>JAPKLW010001300.1:0-117758 GCA_026898455.1 Plectranthus barbatus
TTTGCCAGATCTGTACCTGCAAATTGCCATATCTCGCGATTCTTCCGAACGATGACACATGCAATTGCATATTCGGACTCCTCAGGCTACGAGGAACGAGAATATACCCTCAAAACACCAAAATACAACGAAAAACGAGGACACACATTACCTCGCCGGAGCTCCTCCGTTCACGGCGGCGGTAGCGGATTTCTGGCGTCCAAAATGGTGTTTCTTGACGTGCGAACATTCCCTACACGATGGAGAACACGATTCTACAGTTAAAACACCAGAATTCGGCCGGAAAATCAAAATACACGAATTAAACTCTAATTCGCAACTCAAAACCCACCTCAACTTCAACCTCCGATATTTCACTCGTTTCTCGTCCTCTCGGAGCCCACGAGTAGTCAAATCGAAGCTCTGGAGAAATGCTACAAGATGGTGGAGGTGGTTTGCCGGATTGTTGCCGGAGTCGGCCGGAAATTGCGTCGGAATGTGGGCTGACGGAATTGGAGCGGAGGAAGGTTTTCTCTCAACACTTTCTCTATCTAAGCATATAATATAAGCTGGAAAAACTTATGTTATAATTCCTCCCTCTATTTATACCTCTTCCGAAACTTATACATATCCTATCGTATTATCAATATAATATTTTATAATCCTTGATTAATTCCACCTTACAATAGAACAATTCCAACATAAATATTCTCTATCTCCCATACATAATATTTCCTTTAATTTCTTGATAATTTCTCACAATATAGTTACCAACTCAATAATATTCCTCCAATCCAAAATTAATAACTTCAATTAATTTCCTTAATAAATCCTCCCAATTCCAATCAAATAATTTCATATGCTTCTCATTAAAAGAAATTTCCCTTCAATAAGCCCGAACAACTATTACAAGGTTAAAATTTATATAGGGTGTTACATGGACTTTATTAATTGTGCATGAATATAGTTTAAAAAATTGTTTTATTCAGATCGACGTTCATTTTTACTATTATATTGTGCATCTTTGGTGTTAACTTTGTGCATTTTTGTATCTTACAGGTTCATTTATTCCTAAGTGTGTTGATGAGATGAAGTATTTTAAGGGCATAGTTTTTAGAACTGTTGATGTTGGCATTGAGTTTTATAGAGACTACGCTCGTGTTGCTGCTTTGAAGAAGAAGATGTTTAATTTTTTTTGTAATTCGTATTTATGTAAAAATGAAGTAAATCGGGCTTAAAATGCAGGTTGCTGTTTGTGTTTGAGTTTTTTTTACAATTTTAGCCTTTAAAGGCTAAAACTGCAGGATATTGGGGCAAAAATGCCGCGTTTTTCAATTTGCTGAGAATGAATCTTGTTCGTCGATTTGATGAGATGGACACGCGAGATCTATATCATTTTTGCCCCAATATCCTGCAGTTTTAGCATTTAAAGGTTGAAACTATAAAAAACTCAAACACAAACAGCAACCTACATTTTAAGCCTGATTTACTTCATTTTTAGCCCAATTTACTTTATTTTTAGCCCGATTTACTTCATTTTTACATAAATACGAATTACAAAAAAATTAAACATCTTCTTCTTAAAAGCAGCAACACGAGCGTAATCTCTATAAAACTTAATACCAACATCAACAGTTCTAAAAACTCTACCCTTAAAATGCTTTATCTCATCAACACACTTTGGAATAAATGAACCTGTAAGATACAAAAATGCACAAAGTTAATACTAAAGATGCACAATATAATAGTAAAAATGAACGTCGATCTGAATAAAACAAATTTTTTAAAACTATATTCATGCAAAATTAATAAAGTCGAGACCAAACACGAATGCAAAATCCAGAAATAAAGAAGAAAAATCTGATCGACAGAAGAAATATATATCAAATCGAACGAAGAAGGAATAAGAAATCAAATCGTGCGAAGAAAGGAATAAAAATCTGGTAAGATACTATTTCAGATTTTAAAAAAAGCTAAAATTACAAAAATAAACTTAATTTTGCAAAACTGCAGGATAATCGAGGAAAACTGCACACGGAGTGAAATAGATCATGAGCGTTGAAATCACAAAATCAAAGACTGAGATTTATTCTCATTTCTCATACTAAAAACTATTCTTATATGATCACTACAATATATATATATATATATATAGAGAGAGAGAGAGAGAAGGGATCATATGCTAATAGATTAAAATATGCTAAATGAGAATAATTGTGAGCCATTAGATTAGATGTGATGGACGGTTATGATGATTGTTTTTTATTATTATTTTTTAGTTATTGCATAAGGGTAAATTAGAGAATTTAAATGTTGCAGTTATTTAATAACCATAAATCTGAGAAATCTCAGCCTTAGATTTCATCAAAATCAATGGATGAAAATCATTCCTATTTAACATATTTAATATTTTAGCATGAGATCCAATCCCTATATATATATATATATATATATATATATAAGGACTTAATCCGGTGATAATAGAGAATATGAGATTACTACAGTATATCCTCACTATACTTCATTTTTTAACATCAATATCATTCATTCAAAAAATACTTCACTTTAACTTAAAAATACTTCATTTTCATTTTATCTTCCATTTTCTTCATTTTATCTTCGATTTCCTTCATTGTACTTTTTAGACTTCAGTTTTTCCAAAATATTGTTCACTTTTATCTTCAGTTTTGTTCATTTTATCTTAAAATAACTTCATTATATATTCTCTTATTCTCACGTTAATAATTATTCTCATATGATCAGACCTTTTTGTGTGTGTGTTTGTTAAATGCTAATAAAGGACAATATGTTAAATACGAATTAATCTTAACCTTTGATTTGATGGACTTATGACTATTGGGGGTCCAACCAATTTGACCCAAGAACATAGAGTAGCATAACAAACCTTGGCGGAACCCATGACCTAAATAATGCCCACGCAAGTAGGCCAGTCGCGAATACATATACCTTAAGGAATCCATCGGACCCCGTAGTACTGTAGTTAATGAGCTGCCTCATGAGTAAGCCAATCATTGCTATGCAAATATGAATAATTGACCGGAAGATGGGATAGTCAGAGACTGAACCCATCTAGTAGGTGACTACTAACCCAGGATGTATAATACTCCTTCGCCTTACACGAGAATACAATTAGAGAATTAACCCACGATCTCTGCTAGGCTTGTCATTATCCAAATATACGATTCATGCTCCTTGCCCACATAGAGCCATAATAAGAGCTTGTTAGCCCACAATTAGGAATGATCAACCCATGATGAGCGCACGTGCAAGCTTAATTAATGGATAGCCATAGCTGTTATAAAGCGAGGTAGAAATACATGTCAACCAAAATGGGGACTAAAGAATATAAATGCCTCTTCCAAGCGGGGTCGAGCTCCTCGAGTAAGGTAGATTTAATTGTTTACATGGATTCTATTTAAACAAAAGAATGAGCTTTAGTAGCGGAAGTTAATAGAGAAGTATGCGTGTGAAGATACATATTCCTAATTATAACTAATGGCATGGAAGAAAATAAATAATGGAAGCTCTTCAAACACCTTGTTAGCCCATCATCACAACATCAACTTGTACATATTATAAATAATTGTTAGGCATAATGTTAGAAATATTATAACTCCTTGATCTTAATTGCATGTATTGTAGTTTTGGTGCATCAAAGCTAGTGTATCTAATTTCTAGTAACTTAGAATCGTGTCAAAATTGTAAAAGTCCTGTATAGGATACTCATATTCGAGTTGTAATAGAACTAGAAGAAATCATTGAAGTTTGTTGAAGGAATCAACAAAGCTCGAAGAATGCTGGAAGACTCAAGCAAACAAAAAGGGATTACTGAAGGAGTCAACAAGTCTGAATATTGCTAAAGAAACTAGCAAGCAGTGGAGTGGCAAAAGGCTAGCAAACCTACGAAGATTGTTGGAAGCACTCAACGTATTGCTGAAGGAGTAAAACAAGCGTATTGCCGAATCTCAGCAGGATCGCTGAGATCTCAACAGATGATCAACTATCCAGCAAACTCGGGACAACAATCAATGATAAGTACAAAGCCGTGAAATAGAAGGATCTTAAATCCCAAAATTTATGGAAACTCATCAAATCAAAAGGAAGAATAATCAACAGACAAAAGGAAGGTTTCTACTCAGAGATCCGTTCTAACAAAGTCAGCTAAAATAAGGAGAGAACCAATCGAATAAGAAGGAGACCTAAAGAGTCTCTACACATTTCAGAAAAAGAAGAATAAAGATTGGCGAGCAGACATCCAGTGTCTAACAGACAAGATTCAAATGAGACGTTTGAATCTTCGCCTATAAATAGAGGATTTTGCGAAGAAATAAAAAGTTTGACAAATTCAAATTTCATAAGCTTACCTGAGATCTCTCTATCGAATTCAAAATTCGATCATTCATTGATCGAGGCTTTGTAAGAGCTTCCGAGTTTATCCTGAGACCTTTTGAAGTTATCTTCTAAGGTTATCTTTGGGATTCTTTCTATGCTAGAAAGAATCAAACAATCACCTTGATCTGCAAAAGTGATTATCACAGGCTATTACCACAAAAAGAAAAAGTTTCAGGAAGAACTATAAAATTCCCAAGTTCGACGTTCGAGGAGAAGGGAGGTGTTTCCTCACTCTAAGGAGTGTCAAGGAGAGAAGGTTGAAGACGGAGGTGCTTGAAGGTGCACGGTGATCAGACGGAGGAGTTGCTCACAGTTAGAGATCAAGCCTGACAATGTAATCAATCTTAGTGAATTTTCAATCAACAGGACTGAAGAGTGGACGTAGAACAATTGTTCGAACCACTATAAATTTGGTGTTCAATTACTGTTTTTACTTTATCATTTGTTGCTTGTTTTGAAACACAACACATCAAGTGTTGTTGTATATCTTGAAGTAAATTTAAGAACTATTCGAGCTTAAACACATTTTGAAAATACTTGCTGAATCGTGACCTCAGCAAGATAAGTGCAAGACTTAACTAACATTCCGCTGCAACTATAAACACCCTGATCGGGGACCAACAAGTGGTATCAGAGCGGTTGGTCTTTAGAGACTAGCTGCTTCTGAGTCGCTTAGGACCAGATCCATTTTTCCTTGCACATTGCTTGTGTTTTTGTGTTAAGCTCAGGTTTAAGAAATTGGCGAACAACGCAAAGTTGGGAAGATTTTCTCTAGAAACCTAGAACACCTGAAAAAAGAGGTCGTTGATCACCTTGAAGAACATTCATCATGAGATGGGCCAAGTAATCGAACTAGGACCAATCAAAATTAAGAAGGTGAATTCTCAACTTGGTGACAACGTACAAGACTAGAAGAGATGGTGGACAAGTCATACGAGGAATGGGCTCCAGACGACCGGATCCGCGCTCAACTAGACTTTGTGGCTATGGAGTTAATATTGAACTCTCTATCAGAACCCTTGATAACCGAGGCCCTAGAGTATAAAAATGCCAAAGAAATGTGGGACTTTCTTGGCACCTTGAGTCAAGAAACAGCTCAGATGAAGCGGAACAAGCTTCAACAGTGCGTGGACAAATATGATTCATTCCAGATGCGTCCAAGAGAAATAATAAAAGAAATGGAAGTCAAATTTAACTCCATTATAGTAGAGTTAAAGGAGTTGGGAAGAACATACGAACTTCCTGACATGAACTAAAAAATATTGTCAAAGATGCCAAAAGATGAGTGCTTTGTTAAAATGACAAGACTCAAAGAGAAATAACACAAAAGATGTATTTACCTAGCTTCAAGCACATGAATGGGACATCATGCAGATAAACAAGAATGAAGTTATATGAGCTGCAATATCTATTAAAGATCATCCCGAGGATGCAGCATATTTTGTGAAGAGAGATGCACAGAAGTGGAAAGCTAAGAAGCCATTCCACTCAGATCGTCCAGCTGAGACCCATCCCAGCAAAGGAGACCACTAAAGAAGGTGAATGTTCCATCAGTGAGTTGGAGGAAAAGATGAAAAGACTGCATAAACTACTGTTGAAGGCTAAAGGCAAAGAGGAGGAACCACAAGAGAGCCAGTCAGCAGGCAGCCAGACAATCAACAAGATGCCAAGGACGTGCTATGAATGCAACTCTCCTGACCACCTAAAGTCTGAGTGCTCTCGAATAGATCTAGACGAAAGGGAGTGGTTAAGAAAAATCTTCAAGAAGCACGCGACGAAGGCTGTTGCCAAAGCTCTTGTAACCAGGACAACGATACCAGATATTCCAGATCACGATGATGAAAGTTATTCTTCAGAAGATGAAGAGGATGATCTCATGGTGTTTATGACCAATATAAATGAAGATGTTGATGCTGATGAAGAACATGTAGCAGAATTAGCTCTAGCTGTCACGAGAAATCAGGTATCAAATTCTATTATGTCTGCTACTTCAACTTTAGAAAACTTGCGTGATACTGCAGATAAGTGCGCTATTTCGTTCACTTATCTATGGATTTTTAGGTGTTTTGATATAATTATGGTGTGTTTAATTTAAATTCTGAGGATTGCATGAGTTTTATGTCTAAGTTGTTTGTTATGCTGAAAAATACAGTTTTTTTGGAGTGAAAATCGACTAAGTGTGGAAAAGGAGCTTTTTGCCGTGCGCTCTGTTTCGATCGACAGGAATCCTGTCGATCGAAACAGAGGGACAAGTTATTGCGGCATTCGTGTTGAAGATCAAGCCAATTGACAGGAAGAGACGGTTCTGTCGATCGACAAGGAACCCGGAGGCAAGGAGTCGACAGGGCCACTCAAGTGTTCAAAGTCGAGGACCTATTTCAATCGACAGAAACTGTGTCGATCAAAATACGGGTCAAACCCTGGATCAAAATACGGGTCAAAGTCGAGGACCTATTTCGATCGACAGAGACCGAAATGATATAGGAAATTGATGATCTACTTTATGAATTGCCAAACCCTGGAATTTGTAATATTTTCCTGATGTTCCACCAAATCTTTATTTTTAATTGATCGATGAAATTTCCTTGCGTGCTATCCTTGACATGAACTTGCCCTGGAATCTGATCTTTTCTCTAGTGTTTTAAAACCCAATTTTGATTATCTGCTTTAACTTAATTTTCTTGCAAAATTAGTTTTGAATCTCAAAAACCCTTTCAAATTTCTATTTACTTAGACAACAAACCGAAAACAAATGGTTCAGTACATGAGATGTTCGCTTTTACAATCTCCGTGGGTTCGATAATTTTAACTTGTCACTACTCTATAAAGTATCATTAAAAAAATAGTGATCAAATTTTGACGTCGTTGCCGGGGATTATTTAGAATTATCTTGTTATTAAATCTGTTTAGGGTTGTTGATTTAAGTTGTAATTTTAATTGTAATTTCCTTTCAGTTTTGCTGAGTTTTCTTATTATTTCCCTTTAAAATTTCGCCAGTTTTTTCCTCTGAATTTTACCCTCTGTTTCGACCGACAGCTTGAATTTCGATCGATAGCTTTCCTGTCGATCGACTTGTCGATCGACACAAAGTCTGTCGACCGACAGAGAACTTGTTTTTCAGTTATTTCTGTTTTATCATTTAATTCGTGTGTCAGTTAATTTATTTCAGTTTATTTGTTGTTCTGTGTTCACTCACTCTTCCCTTGATTTATTTTCAGGTAGTTAATGCACACAAGGAGGAGTGGTAAGGCACCGATTCCAATCGGCCCTGAAATTGAGGCTACGTGCAGAAGAAACAACAGCAGGAGACACCGAGAGGAAGCCGCTTCCAGTAATGAAACCGTCAAGATGGCTGATGAAAATCAAGAGAATATCCCCGTCTTTACTCCCGAGCAAACAACTGAGCTCTTGAGAGAGATGCACGCCATGCAGGAGCGTATGGTTATACTGGAGCAGGAAAGAGCTAACAACAGGAATCATCGGAACAATAATCCACCCGGAGAGTCTTCAGATGATGAAGATGAGGATGATGATCTAGGGATTGATGCTGACGAGGATGAAGATGCTATCCAGAAGAGATATAGACCTAAGTTCCAGGAGACCGATTTCAGCATTGGCATCAATGCCAATAACTTTGAGCTGAAGACTGGGTTGGTGCAGATGGTTCAGCAGAGTCAATATGGGGGCCAAGCTACTGAGGACCCCTATGCTCATCTTGAAAAATTTATCATGCTCTGCAACACTGTGAAGATCAATGGAGTCAGCAAAAGTGTCATGCGAATGAGGCTCTTTGCCTTTTCTCTGCGAGACGAGGCCCGGTCATGGTTTTCTGCTCTGGATAAAACCAACATCAGCACTTGGAAGGAACTGAGGAACGCATTCTTGATGAATTTCTTTCCCCCAAGTGTCATCAGGCAAAGGAAGAAGGATATCATTAGGTTTTCTCAGAGACATGATGAGAATTTGTGTGAGGCCTGGGAGAGGTACAAGGAGTTGCTGAGGTTGTGTCCTGGTCACCATCTATGTTTGGAAGATCAGGTTGAAACCTTCTATGAAGGATTGAATGAAAAGACTGTCGAACTGGTGGATTCCACATTGGGAGACTCTGTGATGACAAAGGGTCCCAAGAAAGCCATGGCCTTCTTTCAGAAAATGGCAACTAACAGTCAAAGATGGTCTAGCAGCCGCAAGGAACTAGTTAAAGCTGTGGAGAAGGTAGCAAAACCCGAGGTAGACCTAATGGGAGAGATCAAGAAGTTGAGAGAGGACTTTGCCAAGATGGAATCTGGACAAACCGTTGTTGTTGTCGATCCAGTTCCATCCTCTTCTTGTGAGACTGATGTCGCTGATGTCAACTTTGTCCAAAGAGGTGGTTATCAGAATAACAACAGAGGAGGGTATTCACAAAATCAGGGCTACAATCAGAACTACAATCAAGACTATAATCCCAATAAGGCGAGGAATCACCGAGGTTTCTCATATTCAAATCCTGATGTTGCCGAGCAACCTCCCGCTAGATTCAATGTGGAGAATGGAGAAATTGTGGAACCAAAGAAGAAGCTGAGCTTTGAGGAAATCCTAGCCAAGTTCATGCAAGGGTCCGATAAAAGAGTTGGGAATTTGGAGAAAGAAGTGGAAGGAATCAACTCCAAAGTAGATAGAGTGGAGAAACATGCTCAGATTATAGAGACACAGGTCAGCCAGATTGCCGCATCCCTTGGATCACAACATAAACAAGAGCAACTACCGAGCAACACTCAGGCAAACCCGAAGAATCAGAGGAATCAGGCCAATGCCATTACTTTGAGGGGTGGCAAGTCTTACAAGGGACCCGAACAGAAAGAGGCCAAAGAAGGAAGTGAAAAGGAGCAGGAACCCGCGGCAGAACCCTCTGTTTCGATCGACAGAAATCCTGTCAATCGAAATGGAGGGCCAGAACTGGAAGTTGTTTCAGGAGTTCCTGTCGATCGACAGAATCTCTGTCAATTGACACAGCCGCCAGGTCCCGAAGAAAAGTTGCCCCCGATGCCGTTTCCGCAGCGATTTGCCAAGAAGAAGGTGAATGAGAGGTATGCACGATTTTTAGAGAACATGAAGAAGGTGCACATCAATATTCCTCTCGTGGAAGCTCTGTAGGAGATGTCGGGGTACATCAAATTCCTAAAGGATATGGTCGCTCATAAGAGACCTATGCTACAGCACAAGACGATGAATCTATTTGAGGAATGCAGTGCTATCATTCAGAAGAAGCTACCTCTAAAAAGAGAGGATCCGGGTTCATTCACTATTTCTTGTGTTATAGGTGGAGAGACATTCGGCAGGGTGCTTTGCGATTCTGGAACAAGCATCAATCTGATGTTGTTGTCCATTTTCAAGAGACTGGAGATTGGAAATATCAA
This sequence comes from Plectranthus barbatus, assembly GCA_026898455.1. Classification (NCBI taxonomy): domain Eukaryota; kingdom Viridiplantae; phylum Streptophyta; class Magnoliopsida; order Lamiales; family Lamiaceae; genus Plectranthus; species Plectranthus barbatus. The sequence continues at coordinate 9,792 of JAPKLW010001300.1, forward strand.
GTCGACTACCATTACTCTTCAGATGGCTGATAGATCGATCTCTTATCCTAGAGGAATTGTGGAATATGTCTTAGTGAGAGTTAAAGATTTCATACTCCCGGCTGACTTCATTGTTTTGGACATGGCGGAGGATCGCAATATCCCACTGATTCTGGGGAGACCGTTTCTAAGGACCGGAAGAGCCCTGATCGATATTTGAGAAGGGAAACTGATATTCTGAGTCGACAATGAGTCTGTGACCTTCGATATTTTCAAATCTATGCAAAAACACGATGATGGGAGCTACAAAGAAGAATGCAATGTGATAGACAGTTTTGATCCGGTGATTTCTTCCCCTTTACTTTCTATTCATTCTGAAACTGATTATCTAGAACAATGTCTTCACCACTCTTTATTTTACTTTTCAGAGCTTGATGAAGCCTGTGACGAGCTTCTGGACTTTATTGTGGAGCTAGATGTGAAGGAAGAGTTGCCCAGGGCAAAGGAGAACAAAAGGGAGCCCCTGCCAATCCAGTTTGTGAAAGAAGAAGAAAAAAATCAAGCAGGTGCCTCTATTTCGCTCGACAGAGAGTTTGTGTCGACCCCATCTTGTCGATCGACAGAGCTGCCGAAAAACACCCGGTCGACAGGCAGTCCAGAAAGAAGAAGAAGAAGCAAGTAACCTCTGTTTCGATCGACAGAGATGTTTTGTCGACCGACACAGCCGTCCCAGAGGCTGAAAAACAGCCCGAACCACCTGTTTTGGAGCTGAAACCTCTTCCTTCTCATCTGCAATATGCTTATTTGGGTTCTGACAATACTTATCCTGTAATTGTTTCATCTTTTCTTACTTCTACAGAGTTGAAGAAGCTGCTACGAGTTTTGACGGACCACAAGTCAGCTATTGGATGGACACTGGCAGATATCAAAGGAATCAGTCCAACCATATGCCAGCACAGGATTAATTTGGAAGAAGAGGCTAAGCCAAAGAGACAAGCTCAAAGAAGACTCAACCCTACAATGCAAGAGGTCGTGAAGAAGGAAGTACTGAAGCTTCTAGACAATGGGATGATCTATCCCATCTCCGACAGCCAATGGGTGAGTCCGACACAAGTTGTGGCCAAGAAGGGGGAAATGCAGATTGTGAAGAATGAGGATGGCGAAGAGGTGGCAATGAGACCAGTCACAGGATGGCGGTTTTGCATCGACTACCGAGCTCTGAATGCCGCCACATGCAAGGATCACTTCCCTCTGCCCTTCATCGATCAGATGCTTGACAGACTGTCAGGTTATCCCTATTACTATTTTCTGGATGGTTATTCTGGTTATAACCAAATTGCAGTGGCTCCGGAAGATCAACATAAGACAGCCTTCACTTGCCCATATGGAGTTTTTGCCTACCGGAGAATGACTTTTGGTTTGTGCAATGCACCTGCTACGTTTCAGAGGTGTATGATGTCTATTTTTCATGATCTTATTGAGCACATCATGGAGGTTTTCATGGATGACTTTTCTGTCTTTGGTAGCTCTTTTGATGTTTGCCTGCAGAATTTAGCTACAGTGATGGAAAGGTGTGTTGAAACAAACCTGTGCCTAAATTGGGAGAAGTGCCACTTCATGGTGAAGGAAGGGATTGTACTAGGACACCGAGTGTCTTCTGAAGGTTTCTAAGTGGACAAGGCCAAGATCACAACAATTGAGAAGATGCCGCCACCACTCAACGTGAAGGGAGTTCGGAGTTTCCTAGGCCATGTCGGGTTCTATCGTAGATTTATACAGGATTTCTCTAAACTCTCTAGACCCCTTTGTAATCTGCTTGAGAAAGATGTCTCCTTTGTTTTTTATGCAGAGTGCTTAAAGGCCTTCGAGCAGTTGAAGAAGGCATTGGTGACTGCTCCAGTCCTCACTTCTCCAGATTGGGATGAGCCCTTCGTGCTCATGTGTGATGCTAGCGACTTTGCAGTTGGAGTGGTTCTAGGACAGCTGAAGGGGAAGCTCTTCCATGTCATTCACTATGCCAACAAGACCATGAAACCTGCCCAATGCAATTACACCACCACGGAGAAGGAGATGCTAGTTGTTGTGTATGCCTTTGATAAATTTCGGCCCTATCTGATAGGGTCGAAAACTGTTGTTTATACTGACCATGCTGCCATTAAATTTTTGTTTGCTAAGCAGGATGCCTAGCCAAGATTGATCCAATGGATCCTATTGCTTCAGGAGTTCGATGTGGAGATCAAGGACCGAAAGGGCTGTGAGAATGTGATTGCTGACCATTTCTCCAGGTTGGAGTATCCGGTTGAGAGGGACGACCAGAAGTTGAGGATCCAAGAGACCTTCCCCGATGAACAGGTCTTTGTATGCAGAGATAGGGACCTCAAGGAGTATTACTTCAACAAGACCCCTTGGTAATGCTGACTATGCCAACTACTTGGTGAGTGGAGTTCCCCCTCCAGAGTCTACCCCACAGGAAAGGAAGAGATTTTTGAAGGAGGTCCGATTCTACTATTGGGAGGATCCGTACCTGTGGCACCGATGTGCCGATACCATTATCCGCCGGTGTGTCCCTCAGCCTGAGTTCTTCAAGATCATCAAGGCTTGTCACTCCTCTCCCAGTGGTGGCCACTTTGCTGCCAACAGGACCGCCTTCAAGGTCCTCTCTAGTGGGTTCTACTGGCCGACCATCCATGGCAATTGCAAGACCTTTGTTTCTAATTGTGATAGGTGTCAGAGGATGGGCAACATTTCCAAGAAGGATGAGATGCCCCAAACCCCAGTGATTGAGGTCGAGATATTCGATGTGTGGGGGATAGACTTCATGGGCCCCTTCCCACCTTCAGGAGGCTACACTTACATTCTTTTGGTTGTTGATTATGTTTCTAGGTGGGTGGAGGCCGTTCTGACGACCACCAATGACTCCAAAGTTGTGGTGAACTTTCTCCAGAAGAATGTGGTTACTCGATACGACACTCCTAGAGCCTTGGTGAGTGATGTTGGTTCCCATTTTTGTAACCGTACTATTTCTGCTCTTCTTGCTCGATATGGTGTCAAGCACAGGGTTACTACTCCATACCACCCTCAAGGGAATGGCCTCGCCAAGTTGTCCAATAGAGAGATCAAAGGGATCCTTGAGAAGACTGTCAAGATGAAGAAGGACTGGGCATTCAAGCTCGATGACGCACTGTGGGCTTACCGTACTGCTTTCAAGACGCCGATTGGTATGTCTCCATTCCAGCTGGTCTTTGGTAAGTCCTGTCATCTTCCTGTGGAGCTTGAGCACAAGGCATGGAGAACCAGGAAGGAGCTGAATCTGAATTGGAAGGCTGCTGCTGAAAGTCGAGCTGCCTACTTGAATGAGATGGACGAGTTCCGTGAGGAGGCTTATGAGAATTCCATGATCTACAAGCTCCGAGCCAAGAGATTCCATGACCAAGGCCTGAAGAGGCGACAATTCTACAAAGGCGATCTGGTCCTGGTCTTTAATTCTCGCCTCCGCTTCATGCCGGGAAAGCTGCAGTCCAAGTGGAATGGACCATATACTGTGGTCAACATTGCTAGCAATGGAGTGGTGGAGTTAGCTGGTCAAGATGGCACTATCTTCAAAGTCAATAGAATCGAGTCAAGCGCTACTACAACCCGCTTCAGATTGGAGTTGTGGAAGTGCATTATCTTAACCGGCCGTGATTTGAGGTATCGTTGAGCTAATGATGTTAAATGAAGCACTTGGTGGGAGGTAACCCATCGCTTTACTGCTTTATTCCAGTTTTAGAGTCAAATTTTCGAGTCTTAGGTGTTTTAGGATTTATTTCATGCCTTAGAAAAATTTTTCAGCTTTTCAATTTCATTTTTAAAATTGAGCCTCTGTTTTGATCGACAGCAATCCTGTCGATTGACAGGAAATAAATAATTGAAAAAAATTCGGCCTCTGTTTCGATCGACAGGAGTGCCACTTTCAAATTTTGTCGAGTTGTCCAGTCTGTCGATTGAAAAAAATTCTGTCGATCGACAGGTCTGTGTTAATTTAATTTCATATTTATTTATTTATAAATTAAATTTTAAAAAAAAGAAAAAAATCTGAAAATTGCGCGTCTGTCGATTGACAGCGCGCCTGTCGATCGAAACAGACGCGCGAATCTGCTAATTTAAAAGAACGCAGAAATAGACTTTCCCTCATTCTTTTCTCTCTATCTTTCGACACACATGATCACCTCGCCCTCCCCATTCGAAATTTTCGCATTCCAATCCATTCCACACGAGGTAAATGATAAGTTCATTATATTACTCACTTATCTATATTATTTTCTACTATTTTATGTGGTTTTATTAAGTTTATCCTTGTATTTTATGCATGAGTCTATATTTAGGTGGTATTAGGCGTGTTTTGATGTTCATGCAGGTTTTAGGCCTAAATTCACGAGAAAACCATTCCGAAAGCAGTGACGTGTAAGAGTAGCAGTGAAGAGTTCTTCCACATGAGTAATTCGGGCTATTGGCGCATGACATTGGATAGAGCTTCAAGTTAGCTTTCCAACGCAACCGGAATCGGGTCAATCAGAGTTCGGGAGAGGAAGTTATGGCCAAAACCGTGAGACCGCGCAGAAGGGACGCCGGAGAAAAAGCTCCGTCGATGGACGGCCAACTAGGCGTTGATCGACGGGAGTCTGGGCGCGAGAATTTGTTGAAAATCGTGATATTTCATATCTTTAGCCTCAGATTTGATAGGATATGCCTCCACCTCTATATATATCTCTGTAAATTTGATTTTTAGGTGTACTTCATTCCAAATTTCAGATTTTGAGAGATTCCAAGCTTTAGTTGAGTTTTATGTTTGAAGACAGATTTTTGTGGGAAGACATTCAAACCCAAGTTTTTATGCAATTCAGGTTTTATTTATCTTTGATGAATTCTACTATGATTATGTGTAACTAACTTCCTTCTCAGATTCTAGGGTTTTGAACTATCAATGTATGCATGTTTGATTAATTGAATTATTTTCCCTTTCCCTCGTAGTTTGTGAAATCTGATTTTATTCTTAATCTTGAGTATGCTGGCCACATCTTAGGATTACATAGTTGAGAATTAGAGACGTAATTGTAATAGTTTTCAATGGAAAGAGATTTTCACAATATAATTTGATTTCTTGTCGTAACTGAAGGAGATAAATTATAGGAATAGATCCGTAGAATTTTGGAGTTAATTAATTCATCTTGAGACCGACAGGAGATAGGTAATTAATTAATCTACTTTATGAATTGTCCAACAAAGAAGTTCATAATACTTTTCTGATGTTTCACTACGAAGAGGAATTAAATTGGGAATTAATCAATTCATTCATACATGTCATACTTGATAGGTAGATATCCCTGGAATCTGTACTTCGTATATATTTACTCAAAAGCTATTTAATTTTCTTGTTTTAAATTCTGTGTTCCAAAATCAATTTGAAATCCAAAACCTTTAATTCTAAAATCCCCCTAGCCAGTATTTCGAGAACTTATGGATTAGTACTTAGGATTTTTAGTTATTTCTTTCCTCGTGGGATAGATAATTTTATTTGCCGCTATATTATTAGCTTTGCTAAGTCGCGGGTTAAAAATATTTGTGATCAGTAAACTCTCTTCCCTACTCTCCTTTCGATTAATTGTTGTTTATTTCCTTCCTTTTGTGCGAAAATTTGGTGTATTATGCCCTAGTTTTCCCTTTTATGCCCTGGTTTGAATTGTTGTTTTTGCTTTGATTTGTTGCATATATCGGGTTACATTAGTTCGTTCTAAGTTGTAGGAGAGTCGATATGAGTTCCTTGTTACTTCATGATTGATATTTGTGGATTGTTGAGGATTGAGGATCCCAAATGTACCCCCTTTATTGTTGCTCAAATTATACCTTTCCAAATTGCAAATTATGCTTGATTTGTTTATTGATTGATGTTTTGCTCTTGGTTTTGGTGTTAATTGCATGATTCGGTGGTCAATTTGGCATGGGTATCCCCAATTCAGGTTGAATTTTAGGATTTTGATTCATACACACCCCCTTTACTGTTGCTTGGTTTATGCCTCCCCTATGTGTACATTATGGTTTCTATGGCTGTTGCTTGTTGTTGTGCACCTGGGTTTGTTATGAATTGCATGATTGGGTGGTTATTTTGCTATGGGCATGCTTTATTGTGCTTGAAATTGGTGGATTTACTTGCACTAGGCAAGTTTGGGGGAGTTGCTACTTTCCTAGTCTTTTCCTTATGCTGATTGTTGTTTGTTGCTATTGTACAGAGCTGAGGATGGCATCTTCTGACGAGGAGTATAATCCGGGGATGGATGAAGAGATGCATGATGATACGGCATCTGAGGCCGAAGAGGAGCACGACCAGGACTTAGTCCCAGAGGAGCAGCCTGGTTGGGAGCCGAAATTTGCATTTGCTGACCACGAGCGACGCTTTTAGCACATGAAACTCTTCAACTTGAAACCCACACGGTACCCTGATTGCAGTATTTTTATCAAGTAAAAATTATCGAACACGAAGACTCAATTCGCCTGTTATTTAAGTAAAAGTATGATTATGAAACCTAATATCTAGATGTGATAAAATAACTTTGAATATCAAACTCTAAACTATCTAGCATTCAATTTCAATTAAAAGCAAGTAAGTAAAATTCAATTCAACTAAATAAGATCCAAAAGAGAACGGTTGAGGAATATAGGATGGATTGGGGTGGATTATGAATATGTTTGGACTTGTCAACTTTACTAACCAATTTCAATAGATAGAATGGGTCGGTTCATCGAATTCTAGTTACAACCCTTAATACCGGTGCAATAACAGTCGATTAATTTCAATCTCAACCTAAGTCTAGGTATGTTGATTTCAATTAACTCCCAAAAGCTCAGGAACACAATGACCTAGATACCAATTCACCTATCTTCTAAGTGAAACAATACCCAATTATTATTGCAATCCCCTCTAATTCACAAACCTATCAAGTTAGTTCATTGAGGCATACTTTCCAACACATGGTGATCAATCATGAAAGGAATACAAATTAAATCCACAATAATAATCAAAACCTTGAAAACTTCAATAATTCAAATCCAAACAATATTCAAATCGTCCCAATCACATCCAAATCCTCAACTATGAGTTTAGCCACTCATGAATACAATGAAAACTATTAAAACCCCAAAGTAGAACATAGAAGAGAAAGGAGAACAAGAAAGCTTAGGATTTTAATGATGAATCTTCAATTCTAGCTTCGAATCCCTCCTTCCACCTTCAATTTCCAGCCTTAAGGAGTGAAAATCATTGCTCAATCGTGCTTGTCTCGCTCTAGGGCTTTCTAAAGTCGAACCCCTAGTATGTAGCATTCTTTGGCCTTTTATAGTTGAGAAACCCGCAGCCCAGTCAGATATATCCCGAACGGGGTGAGCCTGTGTAAAATCCCATCCCGCGCGGGATGAATCGAAGTCAAGACCCGAAGGTCCCAACCCATCCCGAACGGGACAGTTCCATCCCGAGCGGGATGGCTCACGGTTTCTCACATCTTTCTCCTCGAATTCACGCCAAAATGACGTATCCCGTAAGCAATGACCTATTCCCGAGCCTCGGTCCCGAACGGGACCAAGCCGTCCCGAACGGGACCGGCTTCAAATTTTTGGCAATTTTGTGCTTTTCCTGTCCCTAACGGGACACATGCATCCGGAACGGAATTTGCTTCGGCCCAAGCTTCAATTTAGCTTCAAAATTCGAATTTCTAACCCTTTTTCATGCCCTGCACACTCAAAACAACTCACGAACACCAAGTGAAGGAAAATCAATGAAAAGAAGAGATATGTGTGTGATTTGTGTACCTCATTCTCACAAATCCATTCAATTCACATCCCAAAAATCATGCAAATTACGCACATATCATACCCCGATGCAGATGATCTGATGAATATGGGTTTAGGGGACGATGTTCAGAGACTGTTCGCCCGGTGCGGCTAGGGGCACTTCCTTACTCAGATGTGGCCCACTATTCCGCCACTGGTCCTTGAGTTTTTCGCCACAGTGCACATTATACAGCCGCCCCGCAGCCAAGGCCCCGTCGAGCCAAATGGTATCCAGTTCTAGCTTCGGGTGCAGCCATACCGGCTTAGCAGATCACAATTGGACAGTATTTTTGGTTGTGAACCGGGGGGACTTTACCACGAGCCGTCCGAATTCCAGATTGGGCATTTCTGGCCTTCCATTTCTGCTATGGCCGACGTGGCCAACTTCAGCAAAGCCAATATGAAAGCCACTGCTATCGATAACCCAGTGATCCGATACATTCAGAAAGTCTTTGGGTCTCTGTCTTTGGCAGAAATGAGCACGGGAAAGCCCGTGGGAGCGAGATCTTTTGCATTTGGGATATGTTGAACGGCATCCACCTCAGCTTGGCTGCTTTCTTGATGAAGAACTGGAAGAGACAGTCTGGTGCTACTCCGGGTGATTTCTGGTGGGGAGGGTTCATGACTCCCATCGCCCGGTATGTAGGGATTCCAGTTGATGCCTTCACCCCACTGGGTGGTGACCGGACCTTGAAGATCGACCAACTGGAGCAGTTCCATTTTCTGGTGGATTTCTGTGGTGAGCTTTTCCTTCAGTTCTTGAATGGCGACCGATTTCTTCTTCCCGCTCTTGAGCTGACCCATGTCACGGACTCCGAGTACCACGACAATTGGTTCATGGCTACACCAGCTCACATGGATAGGACTCGAGGTCCCCGAGATAGTCCACCTACCTCCTGATTGTTATACCGTGCCGGTACACCGCCGGATCAGTGGGTTCGCACCCGCAAGGAGGAGGCTGAGAGACTAGCCGAGGAGCGGCGATGGGCTGCAGCACAGCGAGGAGGCGAGCAGCACCGCCCTGAGCACCGCACACTCCATTCCGAGCAGCCATTTTGACCGGGGGGGGCGGGGATGGAGCTTCTACCTCTTATGTCGGCGCCAGTTCATCCACCACAGTTCCCGATTGGAGTCCCTTCTTCCAGTTCATGCAGGATCAGAGGGCAGACTTTGCCAGCTTCCGTACCGAGCTCCGAGAGGTCCGTGATCATCAGTTGGTCCAGGATACATTACTTGCCGACATCCAGACGCAGCAGGAGGCCTACAACGCTTCTCACAATGCTGTCATGGCGGATCGACCCCCAGGATGGATGAGCACTTCTTTGTCTTTGAGCCAGTCTTACGCTACACTCGTCGGACCAGGAGGGCAGAGCGAGATCAGAGTCCACCACGGGAGTGAGGTCTAGGTTCCCTTCCTACAAGCTGACTTTCAAACTTATTCTTCCCTTTGTGTTGAATAAGTTTGGGGGGAGGATGACTTGTGGGAATGGAATCCATTATCATTTACTTACTTTATTTCCTATTTGATGTACTGCAGTTTATTTCTATGTATTCCAGTTATTTCCCTGTACTTTATTTCCTTTCAATTGTATTTGCTTTAGTTAGTCATTTCCGATGTATTCGTTATTTTCCGATGTATTTGTTCTTAGGTTCAGAATCCGTTAAGTGTAACTTGAGATTATGTACTCTTCCTTTCCTAATTATGAACTTGTTTGATTGATGATTGGTCTGCACTGAGATTGAGACAATTAGGATTGCATGATGAGCAGCCGATGATAGGACAATACCGCATGATTAGTTCCTCTCTGATTTTGGATTTTTGCTTGAATTATCTGGTTTGGATTGGATACTGTTAGGGAAGAACAAAAGAACCAAGTGAGATTTGTGCCTTAATATTCCTTTCATGTGTGATCGAGTTTGCAGTTGGATTCTAGAATTTGGCTTATTTCTCTCTCGAGACTGTATTGATGTAAGACTTGGTGAAAATGATTTTAGGCATCTCTTTTCTTGCCTTATCCCAAACACTAACCCTACACATGACCACTTGTAGCCACTTTGAGCCTGAAAAGTCTTTGTTTGATTTAAGTAGTGTTCTAGTGAGCCGGTTGTGGATTGAATTGAAAAAAAAAAGAAGGGTAGTTTAATTATGAGCTATAAGTTGTTGAAAATATGATTGCTGATTGCTCATGGATTTGAGCTAACTTGAAAAAAAAAAAGAGAGAGAGAGAGAGAAAAGTGTTGAAAATTTTTTTTGTTGGTAAAATAGTTTGTAAGGTGAACTTATAGTGAGAAAAAGAAAATAATACAAGTATAGAAAAGAGGAGTTGAGAAATTGATGTGATTTGGGTTGACAGTTGGGAAGTTGAAAAAATCATAAGTGTGCTAGTCACTCAGCCTAAAACGACCTACCTTCTAGGAAAGCCTCATTACAACCACATAAAAGACCTTTTGATTCACCGAGTTATCTTATTTTCTAAGCAGTGGAGAGATGAGGAATTTGCCAAACTTATGGTTAAGAAAACTGTATTACTTTGAATTGAGTGAAACACATGTCCTGAACACTTGAGTGATGAGTGATTGATAAAATTCTTTTTATCTGTGAGGTTCTTCCCGAAAAGGTTGATGATTTGGATTGGATTTTGATTGCATTGTCTTTTGGATGAGGGTGCACTTAGATTGTGATGAATCTTGTGAGGCATTGAACATCTCTGTGTGTTGGTCCCGGATATCAGGGTATACTTTGGCAGCGGAAAATACGTAAGTTCGTTTCTTGCACTCTGCTGGTTACACAGCTGACTGGGACCTTGTCAGCTGGTAAGTCAACTGGCAACTGAGTATTCAGCTGACTGGCAACTGGCTGGTCAGCTGATGACTCAGGACTTAGATAATTTTAGAGTCGAGTTTGCACAGTTATAAACTGGTTTCAGTTATACTCCAGCACTTGGGTGCTGGGTTTTAAATCAGTAAGTAAATGCTGAAAGCAGTAAATAACAAGGATATTTTATAGTGGTTCGATCAACAGATCTACGTCCACTCTCCAGTCGAAGCACTGGAAATTCACTAAAAAGAGTAATCCGGTACAAGATATCCTACGATCTATTTCCAGCTGGTAGATGCCTCGTCTACCAGTTCACTGGATCAACCGCTCCCGGTCCTTGTCCTTCTTCAACTCTCGTCAGATGGATGGAGTGCGAGCACGTCACTTCAACCTCCTCCTCTAACTGATTGGGTGTTGAGTTCTCCCAAGAACTTGACTCTTTAAACGGCAAACTGCCCGTAATAGCTCTGGAGCTGGCTGGCTCAAGAGCTGCTATGTTCTTCCTCGGAATGAGAAAGAATACCAAATGAGATCAATAACTCACAAGCTAGAAGCTTGGAGTCTCGTGTTCAAATGATTGACACACGGAGTAGCTTTAAGAAAAGCCTCGAAAGATTGCTTATTCGCTGATATGAATGCGTTTGAGCTTTCGGTAGTTCAAGAGTGGCTAAGAGTGGGTAAGAGTATTGAATGCTGTTGGATCTCACGTATTTATAGACGTGAGATTCAGATTCAAATACTAGCCGTTTGGACACATCCGGAAAAAGTCTCTGTCCTCGCATGTCCTTCTGCAGGCGGCAGGTAGGAATTTCCGGAAAGCGCCATACCTCTGATCGCTTTATCTGACACAGATCTCTTTGTGTCAGAACGACTCTATTCGTCAGTACGAGGAATCGGAACTGGTAGTCTTGAACTGATAGACTTTAAGGTATCCTCCTTAAAGTCATACTCTGTCAGTTAATTCCTCGACGAATCTTCTTTTTGTCTCTAAGACTCTGGGAGAGCGAATCTTCAACTCTGCTGATAACCTCCAACTGGTAGATCATTCTGGTGATCTTGTGCTGGCAGTCTCTGCTGGTGACTTGCCTTAGCACAATCAAGGTCTACCAATTCGTCTGATGTTATCTCTTGAATTCTCCCGTGACTGGTGGCTTCACCGCTGGTGAATAGTATCAGCCAGAACACATATTCTGCTGGTAAGATCTCTCAGCCTCCTGCTGGTGAAATCTTCCCACTGGTGAACAGTAACCAGTCAATAGCTCTTCTCCACGCTGATGAACAGTGTCAGCATGAGTCTTTGTCAGCCGCTTGCTGGTGAGACTTTTCTCAACTGGTGAGCACATCTCATGCTGGTGAACAGTAGCCAGCATGAGTCTTGATCAGCTACGACTTACAACTCAAAAGACCTAAACAGGACTTTACATTTGAGACTAGAGCTTTTCTAGAGACAAACTGACGCTGGTTGGACTTAGGATTTGATCCACCAAAACACTTAAACACCAAATCTAAGATCTAAGCTATCAACTGGGGAAGGGAAACTTAGCCAGATTTCCCAACACTGTGTGCATGAATTCAAGTTTCTTTTGGTGTTTTGATCGAGGACGATCAATGGTTCAAGTTTGGGGGAGTTGATAAGTGCGCTATTTCGTTCACTTATCTATGGATTTTTAGGTGTTTTGATATAATTATGGTGTGTTTACTTTAAATTCTGAGCATTGCATGAGTTTTATGTCTAAGTTGTTTGTTATGCTGAAAAATACAATTTTTTTGGAGTGAAAATCGACTAAGTGTGGAAAAGGAGCTTTTTGCCGTGCGCTCTGTTTCGATCGACAGGAATCTTGTCGATCGAAATAGAGGGACAAGTTATTGCGGCATTCGTGTTGAAGATCAAGCCAATTGACAGGAAGAGACGGTTCTGTCGATCGACAAGGAACCCGGAGGCAAGGAGTCGACAGTGCCACTCAAGTGTTCGAAGTCGAGGACCTATTTCGATCGACAGAAACTGTGTCGATCAAAATACGGGTCAAGCTGGCGGATTTTAATGCTTTTAAGTTATTTCCATGTTGGGACAATTATACTTAGTATATATTGTTTTGTTTAGGCGATTTTTAGGGATTATGCCACTTTTGAGACTTAAACCCTAGAGTTTTTCTTGCTCTTGAATTGCTTCCGAATTATGGTGAGGATTGTGATCGAACCCTTTGAAGATTGGATGCAATTACAAGGCTTGTTTTCTCTATGAAGTTTTGTTACAGGTTTTATCTTTCCATATTTTTGTTTAACATGAATATGTGTAGGCAATCCTTTATTCAGATTCTAGGGTTTATGTGATTGTCTTGGATGCATGTTTAGGTGATTAAATCGATCAATATTTCTAATTGGTTTATCAATTCTTGTGCCTTTTCTTAATCTGATTAAATTGGCCATTTGATTAGGTTTTCATAATTAATTAATTTGAGACTGAAAAGTGAAAATTGATTAATGGATTTAAGAATTGGTAATATGGATTTTAATTATGTCTGAGAAGAGGAATTTAATCCATAGGAATAAATCTGATGTTTTTAGGAGTTGTTAATTTTCCTAGAGACCGAAAGGATATAGGAAATTGACGATCTACTTTATGAATTGCCAAACCCTGGAATTTGTAATATTTTCCTGATGTTCCACCAAATCTTTATTTTTAATTGATCGATGAAATTTCCTTGCATGCTATCCTTGACATGAACTTGCCCTGGAATCTGATCTTTTCTCTAGTGTTTTAAAACCCAATTTTGATTATCTGCTTTAATTTAATTTTCTAGCAAATTTAATTTTAAATCTCAAAAACCCTTTCAAATTTCTATTTACTTAGACAACAAACCAAAAACAAATGGTTCAGTACATTAGATGTTCGCTTTTACAATCTTCGTGGGATCGATATTTTAACTTGTCACTACTCTATAAAGTATCATTAAAAAAATAGTGATCAACTGCTGAGTCATGTTTTTCCAACTCAGGAGATATAACTATGGAACTTCTTTTAAAAGAATCTTCAAATTTTCATACTTTAAAAGATGTTTTAGTAAAAGAAAATTACTCGTTGAAGTCTCAACTTTCTATGTTGACCAGTGAGATTGAAAAATCTAGGTCAACAAATGAGGAACTCTTAAAACTCAAAGATGAATTCTCCACACTCAATGAAAATTTTAATGTTTTAAAACAGAAGAATGGAGTTTTGAAAAACAAAAACTTTGTGCAAAAATCTTGCCAATGTCGATTTTCAAAACACACAAGAGACATAAAGGAAATTTTAGATGCTCAAAGGAGCACAAATGATTTTGCTGGAATTGGCTTTGAAAAAGGTGAATCCAGCAATGTTGAAACCCGGAGACCGAAGAAAATCATTTTTGTTCCAGCAACCGGGAAGGCTTTACAGAATGCTAGGACAGACAAGGGAGATAATACTAGATCAGCAGACATTGCTCAGTAGGAATGTTGGCAAGCTAAGAATCCCCTACTGACCAGTCAGCAGAGACTAAAAGGAGTATCTATTGAGAGAAAGTCAACAAAGTTAACGTATGTACCCCAGCAAAATGTTCCATCTACTAGGAATGTTCCAAGTCTTTCACATGGCTAGGGCACAATCTAAGTAACCCCTTATATCTCATCCAATCCTCATATAGAGACTCATCGTACCTATGGCTGAAATGGGTGATGTTTGACTTTCTTTTGATAATGACACTATCAGGAAAGTAGTTTGTAAGAAATTCAACTCTAAGCTCCTCCCACCTGCCTATTCTACTCATGTCCAGGCTAGCGAACCATGACATAGCAGTATCCCTCAAGGCAAAAGAGAAAACTCGCATCCTAAGGGTATCCTGAGGCACACAATCCTGCTTCACTATATCACAAATTTCTAAGGAACTGACTAAGATGTGCATACGGGCCCTCGATGCCCTTCCCTGTGAATTGGTTCTGGTGAACCATCTAAATCAGCCCCGACTTCAACTCAAAATTGTTTGCATTAATGCCAACTCTAAACCACAGCTCATCTTGTTGTGGAAGAAACCTCTCTAGTATCAATCTATGTGGCCAAACCACTTCCAACTGCATTTGATTATTCTCTCCCCCATTCAGTGCTACCAGTCATGCAGTTTTCTCTACTTGTGCTACCCGAGCTGCTCCCAATTCCTCTCGGAGCTAGTTCACTTCAATCAAAAATTGCCTCGTTTGTTCTGTAGTAAGATACTGCAGCGATGCATCCTGAATTTGAGCCATCTCTGGTGGCTTTTCTTTGTTCTTTTTCTTCGTTTTGTTTTTTCGGCAAGTAGCTTCACTCTTCGAGTCAAAGGCTACAAGTGCTTAACCGTTTGCTCTAGTGTTCATGCACCTGAGAAGAAAAAAAAACATGAGTGCAAATATCAGTCTATGTCGACCAACATGAAACTATATTGATAGATGCGAATCAAGATTCTATGTCGACCAACACATGACACATCGATTAAAATAGAGACACAAAGGCACACACTCAATTACAATCAACGAATTTTACTAGATTAAATCATAGATTACTAGTCAGAGAATTTTACTTTTTGAGTCTCAATTACACAAAACTAATCAATCTCAATAAACACATATTAAACCCTATAATTGATTATTCATTTTGAGATAGAGAACAATTACAATAATTTTTCTTTTCCTATTGCTAATTATCTCCTCTCGGTCTTTTAGTTAACAACTATAAACCTAATCTAAATTTCATCTCTCGATCATTCAATTGAAGTAACTTTCGAATTCAAAACCAAAAATTTTAAACCAAATTAGGGTTTGAATTTATTTCATCAAAACATGCAATGCAGACAATGCAAACCCTCGAAACTGCTTGTGTATCTAGCCAGACTTACTAAAAACACACATTAAAACAGGAATCTTAAATCGTATTAATAAAAAAGTACCGTGAAACAAATTACAGAAAATTAAACCTTGATCCAGTTCTC
Source organism: Plectranthus barbatus (assembly GCA_026898455.1). NCBI lineage: Eukaryota > Viridiplantae > Streptophyta > Magnoliopsida > Lamiales > Lamiaceae > Plectranthus > Plectranthus barbatus. Next base: position 25,425 of record JAPKLW010001300.1, read on the forward strand.
CAACTTCCAAAGACTTGAAATTGAAAAATAAAAGACGGAATCATCAAAACTAAACCTAATATGAATTTATGTACAAGTATGGATAAAGCTTGTGGGCTTGGACTTCAGAGGAAAGTTGTATTGTGTTTCTGGCCAAAAAATCCTAACTTCACTTGTAAAATTGTGCTCCAGCTCGGACAACTTTTCACGTGTCGATTGACAAACTTATCTCACTTCGATCTTTCACCATGCTCGATGCCATGTCAACATCGATCACTTGTGTTGATCGACAAAAATCCATGTCAATCGATGTAGGGACTTCATCCACGTCGGTCGACATCCACATATGTCGATCAAAATAGAGGTCAACCTTGTGGAATTCTTCATCTTTTGATCAACTCTTCATTCGATGTGTTATCCAGCAAAACCGAGCACTAAAGTATAATATCCACTAAACTATACTCATGCTCCATTATTAAATCTAAACTAATGAAAATGCATGAAAAGAGAGAGAAAACAATATGATAAGTGAGTGCAAATACCAGCTTATCACTTCCCAACTAATTCACCATCTAGTCAAAATGACATGATGCCATTTATAAACCTTGCATTCCTTGTTGGAGGAAAATATTTGTTAAGAAACTTCTCTGCCAAAGAACTCCAAGTAGTGGAGTTAGGTGGTTGTGACATCAACCTTGTTCGAGCATTGTTCCTTACGGAAAAAGGGAACAACCTCATTCTTAATACTTCAACAGCCACTTGAGGAAATTCAAACAAATCTGCAACTTCCAAGAACAAATTCAAATGCATGTGAGGATCTTCATGAGACTTACAACTAAATTATCCAATGATCTGTAACATTTGACACATTACCAGCTTGAGCTCAAAATCTGTTGCATCTACTTCTGGTCTCAGCACACCGGGATTCGTCTCATTAAACTGATATGCAATATAGTCTCGAATCTCTCTAATCTTATCATTAGCCAGAACTACAACATCTTGAAATTCTCTAGGATTTGTTAGATTTCTTCTCTGTCTTTTTATTTTCCTTCTATATTCTGTTTTAACATCCTCTTGATCTCCCGATCAATGATTGTTTCCTTAGTACTTGATAAAGAGCTCATACACAGCACCGCAAAACACACTAGCACCTGTGGAACCTGATCAGCACACAATGTCAGAACAGAGAGCCAACAAATAATAATAAAATCACCAGCTAACTAATATTAAAAAGAACAACTAAACTCAAACTCTCAACTCCCAGCAATGGCACTAAAAACTTGTTAGGAGCAACAATGCTCACAACACAACACAACAATAAAAGAAATAGTCTAATAGATATCAGATAAAGGTTCAACATCATGAATCAGAAAGAGTGTGTGTGTGTGTGTGTGTGTGTTTCCTAAGCGCAAGTGCACGCATCATATGTAATATCCAGAGTATCCCAGAGTATCGTCTCCATGGGGAGTTGTTGTTGAGCTTCTGTTGATATTAATTCATAATAAGCAAAGTTTATACTCACGCAAACGCACAAAAAAACACTAAAAACATATAATAAACACTGTTGGACGTAAATAACACAAAATAACTTAACCAACAGAAACAATGAATCATGGAAGCTAACGATCACACAATAAGGTTTAAAAAACAGTAATATATAGATGCTTAGGTTGTCTATCCTCTTATGTTGGAGAAAATAATGTTGTCGCATAAATGCAAGGTTAGTTCAACATTGTCAATCCCAGTTGTTCTTAAGAAAATTCGTCAATCCTCTTAAAATGACAAGAATAATGACCATTTACACGTTTCTATGCCAAACAACCGTACATACACTCGCTTCAGCATATGTCTATGCTATTGCTCATGCTTTGGGTCGAGTCTATCACTAAATCAACTCTCTCGACACTGATTTAGAACTCACCCACACCATATTTCTCTATATAGCACAGATATATTCAATCCACTCAGCCAAATACCAAAAGAAACCAACATTTAATAAATAGATAAAGCACAGTACAATATAAGATCCAAGAACAACCTGAGCTAGAATGTTTAGCTCATAATAAATATGAAAGAAGCAACAACTACAAAAATAATAAATCCAACACCCATTTTTTCAAACTTCCCTAAAAAGATAAATTGTTGGTCGATCCACAGTAAGACCCAACTGATGATGCTGAAACCAGCCTGCCGTACATCATCTACCGAGTTGAACTCCCGCAGCTGCTTTTTTCTCTTCCAAGATAGATTCTCTCTCTAACTCTCTACTCCCCCTCTTTTTAGATGATCCCACGATTTTTAGGATTTGTGTTTTATCCCTCAAAATTGTGATCACTTGCCTCTTTTATGTCTTAGTCGCTCAACCTGTGTTGTTGTGTTACCCTGCTTATACGGCTCCACTTCAGCAGACTGACTGGTCTATTGTAGCATCAACATATGGTCCCCCCATCTCCAGGCTTTGCCAACAAGGCATTTCTACTTTCCAGCTGCTTATTTCTTGGTTTTTCAATGTTTGACTCAATGATGGTCCCCTCATCGTGATTTTGCTCACTAATTAGTTTGGGACATATGCCATCTCAACACCTCTAACTTTCAAAGGCGGAGTCAGCATGGTTCAACTTTGCTTTTGGTTCACGCCAACTCATTTGAGTTGACTTGCCAGACTATCAACATCGTCTTTACACAATATAGGATTGTTGTACCTACAACATGCTTTACAACACAAAATATGCAACTAGCACGCACACAGCTACTCCCTCTAACTGATGGATTTGTAAATTAAAAGCATTATGATTGGTATATGATAAAAAGTTTTGTTTCAATATACTGGTAATCATTATTGTTGTGTTATAATATTATATCTTTTGTCTGAATTAACAAACATATATTGCAAATGACTTTACCCTTTCATCTCGTCGATAGGAAGATCGTACGGTGTGTTATAGATCACAGAAGATCGTATAGATCGCTTGACCTAGCGAGATATAAATGGCTATAACAGCTAAGACAGTCCCATGACAGATGTCAGCTTAGACTGCAGCACACTCAGTATTTAGTAGCTTATCTTGGTTACTAAATGTGTTGGTACGTTTGTCACATATTGATAGGACCTCACTAAGATTGATTCGTTTATCTGACATTAAAAGAATCTTAATATTGATGGATTGATAATATCTGAAACCTAATGAAAGACCCAGTACTATACACAAGTTTTTTGTGTCACTTTGAGATGTTATGATGGAGAGTCGTACATGTACTTGTAAATCTACTTCTTGGGTGATAGAAACTTGTGTATGACTTCTAGATCTGTAACTAGGTAACCATATATAGTATAGGATGGTAACATTCCTTAAGTAGCTCAGAAGGTTTATTATGTTTAAAACCTGCAGGCTGATTAAGTTCAAGTATAAATGAAAAAGTTGAGTGGTATAACTCGTGAATAAAAGATATTAATTAAGTTATTAGCTTGTTAGAGCTTAAATTAATTAATGAATGTCTATGACCTTAAATATAGAGTTATATCAAGTCCATGCAATCCGTTCCTCATAACGTGATAACAAAGGGGTGGGTCAGTATTGATTCTCTTGTGGCATGAATCAATATTAATTAATTAATTGTATTATGGGTTGAAAATGGGAATTAATTAATTTAGAGTCTTTCTTTTTTATTTGCATACTAGTATCTGGTTTGGCCCATGAAAATCTCAAGCCCAATAGGGATCAAAATTCTCTTATAAATAGCCCTTCAATTCTTTAATCATAATCATAATTTGCAGTTAAGCAAGCCAAATTGATTGGGAGCCGAAGTAGGCGACATGATCAAGAAAAGCGGAAGAATTTTGATTCTCTAATGGTGCAATATCCGAATGGAATCTTCACCCAATATCCGGATAAGAGCGAATGATACACATCAAAAGATCATATCTGGAGGATATTTTCTCTTCTTTTATCTCTAATAGTCAATCTTATTTCTTAATAAAATCAAAGATTTAATTTTTCTTCTTGTAGTATTAAATCTATTGGCAAGAAGTGTTCAAAGGCCTAATCCCTGCACACAAATTCTGAGATTTTATAATCCAGGAATTCCTTATATCTCTATTCTTTGCATTCAATTTTACTAGGAGCATGCTAGGATTAATCATAGACATTGTAATTTATTTTTTATATCTAATAATCATTCATTTGCAATAAGATTATGTAATTCAGTTTGCAAGTGAAAATCCCTTCACTAACAATATTAAAAAGCACATAAAAAGACTCTAAAACAATATGATACGAATACTAAAATAAACATTAACCACTCAAAGCATTAGAGAATTGATAGGAATATAACTCGTTTTCACGAGTTATCACCTTCATAGGGTTATCGAGTTGTAATAGGAGTTTTTCATCTCACAAGTTTGGGTCTTGAAGCTAGCGGTGATGACATTGCTGAAGTGCCTAGGAACTGGCAAGTTGCCAGCAACTAGACAAACAAAGAGACAAAGAAAATGTGCCAGCGTAAGCTTTTATAAAGCGAACTTAAGCACGGAGGATTCTGCAAGTCTGCATCATATAGAGACAAAATGCCAAGTTCCTAAGACTGGCACAAAATAATTGTTCTGGCATAAGGTTGAAAAGTTTACTTATCGCAATACTTGTACGGTACTGCAAGATCGAATTTGAATTTGTCTCAGACGACTACATATCGATTCCGACAAAGCCCTCGTCTATAAACAGAAGAATACACACAAAAAGAAGGTTACGAGAATTATCAACACTTTTAGAACACACGCATATTCTAACGAACACTTAAGCTTCAGGCTCTTGTAACTCTCTGTGTTTCTTAGACATGAGGCTCTTAGCTTCTTGCTAGATCTATTACCGGATTTCTTACTGTCTATGTAAGTCCGAGAAGAGTTTCTCACTCTTTGAGAAACTTAGGTGGAATTCCAAACAACCTATTCCATCTATCAATTTCCTGGAAAGAACTCAACCATCCTTAGTGGTTGCGCGACGTGTTCACATATCAAGCTGAATAGAGCGAGTTCCTGGTGGACTAGGTGAGATTGCATAAATCTGGTGGACAAGAGAGTTGCCCGTGACTGCGATAGATCATGCTACATCACCTTGTAATTGGTTCTAGTGTATTCCAACTTGCGAGGTTGAAGAGTGGATGTAGGGCACTTAGCTCCGAACCACTATGAATTCTTGTGTCTTTACCTGCTTTGCTTTATTTTGTTTTACTTAGATTTTTGTTTTTGATTTGAATCCCAATAACTTGCTAAGTTGTTGGTGTATGTTCTGTGAAATCTGCTAAGTAATGATTCGACTGCAAACAATAAGTTTTGATAAATAGAACTAACCAAGAACAGTCAGTTCTGAGCTCTGAACGAATAAGATATTTTTCGCTGCATATATAACTCTCTGATTTGGGGCCAACAGAGCATTCCTTTAGTCTTTCTTTCATCACAATCTTATCCAAAACATGACATGTCAAGCAACAACGTAAAACATATCAAGTAACAACATATCTTGTATAAAACAACACAATGCATAATACATTCTCAAATAATTGTCATAAAGTAATTGACTAAATATCTTTATATTATATTGAGGAATCTTAAAATTAAAATATTATAAATAATTTTAATCACCTATTTTCCGAAATTCAATGGATATGATTCATTCATTTTTCTGGGAATATTCTTCGATTGATCAACTCCCTATATATATTTGTATTTGTTTGTGTGTGTTTTTTATATGTATGGAAACTTGAAAAAATGAAGCCGACAATTATCTTTATTTAAAAAGGTCTGATATAAGTTTAATTATAAATATAATCATAATAATCCTCTTATTTAAAATAAATAAAAATATTATTTAATATTAATATTCTCCCTATGCCCCCAACACAGCCACATTTTCTTTGGCCACTATAGTCCTCTTATTTAGAATTTCTTAAAATATTATTTAATATTACAATATTATCCCTATTAAAAAACTCCTTTTAATATAGTCTTCATTACACAAAATATAGCCCGAACTCCTAGAACTCAGATGCAGGAGGTAATTTATTGCTGTAGTGAGCAGTTCATTGATTGGTTGCTTGATTGCATCTGAATTTTCATAAAAGATAAAAATGGCGTTTATGTTTTTCTCAAAATAAACTTGAACAGAGAATTAAATATTTATTTTTATTCTTTATTGGGGGATATGGGTGTGAAATAATTATGTTAGAAAATAACTATTTTTTATAAAACAAGGGGCTTAATATTTTTAGAATTAAATACCGCTTACATAATCAAACTACAATGGTGAAACGAGTAGAACTAATTCCAAATTTTAAAAATATATGGATTTGATACAACCATTAAATAAATTCGACGCACCGTTCAAGTTTAACTTCAAACAAATATCGAACTATATATTCACAAAAAAAAATGAGATCATATTAATATCCTAATGTCCCATAACAGTGACTTCTGGTCCATCATCGCTGGGATCATCGTCGTCAAACCTCCTCACGTTGCCGATGGCGGGGCCGTCGCGAGCATCGTCGGCATCCTCGTTAGCTAGATCATGAAAAGTGTGGATTCCATGGCCGGCAACTTCCCTGCAACCCTCATGGTGTGATCCATCGCAGCCTGCATGGACTTGTTTTGCAAGGATGAAGCAAACCAAAATTGCCATACCAAAAAAAATTAATGCTCTTGCCCTTAATGCATTCATTGCTACGAATTGTAGTTGTTTCTTTTATGCTATTATCTTTTTCTTCTTGAAATATAGTTCTTTTTAGTTTAGTTGCTATGAGAATATTTTGGAAAAAGAAATGGATATATTATGTAGGGTGTTTTGGTGTTTGTTATGGTGTTGAGAAGTTTTAGGTGAATTTAGTTAGTTAGTTGGGAGTTTTTGTGGTTGGGCTTGTTCCTATCTCTATTGTTGTGTAGATACATTGTTTTTTAGAATACTAGAAATGTTTTCTCTATAATATAAATAGTTGTTATAATAAAAATGGCACATTTAATAAATATTGGGTAGCTGAAAAAAAAGTAATTTGAACTCTACAATCACTATAAATATATAACCTCTAAAATCATTAAAATATAAAAGATAATTAAAGTAAATATTAAGTGAATTTTGAAACAATGATCATCATCATAAATGAACAAATTCAAGATATAAAACGTAAATGTGATTTTATTCATAGTAATGTAATAAATGTTAAAAACCACAATATTTGTAAATTTATAAATTATTTATAACAAAAATGATATATAGATGCATATTGTTAACATCATTTTCGCGTTACATCCCATGAAAAAAATGCTCGGTGGCCAAAACCATCCGGTAATGGCGGTTCAGCCTGGGTAGGAGGCCGACGGCTGGTGTAGTTGTTCGCCGGTTGGGGTGGCGCCGTTTGTTTGGGGATGGTATTAGGTAGCAATGCCCCGTAAGTTAGGACTTTGCCCTCCGTCGGAGTCGCAAGAATTGAAAATACTAAAATCATCACCACCACCAACTTCACCACAATTGTGGTCATTTTAGACAGGTTGATTTTGGTAAGATTTCTTGCAAATCCTCCTTTGATTGTTTTTTTGGTTTTATTGGTTAATAAAACTATTGGTCCATGATTTAGTGATTATTTTGGGAAATTTTTTGTTGAAATTTAGGAGAATTGATACAAATTAAAGTCATGTCCATCCATTCATTGATTAATTTATTTTTCATGGACAAAAATTATTAGTAAAGGAAAAACCATTGAATAATTTAGTTCATTTTATATTGAGTCGAGCTTCATTAATAAAACTATTAAAGTTTATAACCTTTAATCGAGCCTCAACTAGCCGCTCTCTAAATTTAGAGTTATTTTTATGACAAACTATTTTACGAAAGTCATAGTTATTCAAATTTATTTTGATATTGTGTTTAATAAAGTTAATCAAAAACTTATTATACTTATTATCAATTTAAGTATAAATATTATATCTTTAAGATAATTTGTTTAAAAACTTGTTTACGAGTTTACAAATTAGATTTATTAAACTAATGTTGGTATAAATATTATTTTTTAAAGATAACTTGTTTAAAAAATTTATTCACGAGTTTATAAATTAGTTTTATTAAACTATTGAGGGGTCCGTTTATTTAATGAAATATATTGTAACACCCCCAACTCTCCTTTCTGAACCTTTGGGTACGTTACAGGTGCGTTGGATAATTGAACAGCGGAAGTTTTGAAAAATATTAAAATATGAGATTAGAATGAACAAAACACATCCAATGCCCAACATACATTCACAAAAGTGTTATCACGAGGAACAGATTTCCAGTGCAACAGAAGCATCATCAAGCAAATACTGAGTTTGGTTTCTCACATGATTACATAAATTCAGGGAAGAAAATAATTAGAGGTTCAATGCGGCGAAGGTTTGCATGGTAGAGATATGCATATCTCAGGATCACGCTCTTGTCGTAACTGCTTCATCTTTACACCTCCGCATTTCCCATTCTCACTGCTAACTTGTGCATTTTAAAAATAATCCCACATGATGAGTACTTATGTACCCTGTGGAGACAATGCCCGAAAACATACATATAACACCCAAAATTTTTTAACCTTTTATTATTATTTTAACTTCGACAGCTCAAGCTATTTCAGTAATTATTAAATCGTGTATGACGACAAGGTTTAGTCGAAGCAAATTGAAGCTCATTTCCCTATTAAATTTCGGCCAGTACATTTATTGGGTTAGGGAATTATTTGATACAATTATGATATAGTAATGTAAACTTGGGCTTGGTTAATTCAATGCATTTTGAGCCCAATCTTAAATTAATTCTTAGATCCCAAAGGAAAAAAAAATCAAGAGGCCCAGTTGGAGCCCAAAACAATAAATTAATTCTTTGGAGTCCAAATAAGTCCACTAGAAATATATGTGTGTAAGATAAGGCCCAAATCTCCTAGCTTATGTTTATTAATTAATTTCATGGGATTATATCTAGGCCCAATCACGTATTCTAAATTGAAAGATGAATATTATTCTAGAATAATTTCGAGGCAAATTTCGGAATTTATTTCCCAATTTTTCTACTTGATTTTGGCCCTATTATAAGGTGGATGGTTGTTATCATTCCCGAACCTTATATTATAATATAAGGTGAGTTCTCCATGTTAAATAAATTCCTATAAATTAAATAAATTATGTGGAAGGGTAATTTACCTATATAGGCATTCTAGAAGAAACTTTGTGCATGGCAATTTAAATGATTGAAGGACAAAATGGTAAATGGATAATTGAGACATAATCATCACAACACCTTCAATCATGTATGCAAGTGCAATTGAACACTCCCTCTCCTTCTCCCTCTCCCTCTCTCTCTCCTACCTCTCTCTTCATTCTTGACCAATCATTTCCACCATGGATACTCCATTGAAGCTCTCCAAAAACTGCCCATTCAAATCCAAATACCACCCTCTAAGTTAGCCAAAATTTTCAATTGATAGCATAATCTTCATCTTCATCACCTCCTCTATATAATGGTAGCAAAAACCCTCTCATTCTTCAACCTTGAAAAATCAACTACGATAAGTTATGAAGATGGAGACTTGATTCTTGAAGATCTAGGAGCTATACACGAAGAGGAGCAAGAAGATACAAGATTGGAGCAAAGAAAGCCCGTATTTTCGAAATTAAAGGAGTAACACTGTTAGGATTTTTTTTAAAGAAGTCCTTCCTTACTTTTGTTGTTTTGGTGGGTCAAAAATTATAAGCCATCTTAGTCAGTTTTTTCAGTTTCTAGAGTTCTAAAATGTAATCCTTGTATAGGATCGATCGAGTTGTAATAGAATTAAGACCGAGCAAAGGAGAATGCTCGAGAACTGATTATCGCCACGCCTAGCCTTGACCCAAAACTGTGTTGGAGCACTCAGTTTAAGGTCCATCCACACTGACCAGGAGAAGTCAGTATGAGGGCTTTCCCAAACCGACTAGGAGAAGTCAGTATAAGAGTTTTCCATATTGATAAGGAGAAATCAGTATGAGGGCGTTTTCCATACTGACTGAAGACAGTCAGTATGAGGGTCTACCATACTGACCTTGGGAAGTCAGTATAAGGGCTAAGTTGTACTGATCTTAAAAGGTTTGTATAAGAGCATCTACCTTTAAAGCTCGAGCAATTTGAAAGTTATCGAAGCTCAGTCAGACACAGGCATTCACATATGCCCAAATCAGTACGAGGATATCCAAGTTGGGATTCTTCGAGCTGAAAAAAAGTCTGACATAATGTTAGTATGTGGTACACAGACGCAGCAGAGTGGAGCAGAAAGGAGACCTAAGGCATGGGCTACGATTCAACAATATAATCCATGAGTCTAACGTTTGGATTTATGAGCCTAACGGACAGAAATTCAAAATGCTAAAGGTTCTCCTCTATATAAAGGCCAACACTTCAACCTCTAACGGTTAATCATGAAGTGAATTCAAAATCTAAAAGTCTTCATACGATAAAGGCCACTCTCTGCTAAACTCTCTGAGTTTTCGTATTTTCTAACACGAGACTTGAGTTTCTGACTCAAGTTACCCACCATGTTAACTTCTCCTAGCACGAGGCTGAAGATCTTCTTTGGTGAATGTATATTTCTTAGATATATTCATAACAGTCAGTTTCCTAGTCTAGGACTCTGATTCTCACGGGCATAAGACAACCACCTTAGTTCTGGGAAGAACGAGTAAGCGTCCAACTACCGGGAAGAAGGATGCATGGTGCTGACCTCACTTCAACCTAAATACTGAGTCTACAAAGAGTTCCTAGGCGAGTGCCACAACAGACCGAAGGATGGAGGAGCCGACGGGTTATGTATAGATTGTAAGGAGGCATGTATTTACTTAGTGAATTATCTAGACCTTGGGTCTGAAGAGTGGATGTAGGATATTGAGATCCGAACCACTATAAGTCATGTGTGTTCTTTACAACTTTATTTACATACTTGCTCTGTTTTTCTGTTTCACAAACTGACTTTGAAACCTTCAATACTTCAAAGTATTGAAGTGTATATACTGTGAAACTGAATTAACCAGGACAGGCCTAAGCTTAAGTCTTCTATACACAAAATTGACTTTACTCTATTTTTAGTCGAACAAGTGCAACTGTCATCATTTACTTTCGTTGCATATTATATACCTTCCGCTGCACAGTTTTGCACTCTGATTTCGGGACCAAGAACAAATCTGAAAATTTCTCCTACAAGTAGACCCTTTCCTACACTCATTACACGCCTCATAACATGATTACATGATAGATCAAGAACCCCTCTATCAAGTTTGATGGCATTTGATTGAGATTTGACCAAGTTATGCTTGTATTTGTTATATGTGTATGTTTGATGATGTTAGAACTTGTTAAAGCCCTTGCATGCATGATCCATGTTGAGATTTATGTATATATATGATGATTTTGAAACATTCTTGGGTTTGATCTTGGTGTTTATGTAGCTTATAACTTAATTAAATCCATTTTTGAGATAAAACATGAATTTTGAGCAATTTTCTGAAATACCCTGATTTCTGTTCAAAATGTTCGAGCACTGCGGACCTAGTAAATTAACTTGAATTTATTTGATTTTTGAATTTGTCCTACTTTAAGATGTTAGGAGTATTTTTCAACTGGTTTCACTCAAAATCACTCAAAAATATTAAGTGGTTTGAAAGGTAAACGCTTTACAAAATTGAGTATCATTTTTTGGCAGTCTGTCTTGTTTGTGTTGTGCAGAAAAATGTACTCATCTTTTCGCTCCTAAAATTTACATGCTTAAACTAGACTACCTTAGGAGTGTATATGTTACATTTCAGTCCAAAATATGATGTTTTGTTGTCGGGATGAATTTTTTAAAACAGACCCCTATTTTCCAACATATTAGACCCCAAAAATGATCAACCTCCCCCGACCTAACCATAACACGTTTAGTTCTGTCAATTGGAAAATGAACCCAATGAGTCTTATATATGAATATATAAAATGAGCATGATAGGACTAATGATCATGGAGTTATGAGTTCTATTTGGTCTCTGCACAAAGCTGAAAGTTAGCAAATTTTCGAAGTATGAGGATTAATTTCTTAAGTACACATCTATGATCTAATGAGGCATTGTAGGATCATTAAACATGTTATAACTGGTATGAGTGCCTATTAAGCATGTCTATACTTGAATTGAAGTGATTGAGCCTTATGAAGTTGCATGATTACATGTTTGCAAAATTTGATAAGAGCAATGAATTTGAGTTAGTGTGATTTATACAAGCATGCTAAATTGATTAAATGAATGAAATATAATGCATAATTTATGCTAAACAACTTGGTGAGATGTAAGGATGTTATCAAGCATGACATTATGCGAATCAAAATATATGATAAAATAATATGATTGAAACGATATAGGAAATTGAATATGACTAAGTATAGTAAACTCAAGCATGCTAATCAAATTAAATGAGTTAAATAGATTGTTTGAGTTGATTATGATGTATGAATTGAATTGGACACCTAGTAATTAGTGTTACAATCTAGGTGTTGTTCATTTGGGATATAAGTAAGGCATCCACTAGTGGAACAAAGTGAGCCGATCATTCATCGAATAAAGTGGGCACTACTTTATCCTATCAAATGAGTTTTTGCAAATGATTTACAAAAATGATAAAAAAACGTTTTGCTTTTGTGTTGATGGATCACTGTATTTATTGTGCATAATGATAAATATCAATACCATGAGCATTGAGGATGGATAAGGAGGAAGGGACACGATCACCCTCTTGTCGAGATTATACCATTGCCACGTGCATTGAGGATGGATAAGGTGGAGGGGGGGAGCTAAAATCCTCATGTTTGATATGATAAGGAAGGATAAGGTGGAGGGAGGAGTTATTGTAGGGATTTTCAGTGAACCGATTCACAAAAACCCAAGTGAACCGGATCGATTTACGGATATTGCATATAATCAAAATTCACAATAAAAGCCTAGCATGCTCCTATGAATTTATTTAATTCGTGGATTAAGAGAATACCGTAAATTCGTAGAGTCTGATCCGATCTTTTGCGTTTGAATATTCCCTTTAATTCAACCATGCGATTCAATAAATCTGCGGAATATGAAATTTGAATACTAATTTCAAGATTTAATTGAATAAGAAAATTAAAGAAAACAAAATCCTGTTCTCCAGATCAGATCTTCAGGGCTGTGTCCCAATGCTGTTCAGATATGCTACTGGTGAGGATTCCACATATCTGTGATGTAGATCGGAGTTGAAAAACCTTCCTTCTCCCCTCTACAGGCGCCGCCCATGCTCTCTCTCTCCTTAGGGTTTCAAACTGATTTTGAATGTTATGAAGTGGCTAGGGTTTCAAAGAGAGTGCTGTCTATTTATAGACCTATGGTTTTATTCCTAATGAGCTATTGGGCCTTTTTTTTTCAGCATATATAATTGGGCCAGTCCTGAGACCTAATGCAAATAATAAAGTGGGCCTATAAATTAATTAATTCACATGTCCACAACCCATGACACAATTAATTAATTAATATTAATTCTTTTTCACCACATAATTAATACTGACCTACCCCTTTATTATCACGTTATGAGAATGGACTGCATTAATTGAGAATCCCCATATTTAAGGTTACCGGACATTCATTAATTAATCGGAGCTTCTGACAAGCTCTATCTACAATTAATTAATATCTTATTATTCCTGAGTAGTACCACTCAATCCTAATCACTCGTGCCTGAACTTAATCAGCCTGCAGGACTTTGACACGATGAATGTCATTGAGCTCCTCAGGGAATGTCCCCATCCTATTACTCGGATATGGTTACCTAAACCCAGTCTTAGGCAGTACTACACGAACTGTTGTTACCAAGATGCGGATATACGAGCACGTTACTTAGGCTCTCCACCATAGCAAGTCAAAGCAATAGTCAATCCGTGCAAACCCCTGAACCTTCGTTAGGGTTTGGACTCAATCAAGAACGAGATCTTGTATTCACTGCGGTCCATCAATACGCCACCCTTGCGTACCAGCATGTCAAGTAACCAAGACAAACCACTTATTCTGACAATGCCGCAGCCATCCGGACAGACGTATCCTCATACGCTGTCTCGGCTGTGATCAGGTTTATGTCTCACTAGGTCAAGTGATCATATTGTCTTTCGCGATCTACTACACGCTGTATGATCGTCCCTATTGGTGAGACAAGAGGATACCATTATTACATACATGTAAGTTTGTTTGACAGATAGCAGAAATAAACCGTTGTATACTCATTGTAATAAATGCTTTCAGTATACAAACCCATCAGTTATAACCCTCTTGTGTGTTCAAAATGATAAAGGGAAATGTACCCTTATGATATGATTTGATTTATTGATCGTAAATGGCTCACAAATTGAATTGATGCATCCATGTAAGGAAAATTGTTTTGTTCATTTCAACAAAACCCTTATGCTATGCATGTATGTGATACTGTGAATCCATCATATATTTATGTATTTATTTTCGGGACACCGTGACCACTGAGTATGCGAAGTACTCAGCCCCTGTGTGTGTTTTTTCCCCACATGAAGGTACAAGGTGATGGCTATGGCGGTGGAGTTGTGGTGAAAGTGGGAAGAAGATGGTAGAATGCAAGCTTGTTTTCAATGTAATCCTTGGCACTATTTCCAATCATTTCCCATTCATTTGCTTGTTAATAGTTCTTGCCATGTTTATTCGAATTACTTGAAGTTTATTTGGTTTGTAAACTATTCGAAGCCTGCATATGAATTACTTTTATATGCTTAAACTTACTTTGGCATGATCTACTTGAACTCATATGGCATGATCCTAGTTGATCTAATTTATTGGTTGTTATTCGGTATCGAGACTCAGTGGGCTATGTCTTCATACATAGTACCCATTATTGGTTCATGTTAATTAATTGTTTCCAAGTCGTACTTGGTTTAAGACCCACATGGAGGTCATTATTTGAAGTCAAATACTATTAATTGTTTTTCACGTTTTCGAAATTGATCACCTCTTTAATTGCTTATGCTATGTTTAGTATTCAGTCGTTGATTTCCAAATCTTCCCTTTCAAATGCTAAATTTGAATTCTTCTTGTCAAAACATTATGTATTCTTGCTTCCGCTATTCATTAAATGATGACAAAGTATTTGAAAATCATTAAAACCCTTAGCGTGCATTCTTTGCACGTGGGATTGTCACGTAGGCCCAATTTGAGGGCGTTACAATACATTTATACATATGAAAGCTATGTCACACAGATAAGCTACAGGGTTTTAAGAAAACATTTATCATGTTTATCCAAAATATTTTCATCACATTGCATGCATGCAGATTCACTAAACATGTTTTATATATGTTTACCGTTATGTGACTGGAGGTTAGCCCACTTCCAAGTCACGATAAATAGCTGGGAATAGACGAACCATTGTACCTAGTGTCATCAATTTGTGCACTGGTCTCAGAATTTTACATTTAGACTACGATCAATTTAAAATATCCTAGCCAGGATCAAGGATTTAAGATAGAGACCATGTCCAAGCTAAGCTCTAAGACTTATAAATGATTATGACTGAGCAAAGCTCTAAGACTTATAAATGATAATGTCCGAGCAAAGCTTTAGGACTTAAGAATGGTCAGGTGCAAGCGAGGCTCTAGTACTTAAGAGGATTTATGTCCTCGAGTTAATGAGCCTTGCTGAGGAATTTCTATGAATATTTGGTTCAGTTCTCAAGTAACCAATCTCCCTAGTGATTAGGGGTGGGAATAGGCCAGGCTACCCGACAGGGGCCTTAGGCCTGGCCTGGCCTGGCCCGGCCTCTTTGACAAATAGGCTAAACTTGGGCTCTTTAAAAAGCCTACATACATAAACAGGCTCAGGCCCAGGCTTTAAATTAGGCCTTTTAAGCCTAACATGCCGGCCTATTTAAAATAATATATTGTATAAATTATTAATATTTTAATTATTTAATATTAAATATAATATTTATAATTAAAAAAATAACAAATTAAATTGATTGTTAAATTATTAAACACTTTGTTGGGCATTAAAAATTCATTAATAACTACACATATATATTAGACGGATCGTAGAACATTATATGATATTAACCATAAATATATATCTAAATTATTAAATATTTTAATTATAAACTTCAAAATAAAAATAATATATTAATAAATTATTAAATTATTTAACATATCTATAATTTTTTATGGTCTAGACCCACTAAAGAATAAGACCTATCAACATTAAATAATAAGATAAATTTAATATTTAAAATTATATATTTATTTATAATATAAAAATAAAAAATAATAAAAAAATATTATATAGGCCTTAAGTAGGCCAAAAATCCGGCCTTCAAAACTAAATAGGCCAGACCTGAGCCTTTATAAAAGCCTATTTGGATTAATAGGCCAGACTAAGGCCTATAAAATTTTAGGTAGGCCCAGACCTACCGGGCCAAAGCCTGACCTATTCCCACCCCTACTAGTGATTACAGTCAACAAGAGGAACATATATGATAACAAAAAAAACTTGGCATAGACAATCAATTTAAAAAAAAATATTTTCATGCTTTAAAAAAAACTTTGCATAGATGAGATTTTTTGAAAAATTATTATCTTATTATTTTATCGAATTTAGTGATTTTTTTACAAAGGCCTAAGTCGGGGCCAGAAGATTTTATTATTTTAACAAATTTATTAATTTATAGAGATTTTAGAAATTTGAATTTTTTTATTATTGTCGGATAATACAAAAAGGTATACATTAAAACAAAAATAAGATTGTAGTATAATAGTATGAAATTTTGGCAAGTGAAAAAGACGAAAAGAAGCAAAAATGAAAAAGAAAAAAAAAAAAAGTTAAATACCGTCCATTCTACAGTCGGGAAAAAAAGAAAATAACTAAAATACCCAAATTCTAAATCAGCCCCTTTTTTCTCCAATCCACCGTTCTCCGCCGTAATCGTGGCCCTACCGCCTGTTAAACTAGCTCCGTCGCAGCTGACTTGCTGGCATTCCATAGTGTATTCGCTTATTTATCTGTTCGTTTCGGCTCGCGTAGCTGACGATTTCAATTTCGGTGCGCTCTTTGATTGCCATGTTAGTTTGTTCATTTCTTGCTTTCTTGTTTGAATTCAACGTTCTTGGCAATCAACGTTAACCCCAATTTGAAACCCAGCGTTGGTTTAATAAGAATTGAGGCCCTAATTTGATTTTCTTGAATTTGATGAAGCCCTAGAAATGTCCTATTTCATTGGTTTTCAACCATTTTTGACTTTATCATTTGTATGCAGTTGGTGCCAGCACGCATGTTTTTCAGTTTCAATATTTATTTTTTTATGCATGCGATCAAATTTTATGCCATAAAATTGCTTTAGCTTTTGTTTGATGTGGGAAGTCCCATTCTGTGAAGGAGCCACTTTTGCGATTATGCTTCGATTAACTCTAAAGTTAAATCCAATGCCGAGGTTTCATCCTTTCCAATCTTGTGCTTGTGCTCGTGATCAGTCTTTTGGGAAATGCATTAATGTAATTGCGTTTATGCGTTTGGTGCGGGTTATTGCTCACCTAGGTTTGCTAAAAGAGTTGAAGTCTCTTCATCTTGGGTTCCCTCACTCTCTGACCTTGTTGCTTTGGGATCATTTCGGAATGGATCATTCCATTTTATCAAAAGAATGCTTTTTCCCATGCTGCTCAATGTCTTGCTGTGTAGTTCTTCTTGGAAATTTCTGAACAGTTAGGTTATGAAATTTTATAATACTTGATTATTAGCACAAAAATAGGAATGGCACATTGTAGTGAACAAATGATATTATCACTGTGCATTTTTTTTTTAAATTTTTATTTTTTTGTGAAATGATCTCTTTTTGCTGTTTCACTCTTCACCCTTTGCTGCTCATTTTTTTTATTAAAAGTTATGATGATGTTTTCAATATTTTCAGAATCTTCACTGCACTCCTCTTTTTTGTCTTCTTTCCTAACACTACTGGAATTTGCCTGACAGGTCTTCTTGTCCAGTCCGGACTGCAGTTTCACTGCTTTTTGATTGCATAGATTGAGCTTTGTTTGACTCCATTATGGTCTTTGGCTGTAGTTGGGAGTCTAACTTTATGTTACGAAGCACAAATTTATTGGTCTAAAGCAAATATGAATTTACAGACACACCATTCAGGGCAGATTTCGGGACAGGTACCCAACCAAGCTGGCACTATGTTGCCTGGGCTATCGCAGCAAAATGGAAACCCTATGGCCAGCCAGATGCAAAATCCTAATGTTCATCGGAATGTGCCCAATATTGACACAGAAACTGTTAAGAGACGCAAATATATGCAAGAAAAAATGTAAGGCCTTTTTTTGTTTTGTTTTGTTTAAGTTCATCTATCAATTCAAAATTTCTTCATTCAATGTGCTACCTGTAAATTGAGTTGGTGGGCAGTATTATTACATCTGTGTGCTCTAAAATTAATGACTTCACTTTGGTGCCCATTTTCTTTTTTCATTATCCTGGTTGGATTCTTTTTACTTGTGTATTTCTAGTGCTTCCTGGTTTGTGTGGAATAGTCGAATGGCTGAAGATTATGTCTTACAAAAAGCTAGTTGAAATTGCTTGCTTGATAAGTGCTACTAAAGGTTTAGAGTTTCTGTTTTGCAGCTGGAACTTTCTTATGCAGCGACGTCAACAATCTCCTGATGCCCCCAACAACAGGAAACTGGTTGATATAGTGAAACGTCTGGAAGATGGCTTATTCAAAAGTGCTACGACGATGGTGTGTTATGTTTGATTCTGCATCTTCATGCAATCATATTCTTTGAATAACTAATTTATTGATTATGTTCCATATAAGTTTTTTTGGTTGACATTAAAATTTTGTATAAATTTCAAGAATCCTTAAATATTTGCTCATATATGTTGAAGAATTGTCATGATAACTATTTATATTATTTAGTTACTCTTGATCAAGTCCTCTTGTATTTACTTTTCTTATTATGCCCTTTGTTGCCAGGAGGATTATCTAAACTTGGAAACTTTGGAGAGGCGTTTGCACATTCTGATTAAGCGTTTCCCTACGAGTAATCACAACCAGCAGCTGCCACATACTAATTCTACCCCTCCTTTCAGTACAATGATTCCCACACCTGGCTTTCAACAGCCGGGTAACTCAAGCTTTGGTGGAACTATATCAGTAGATAGTTCATTTGCCAACAATAATAGTTCAAACATAGTTGCATCATCCACCGTCAATTCGGGAAGCTTCTTTCCAACTCAAAATGGATCTTCTGGAAGTGTGCATGGTAGTACTTTCAGTTTGTCTGATGGTTCTTTTATCTTAATATATGGAGTAGAATCTATTTACCCTTTTAACCATTTAATGAATTGCTTTTCTGCAGGATCTTTGTCCAGTGGATATCAGCAATCATCGAATGCTTTCTTGGTGAATCCTGGGGGAAATAACATGGTGGCAAGCATGGGTGTACCAAGAATGACAAGCCAGATGATTCCAACTCCTGGAATTAATAACTCCAATACTAATGATATGAATAGAAACACTAGCAACAATAAGCACATGAAAATGGAACCATCAGATGGTGTTGGAGCTTGTCCTGATGTTGACTCTACAACTGCACCACAGCCTATGTTTCAAAAACAGCATATTGGTGGTCAAAATTCTCGTGTCTTACATAATATTGGTGGGCAAATGAGTAGTGGAAGCAGTTCTATAATGCAGCAGAAATCCTTTGGCATATCAAATGGACCCCTAAATGGGGGGTTTGGAATAATGGGAAAGAATACTTCGATGATGAATAGTGCAGGAAGTACCGAGGGGCATTTAACAGGGACAATGTATGGGAATTCCACCAAGCCCTTGTCCCAGAATTTAGACCAACATCCCCAAAGACCAGTAGCACAAGGTGCTTGATTCTCTCTTCACCATACCATGCTTCTATGTCTGTGCATGTGTTTCTGAATCCTGTTGTAATTACATTTATGTAATTGATCTATGCCGAGCTTCTAATTTGTATACTTCCTGGAACTCTTTTGCTTGACAGGTGATGATTATGGAATTGGTGCTGCTGATACTTCTGGGTCTGGAAACTTATATATTCCTGGACCAAATGTTGGGTCAACGACTAACAACCAGAGTTTGAACGCCATATCCTTGCATTCAGTGCCAAAGACAGAATCTCCTTTAATGTCCAATAATCAGTCAAATGCATGTTCTTCTCAACAGGCGTCAGCTGTGGATCCTCATTCAATAGATCAACCACAAAAGGTGAATCTTCAATCACAATACCCAGCTAAAGAAAATCTTATGCAACCTCACCAACATCAACAGTTCCAACAACCTGCTCATCAGTTTCAGCAACGACAGCTTTCTCAGCATCAAATGCAACAAAAAAGGCAAATACAGAACCAGTTTCTGTTGAGAAATGATTCTTTCAATCACTTGCATCTGTCACCAAGTATGGTTTCCGAGGCAAAGTCGGAGATCGGTACAGAACACCATAATGAAGGTCTCCAGTCGAAAGTCTCTCTCCCTTTCCATTTCTCTGATATGAAGAATCAGTTACAGTCAAACTCTGTTGAAGGACATTTAAGAGCTGGTCAGCCTTTTCCTCATTCATCTGCACCACATGATGCCTGTTCGTCCCTAGCTCAAACTTCAGATCAGATGCATCCATCCTTGCATCCACAGCAATTTGTTTGCAACACGCAGAATGATTTTACTGGTATTTCTGGTGTTGTCCAACCAGATGCAGCATTAAGTGGTCTGAGGTATTCGAAGCCTCAGGACATGGATGTATCAGGAAGGATCGTAATTGATCAAACTATGCAAGATGAAATTCGTCACAGATTAACCAGGCAAGATGGAGCCCCATTAAATAACTTATCCTCAGAAGAATCAGTTATTGGCCACTCTGAAACTTCTAGATCAACAGAACCGCTGAACACGAGTGATCCTGCATCTCGAACTAATAGCATTACTCGTGAAAAGCAATTCATGTACCAGATGAGATGGCTGTTATTTTTGAGGCATGCTCGTAAATGTCCTTCTCCAGAAGGGAAATGTGATGAACGGAACTGCTTAACTGTTCAGAAGTTGTTGAAACATATTGAAAGTTGCAATGTCTTACAGTGCGCGTACCCTCGTTGCCATGCTTCAAAGGTCTTAATCGCTCATCATAGGCGCTGCCGGGATGGAAATTGCCCTGTTTGTGTTCCTGTAAAGAATTATGTACAGGCGGCTCAATTAAAGACACTTGCTCGTTCTGATTTAAGCTCTGGGTTGCCTACTTTAGTCAACGAGTCTTCTAATTCTCTTGATACTGCTGGAACTCTGGGAAGATCTACTCCAAAGTTGGAGCCAGTGATGGCTGAGACACCAGAAGGTCTACAGCCTCCTATTAAACGCACAAAAGTTGAACAGAGTTCACAGTCTCACATTCCTAGAAGCGAGTCATCTGTGGCATTGGCTTCAGCTAGTCATATCCAGGAAGCACAACATAATGAAAATGATTGCAATTATCAAATTTTAGTAAAATCTGAAATTAGTGATGCGAAAATGGAGGTTACTGGAAGCGTTTCACGGAACATTCCCAAAATTGAGATGAGAAAGGACAGCTTGGATGATGCCTATATTCAAAGTCCTAAAGGTGTTGGTTGCACGCCTAATGATTCAGTTGTATTTGGTGCTGAGCAGGTTATTGTGACAGAAAAGGATATGGGGCAGGGTAGGCAGGAAAACACTTCTATGCTTCCCGAGATTGCATCCAAATCTGGGAAGCCAAAAATAAAGGGAGTATCAATGATAGAATTATTCACCCCTGATCAAGTTCGTCAACATATTATGGGTCTTCGGCAGTGGGTTGGACAGGTCTGTCTCACTTGTTCATTTTCTGCACCTTACATTTTACTCTGCTTGATACGATTTCAGTCATTATGCTGCAAGCCTGCATATATGTCTTATGAAAGAAATAAGTTTTGCTAGACTCCTAAATCTTACTTTTATCCCTCCAAAGCATCTTATGGGATTTTTTCATGATAATATTCTATGATTATGCAATTATCCTTCAAAGCATCTTATGAGATTTTATCATAATCGTAATCTATGAATATGCAATTATCAAATAGTAATATTAGGAGCTCATTTGTTCTCTGCTTTAGTCTTTTGTTTTTGGTCTGGGTTGGGATTATCCGTCAACCCTCTTCTTTTGCTGTGGTTCTTTATTACTTTTTCTTTCTCTTGACAACCTTTTCGAGCCATATTGAGCTGCATGGGGAAACTCTCTTTGTTCATTTATTTTTGTATCAAATTATGCTTTTTCCACTAAGTAGATTGGTTTCTTACTTACCAGTCATTGACTGACGAGTTCAGTCTTTTTTTTTTACTTTTTGTTTAAATTTATTTCTATTCTTACTGCTTCCTATGTTTGTATTCCCATGTTTGGATTTGGAAGGTGACTGGGATAAATAAGTTGTCATTTTGTTGTAATATATCTCATTCATTCATTTTATCATGCCTTCACTGACCTTCCCTATATGCTCTTCAGATGTGTCATTTGCCTTCCTCTATGAAATTTGTAATTGCTTTTGTGATTCACAGAGCAAAGCAAAGGCAGAAAGAAATCAGGCGATGGAGCATTCAATGAGTGAAAATTCTTGCCAATTGTGTGCAGTTGAGAAGCTTACATTTGAACCTCCCCCAATTTATTGTACTCCCTGTGGTGCTCGCATTAAACGAAACGCAATGTATTACACTTTTGGAGCCGGTGAAACCCGCCATTGCTTTTGCATTCCATGCTATAATAATGACTCTCGTGGGGACACCATTGCAGTAGATGGAGCTACTATTCCAAAGGCAAGGGTGGAGAAGAAGAAAAATGATGAGGAAACTGAAGAATGGGTAATGCCTTATCTGCTTGCTGCTGCAGAATCTGTTGATTTACTTAAAATATGCAATCTTAAAAGACACTAAACATTTTGTTTTTTGCAGTGGGTCCAATGTGACAAGTGTGAAGCTTGGCAGCATCAAATATGTGCATTGTTTAATGGTAGAAGAAATAATGGTGGAGAAGCTGAGTATACATGTCCAAATTGTTATATTACAGAAGTTGAAATGGGAGAACGTGTGCCATTACCTCAAACTGCTGTTCTCGGTGCACAAGATTTACCAAGATCAAATCTGAGTGATCACTTGGAGCAACGCTTATTTGTGAAACTGAAACAAGAGAGACAGGACAGAGCAAGGCTTCAGGGCAAGAGTTATGATGAGGTGATTCGATTTTACTCATATGCAGTATGAGATGATTTTTCACATTCAACCTCTACTTTGTTTGCAACTTTGCATGTATGTGTGTGTGTGCGCGTATATATATATATATATATATATATATATATATAGAGAGAGAGAGAGAGAGAGAGAGAGAGAGAGAGGACAGATCATGTGAGAAAAAAAGAATGAATCATATCTATTGGATCTAAATAAATTAATGGTTGATATGCAATCAAGCAATAAATAAAACTCAATTGAGCAATTGCTTGATTGTGTTTTTGTTGTTGCTTGATTACTGTGTTGCTTGATTATATTTCAGTTGTTGCTTGATTTTATATCAACAATTGATTTATCAAGATCTTATGGATATGATTCATTCTTTATTCTCACTGGGGATCTTTTCTCACCTGATCCGTTCCCTATCTATCTATATATATGTGTGTGTATCTATGTGTATATATGTATGTATGTACGTACGCACGTATGTATCATTTGAGATGTTGTGCTGCAGACACCTATTGGTAACCTCAGATACAGTGGTAGCCAATTTTGCTTAAGCTTTTTATGATTTATGATTTCAAAAAAAAAAAAAAACTACTTCAAGAGTGTGTAAAGTTTAGCAATTTTGTGTCAGGTCCTGCTTAAATAGACAAATCTATCGACTTTTGCGTTCTGTGTGTGAGTTTTATGTTTGAGGTTGTACAAAAATGTAAATAATTACTTGAATAGAGTTCAAAACATCAGTTTGAGGATGGAAATTTTATATTTTTATTTCGATTAAATTATATGGATGATTTGTTTCTTTCTTTTTGATGAGAAACGAAGTATATCTGTGCTGAATCAAAGATAACTTTTCTATATAGAATTGCTTTGTTAAGTTCTATTACATTTAATACAACCAGATATGAAAATGCTGTGTGGTCTGTGCATTTACTAGAGAGTATTTTTTTTATTGTCTCAGGTCATAAATGTTTTGCTAACTTTTCAGGTCCCGGGAGCAGAAGAACTTGTTGTAAGAGTGGTATCATCTGTGGACAAAAAGTTAGATGTTAAGCCTCGCTTCCTGGAAATTTTCCAAGAGGAAAACTACCCAACAGAGTATCCTTATAAATCTAAGGTATGTATTATTACTTTAAATTTGAAAAACATAAGTATAACTGAAGATTTATTCTCTGGTACGCTTCCAGCTTCCTTATTTTTTGTGTCTTATTTGATTGCAAATACAGGAAGTCTAATGCTTTTTAGTTGCTATTGCAATCAGTGGCTTCATCAATGTATTATAACTGTTTTTGATATGTTGCAGGTGGTACTGCTATTTCAGAGAATTGAAGGTGTTGAAGTTTGCTTGTTTGGCATGTATGTTCAAGAATTTGGATCTGAATGCCAGCAGCCAAATCATCGCAGAGTCTACCTCTCTTACCTGGACTCTGTTAAGTATTTCAGGCCAGAGGTCAAAGCAGTGTCTGGAGAGGCACTAAGGACATTTGTGTACCATGAGATTCTGGCAAGTTATTATACTCTTTTAGGTCCTTATAGTTGATGATCCAATCACAAGAAAAATGCTACAATTTGTTTTGAAGTATCTTGATATATTTTCTATTTCAGATTGGATATCTGGATTATTGCAAAAAGCGTGGTTTTACAAGCTGCTACATCTGGGCATGCCCTCCCTTGAAGGGTGAAGACTACATATTGTACTGTCACCCAGAAATTCAGAAGACACCAAAATCTGACAAACTTAGAGAATGGTAAGAACCGTTCCTGTCTGATTGGGAGACTGTTGAATAGATTGTTAGTGTTAATGCATAACATTGTAGCACTTAAATTGTTTCCCTATTTCAGGTACTTGGCCATGCTACGGAAAGCTACAAAGGAAAATATTGTTGTGGAGCTTACTAATCTGTATGAGCATTTCTTTGTTTCAACTGGTGAATCAAAAGCGAAGGTAACTGCAGCTCGGTTGCCATATTTTGATGGAGATTATTGGCCTGGTGCTGCAGAGGACATAATCTATCAACTGCAACAAGAAGAAGATGGGAAAAAACAATCTAAGAAGGGAACTATGAAAAAGAGTATTACAAAACGAGCTTTAAAGGCATCTGGCCAAACTGATCTGTCTAGCAATGCATCAAAGGATCTGATGTTAATGCATAGGGTAAGATAATTGTGCTAATTTTTGTGTCTGTAGTTGCAATGATGTGCTTAGCCTATTGGTATGCTACTTTGAGTGTATGGTCTTATTTGTTTTTCATTCTTTATTGTTCTTTTTTATGCTTACAAGACTTAGCAATTATCTCCGCTATTTGGTTTTAGTTATACTAAAAACTTCTTTGTTTCACTAGCTTGGTGACACCATAACTTCAATGAAGGAAGATTTTATCATGGTTCACTTACAACATTCATGTTCTCATTGCTGCATCCTAATGGTTTCTGGAAAACGGTGGGTCTGCAAACAGTGCAAAAGATTTCATCTTTGTGACAAGTAAGGGTTCTAATAACTTTTTGCCTTAGTTATTGTAAACTTCTTGTTGTTAATTTCATTTCTAAGCTTTGTCCTATTTATAGCATTCATATTTAAATGATTTCTATTTTTGGTATTTAGCTTTTTATTTTTTTGAGATGATCATATTGTTTCTATGCCCCCCGCCCAACAAACACTCTGGAGCTTTTCCTGTCATATTTAAAACTTATGTTACCAAAGGTTTCTAATTCAAATTATTAATTGAAGCAGCAGGCCCCTATCCATTTATTCATTCTATCCAACTTTCTTTTGTTCGATTCCCAGAATTTGTGATCATCAAGTGCATTTGACTTCTCTCACTATAAAATATGATTAAAAAGAGATGTGTTAGCTGCTCTAGATGCTTTGTTGGAGCTTTTGAGGCATATGAGAAACTGTAGTTATCTTTTGGGCATCAGATTAATATTTTCCTTTAGCTGATCGGCCTAATTAGGGAGAAAAGAGTTTGAAGGGAAGTCACTGTAAATGACTCTGACAAATCAAAGGCTTGTATTAGAACAGAAGGTGATAAATGGGTTCAGTGATGTATGAAATCTGTTAATCTGGCTAACTTCTTTCGTTGCCTTCGATCTTTCTATATTTTGCATACATTTTGGCTTTCCCATAGTTTGTAAGTAGTCATTGCTTGTTTCATCATCCATTGTTGACATACCAATATTCTTTGTTGAACTTGGCAAATTTATCTGAATTTTATCAATGACATCCTGAAATGGCAACTTGCTGTATGTTATGCCCGTAGAGTAGTGGACTAATTGCCTCCTTTCTACTCTTTTAGATGCTATGATGCCGAGCGAAAACGTGATGACAGGGAGAGGCATCCTATTAACTACAAGGACTTCCATGCACTTTATCCTGTAAGTTTATAGGATCATAGTTATGGTTATGGCTGACATATTGATTTTATGCTTGATGAATTCTCACCCCCTCCCCCCTCCCCCACACATCACCACCATCCCTGTAATTCATTTGAGTTTAGCATCTGGATTAAGAAATATATGAATCTACAGGTGGAGATCTCTGAAGTCCCTGATGATACCAAAGATAATGAGAATCTTGAAAGTGAATTTTTTGACACAAGACAGGCATTTCTTAGTCTTTGTCAGGGAAACCATTATCAATATGATACTCTTCGCAGAGCCAAGCATTCTTCTATGATGGTCCTATATCATCTGCACAATCCGACAGCCCCTGCTTTTGTCACAACATGCATTATATGCCACCTTGATATAGAATCTGGGCAAGGTTGGCGTTGTGAGACATGCCCTGATTATGATATATGCAATGCTTGCTATCAGAAGGATGGAGGAGCAGGCCATCCTCATAAATTAACTAATAATCAGTCCATTGATCCCAATGCTCAGAACAAAGAGGCTAGGCAATTACGAGTCACACAGGTGATTTTTCCTTTGTTTTCACGTGTTTTACATCACATAGCTTTTACCTAGCCATGATACTCGGGGTTATTTAATTTTTAGCAGTATTATTATTTCCCCTTTGGAGCAATGCATTCCAGTTTTCAATTTATTGACTTTACTTTCTGTGACTGGTCTTCAATTGCAGTTGAGGAAAATGCTTGATCTCCTGGTGCATGCTTCTCAGTGCCGGTCACCACATTGCCAGTATCCAAACTGTCGCAAGGTGAAGGGACTCTTCCGCCATGGTATCATGTGCAAAAGACGTGCTTCTGGAGGCTGTCCTCTGTGTAAGAAAATGTGGCACCTCCTCCAGCTTCATGCCCGAGCATGCAAGGAATCTGAATGCAATGTGCCGCGTTGCAGGTTTGTTCAGACTTCAGAAACTAACCCCCCCCGCTATGTATTCACAGTCTGGCACCATTCTCTCTTATCTATCATCTTGAAAAATGTTGATGTCACTGTATCAATCCTCTTATGCTCTATGCAGGGACTTGAAAGAACACCTTAGAAGGCTGCAGCAACAGTCAGATTCACGACGAAGAGCTGCTGTAATGGAGATGATGAGGCAACGTGCTGCAGAGGTCGCGGGCAGTTCTTGATGACCCCAGTTGTATATAATGATAGCGAGTCAGAGATTTATGTAGTTATGGGAACTACCTTTCTTTTTTTCCCCCTCTGATGGAATATCTTGAAGTAGTAGGCTTGAAGCCTGGCGAGCTAATTCCTTGGGAAGAAATTGCAGGAGTTTTGTTACGCCATCGTCGTAAGGTACCATATTTTTCGTTCATAGCTTGCTAGGATGTTTATAGATCAGCAGCTGCTGCAAGTAGCTACCTACTATAATTTAGATGGAAAGAAAAGGGTACAGAAATCAGTGTATGGCTAGATAACTGATTCTTTGTATTCGTTTACTTGTGTATTTCTCTGCTGCCATCGCTTGATGGCTGAGTGTATCATAGTTTCATAGTTAAATGGAGAAGCTCAATTTTCCAGTGGAGCGGATCATCTCGTATTTCATTTCACCAATACATCCATGTATGCATTCATGTTTGAAACTACAAAATGACTATGCTTAACTAGGTCTTACGGCCAATGGAGGAACTTGGTAAACCTTGAAGCGATGGAGGCAGGTATTGTATTGTATTGTATGTCTACAGACTCCCACCGCATTTCTGATTTGACCGGCTGCGGCTGTGGCTGTGGCTGTGGTGAAGGTGCTGTGCCAACCGGGGGCTGAGCCAGCACGATGTTGCATTCGGGGGCTTCCCAATTATATTGCCAGGATGGTAGCTATTGGATTGGTTGGCCTCACTCAGCATTCTTCCTGATACATCTTCTGCAGCCTGTTTGATGAGATGAGGTGCACTGACGAAGACGATCACGATCTGTGCCTTTTTCAATCAGTGGATTAAATCTCATCAAGGAACACAACACTATTCTCTTGGTGCCTATTTTTCCTTACTTTCATTATTTCTATTTGCAAGTGAAGGAAATCTTATTGTTTCAAAATGCTCAATCTTCTATTTTTCTGCACATTTCACATAATTTTCATCCAATATGGATTATTAGGCCCTATTGATAAACATAGATTATAAGTTTGTCAATGAGGTAAAAAACTCTGGTCAATTGATAATAAGAAAATTGCAAATTTAATAAAACAATTTGGTTAGTGATTCTAAAATATAACCTTTTCAATAAAAATAAATTATAATATCTTATTACAATATAGCTCTCAATTTAAAACATTAATCAAAATAATAAAAAACAAACATGAATATGCCATATCTCCGTGAAATAAAAATTAAAACGAAATAAAAATTAAAACCACAAAAACATATATGGATAGATAAATTTATTACTATTTTCTGCAAAAATTTTAAAACTATTGAGCATGTTTCTATAAATCTCAATCTTTCTATGTGCGTGTGTTCGTGAAAGCTATGCGAAATAAAGCATTGCATGGATTGATTTTGTATATTTATGAAATTATTAACTAGTTCAATCATCATATTCTGCTTGATTTGGTTCCATCTATTCTGTATTAGTTACGATTTTAATTGTTTTTTATATGTTCAATTAAATATGCAATGCAGCCTCATAAATTCAAACAACAAAGTACTTAAAAAAAAAAAAACCTATGAAATGATGATGACATCAATAATACCTTTGAATCCAGCATTGATTCCGATGGATTATCCGCCAAAAAAGAAAGAAGCCGAAGAAAAATTGGGGTTTGCAACGCTTAGCTTTTACACGCACATATAAAAATTGGGGTTTGTAGAAATAACGCCCATTGGGTTTTTAATTTTTATAGATTGGAGTTTTCATTTTCATAAAGATAATGCTAAATCTATCTATCAATTCAACACAAAAATCAATGTTTGTGAGTATAGTGAAATTAATATTTTTAAAGGAATTATATTTAATAAAAGACAAATTCTCAGATGAGACGGTCTCATCATTTTATTGTGAGACGAATTTAATGAAATGATGTGTTCTTTATTGTAAATGATGTCTCATCGTTTTTATTGTGAGATGAATTTAATGAAATGATATTTCTTTGTTGCAAATAATGTAATTTTTAAAAATGAAATGATGTATTTTACTTATTGAAATGATGTATTAAGGTCCGTCTCACAATAAAAAAATGGTGAGACCGTCTCTTAGGAGACCAACTCTTAATAAAAATATGATTACGTTTAAAATCACCCTTAATACATCACTTCATTTTTAAAAATTATATTATTTGCAACAAAGAAATACATCATTTACAATAAAGAAACACATCATTTCATTAAATTCGTTTCACAATAAAAATGGTGATACATCATTAGAAATAAAGAAACACATTATTTCATTAAATTCGACTCACATTAAAAATAATGAGACTGTTTTACCTGAGAATTTTGCCTAATAATATTACTCTAAATAAATTATTGTAAAGTGCTTTAAGTGAATAACTTTAAAAACAAGTCTAATGCTTTGATCATTTTAATATAATTTGTATTAACTTAATGAGTTTCTTTTTTTTTTTTTTTTTCTGTACATAAAATTTAATTTATTTATATCTTCCCACCACTCTGTCGCAAATTGCCGACACCGTCTAGATTTTATGCACTGTTGAGAAAAGGTTTGTGGTGAGATGCAGATGATTGAAAATCTTTGTACAATCTTGTCATCGATCAAAAAGAAATAATTATTTTCAGACCAAAAAAAAAGGGGTAAGTAATGTTAATCTGTGAATGGATAAATCACGGGCAGAATAGTCATAATAAAACGTTAAAATATATAAAAAAAATCATCTCCACCGCGTATTTTGAGATTCCCTGCGTCCAAAAAGTTAGAAATTTGGAGCCAAATATCCATAACCCTACCCTACGTTATTTGGATCTATTTGCCAAGTCAATGAAAATCATGACATTGTATTACGAGGAAAGAGATGATTATTTTCGAAACCTTTTATTATTATTGGGATGTCTCTATGGAAATAGTTTAGATACTTCAAACTCTCTAGTCATGCACATATGAGTGGTTTAATATATATAAGTAAAATGATGATGGATTAATGTTGAACTTTAATTACAAGATAGAACTACATATATAATTGATCACTAACAAAATATACAAATCAATACTTCTTCTAATCTATATATTATACTAAATAAGTTCCAGAAAACTCTGTCCAAAATATTTGAAAAGTGTGCACAAATAAAAAAATATTAAATAAATTAATAATATTTTTACAATTATTACTTCATAGTTGGAACATGTTAACTATATAATATATTGAAAAATGTGCATGTTGAAATAAAATGAGTTAAAAAATTAATTTAATATAATTATATTCAAAAATAATTTAATTTTAAAATTGTTAAAACTTTACATTAATTGAATCATTTAGCAAATAAACTTTAGAGTTTCTAAATTGCAAAAGTTATTTGAAATGAAAAACAAAACAACATGTTTGCAATATAGTTTGAATATCATAATTCTCATTTTATTATTTTAATTTTGGATTAATATTATTTTGAGAAATTAGTACCTTTTAATTCATAATATCTATTTATTTTTACAAATATAACCTAATAACTATAATTTTATAAATGTTAGACATTAAGTTGGTAAAATGAACAAACTTAGAAATTACACCATAGTTTTCGGTGGAAGATATTAAATTAGAAATACATATAAATATTATAAGTTAAAATATAATTTGTAAGCACTGTGTTATTTTTGTAAAGTTGGCAAATGTTAGTAGTGTAAATGCAAATACTTTTATTTTGGGTATAATTTTGAATAAATATTATATGTGATGAAAGTTTATTAGAAAAAGTTTATTGTCTTTCATGTATTTTTATATAATATCTATTTAATATTATTTTAATCAAACTACTATAATATCTTCTATGTGGTCATTTATATACAATAGAAATATAAATTATTATTCAATAAAGTAAACAATATCATGATATTTTTGAATAAATTATTTATATATTATTTCGAAGAATATTTGTTCGCGCAACGCGCGGGTGTAATCTAGTCATGTTTACCACATCAAATTCTTGTAGTATTTGCGTCAACCCAAAATGAATTGCGTAGTTATTGTATTTGTGTTGAGCAGTGATGGATCCAAAAATTTCTTGAAGGGGGTCTATGTTAAATTTTCTCGAACAAAATGGAATAAAATCGTAAATTTATTATAACTTCTCTTCATTCTCAACCCTCTTTTTCTTTGTGTTCTGTCCTTTTTTCTTCTCCACAATTTCTCGATGAGGGAGTTAACTAATAAAATAATCGAATCATGATGCTATATAAAAATAATTGAGCCCCCGACCTAAAATGTTGATCCGCCACTGTGTTTGAGCGTGTTTTTATTTGAGTTAGCATAAAAACTTAATGAAAAATAGAAAAGTATCGTGAGGCTAGTTCTATCGCTTAGTTGATCAAGTGTTGTGGATAATATTTTCTAGATCGAAATATTAAGTCACAATCTCAATGATATTATATCGTTGTCTCTAATATGAATGGAAAGACTTATGTAGTGAACAACTACACCTTTTTTTAAGGTATAAATTTTTATATTTTTATAAATTTAAGTGGCGCAGATGAAGGCAACCACATCTCATAGTTTAAATGATGGGCCAATCTATAGAGTAGCAGACCTTCAATTTTTGTCGATTTCAAAATCTTTTATTCGAATATTGTTTAAAAAGTATTGTATATATATGTATTTGGATATAAATTAGTATGGTTTAATAATCTCATTAAAGGAAGCAAATTTAGCTTTATTAAGAAATTTGAAGAGAAATGTTGGTGGTTGCTCGTCCAACTTCATCATAGCCACGTCATTCAGGGTTTGTTTGATTTCATTTTTAATCTTAATTTTCCATTTTCAATGCAATTATATAGGGGTAACAATTTTCGACACGACACGATAACCCGACACGAACCCGCACGATAATAATGGGTTAGTGTCGAGCCTTAATGGGTTTGTGTCATTATCGTGTTGACCCAATAAGGACATGAAATTTTCGTGTCGTGTTCGTGTTGTGTTCGTGTCGTGTTCGTGTTATCCGATAACATATCGTGTTTCGTGTCATATTCGTGTCGTGTCGTGTCGTGTCGTGTTCGTGTTACCCACTAAGAAATTAATAAATAATATATTTAATAATTTTATTATTATTATTACTACTATTTTTTTCATTTATCAACCTAATTTAACAATTTTCACAGGTCAATATCGTGTACGTGTCGTGTTCGTGTCAATATCGTGTTATCAGATCGGGTTCTTAACAGGTCAATATCGTGTTCGTGTCGTGTCCGTGTCGTGTTCGTGTTTGAGGCTTAATGGGTCGTGTCGTGTCCGTGTCGAGCATATCCTTAACAGATCGTGTTCGTGTCGGACTTAATGAGTCGTGTCACTATCGTGTCGACACTATAACGACCCAACACGCATGAATTGCCACCCCTACAATTATATATGAGAGTGACCTATAGGTTCAAAACTAAAAATATATTTATGTCATTATTTTTTTCATATTAGATTTGTGGTTGATATAAAAAGATAATTAATGCTTTTTTCATATTTTTTCATATTAGATTTCTGAGTTCCCTTTTTGTCTACAGAGCTCATAATTATATTGTGAATACTGAAATAACTGGCTTTTTAGATGCTAAAAAAATAAAAATAAGTAAATAATAGTTCTCAATGTAATGTAATGATGTATGACACAACTAAACAAATCCATAGAATATAAAAAAGTGAAAACAGAAGTAAAAAAACAAAGTGTTGCGTATAAATGATTTGAAACAGTGGTTTAATTAAAAAAAAAATAATTATCGACTAAGCACCATTTAGATAATAAATCTCATCAAAAGGCGTAGTGGATGATATCTTTATAAAATGTGAACCCGTGACTAAAATTAACACACAAATAACTTTATAATAAGAATTATATACTACATATAGAATTATTAAAGAAATATATATTAGTATTAAAAAATAACATGAACAAAATTAATCAAAGTAGGTGGCCCCAAATAAAAAGTAGAGGTCTTGGTCTCACTCACTCACTCCCTTTGTCTATAAAAAGTAGCATGCTACTTAACTTCCACTACACCACCACCATCTTAAACAACATGGGCAACCTCAAACTCATAATCCTTCTCCTCAACTTTGGAACTTTGCTTCTTTCCTTAGCATGTCCAACTTGTCCCTATCCCACCCCACCAACTAAGCCACCCAAGCACCCTCCCAAGGTGAAACCGCCCTACCACCCTAAGCCTCCGGTCATCAAGCCTCCAATCATCCCAAAACCTCCCATTGTGCCTAAACCACCCATCATCTATCCTCCGGTCATTCCTAAGCCTCCGGTGATCGAGCCACCCATTGTCCATCCTCCGGTGATTCCCAAACCTCCGGTGATCGAGCCACCAGTCGTACCAAAACCTCCCATTGTACCTAAACCACCCATCATCTATCCTCCGGTGATTCCTAAACCTCCGGTGATCGAGCCACCCATTGTCTATCCTCCGGTGATTCCCAAACCTCCCATTGTGTATCCTCCGGTTATTCCAAAACCTCCACCGGAAACTCCGTGCCCTCCGCCCCCATCAGCACCAACATGCCCCATCGACACGTTGAAGCTAAGTGCATGTGTGGACGTGTTGGGTGGGCTAGTGCATGTTGGGGTCGGGCAGAGCGCTAAGGCGGCATGTTGCCCGGTGGTGGAAGGGCTGGTGGCGGTGGATGCAGCCATCTGCCTTTGCACCACCATCAAAGCTAAGGTTCTCAACGTCAAGATTCTCATCCCCATTGCCCTGCAACTTCTTGTAGACTGTGGCAAAGCTCCACCTTCTGGATTCCACTGCCCTGCTTAAGCCTGTCACATCAACTTCTTTTAATTATTACAAAATCTTCTAATATTTTGAGTCACATATATGTGTATGAATGTTGTATGTTTAAAGTTCCTTGCCAATTCACATGTGGAATTATTTTGTTTTTATTCCTTTTCTTTTCGAGGATATGTTATTATATATAGTTGAGTAAATATTAGTGTTTCAATAATAATAATAACAGTGGTAAAAAAACTTTATCATTCTGAGTTTAATAATTAAGCTGATAATAAACGATCGATGTACAAACTTGATTTTAAGTTATTAAAAAAAATTAAAAAATATCATTAATATTTTAGTTTTAATTAGATAATAAAAGGTTTGAAATTGAGGGGAAAAAAAAAAAAAAACAACTGTTTTACTATATGAAAAGTAGATTCGTTTCTTAATGCGTAAAACGCACGCCTTTTGATAATTCCTAGTACCTAAAACGCTTTTTCTCTCAAAGGTTAGAAGCGATTCTACACTGCCTCATAAATTAAAAAACAGATCAAAAAACATAATATACAGATCGTCCACGGCGGCTGTCGCATCCCATCCACCGCCACCGGCCATCGGAAAGGGCACGCGCCACCATTTTAGTTGTCTACGTGGTAATATACTTTTTTGCTTCTGCTCTCGGTTTCGATCTCCGATTTCTTACTATACATGAATCTCGAGCTGAATGAAATTGGTTTATCGTCGTTAATTTGATACGGTTTATAGTAGCTGATTTAGCATATATTTAAATTACACTTCTGTCAATCCAGGTAAAAATTAGAGAAACAGCTTGATTTCGAATTTCTCTTGTTTATGGGGTTTTAGCTGTTTTCCGGTTGATTTGGTGTTATTGCAATTTGATCCTCAAAAGAAAAACTGATTGCAATTTATTTGGGATTCTCATTTTAATGCTATCATTTTTCATATAAAAGAAAGAATTTAATCTTTTGTAATATGATTCTGATTTCCAGTTATTTTCACTTGTTAATAGAAAAAAGAAAAAGGAATTGTATCCTCTGAACTATGATTCTGATTTTCAATTCTTTTGTTTATCAGAAAAGGAAAAAAGTAGGATTTATATCTTCTGTATTATGATTATGGTTTAAAAAATTTCCACTTTTTCACCAAAAAAAAGAAAAAAAGGAATTATAGTATGACTCCAGTTTCCAGTTATTTGTCATTGTTGATAAGATTGAAAAAGAATTACATCTTCTGTAATATGATTCCTGTTTGCCACTTCTTCATCACGGATGCTCAAAGAGAAAGAAATAATGTGATATATATTCTTGTAATATGATTATGATTTCCAGTTAGGCTGTTTCCATAAGAAAAAGGGTACACATTTCTTTGCAGAAGATAACAGAGACATGGAATGAGTGATGCAGTTGGCAAGGGTGTGGCAATGGCCGGGGCTCTCTCACCGTCGTGTATCTTCTGTCAAATTGCGCGCACTCCAACCTCCACGACCCTCCTCCACCAGGATGACAAGGTGGTTGCATTTCAGGACATCAATCCATCAGCACTGAGACATTATTTGGTCATTCCAGTCGAGCACATACCGACTGTTAGAGACCTTAGGAGGAGGTCCGAGGACTTTTCACTAGTCAGCCACATGTTGGAGGTTGGGCGGGCGCTGATACAAAGAGACGCGCCTAATGCTGAACGTTATAGATTTGGATTCCATCAACCCCCATTCAACAGTGTCAACCACCTTCATCTTCATTGTTTTGCTCTTCCATATACTCCCAGATGGAAAGCTATAAAATATTTGTCACTTGGGCCATTTGTTGGATTCATTGAAGCAGAGAAGTTGCTGGAGAGGATAAAGCCATTGTCTTCTCTCTGAAGAGGATTTAGGTATGGGTTTTTATTGCTTTGATTCGCTTCCAAGAATGGTGGTTGAGTTGCTGATGTTGACAGTTTAAGCTTATGTATTCAAATTACTAATATTACCTCTCTCTCTCTCTCTGAGTTGTTGATTTACAAATTTGAACACATCTATGGAAAATCGATGTCCCAAACCATCTGTCACTGCACCACCACCGCGAAACTCACGTGCACACCGGAAAAACCCATGTTCACCAGCACGATGACCATTGTCACTAGAGCTGTCAAAGTAGTTCAGTTCAATTCTCAGGTAGGACATGATTGTATGCCTCGTTCGACCTATTAAATTGACAACTATACTCTACTCATCTTCAAGAAGCAATCAACAAGTATTTTCAACTCCAGACGTAAATGATTAGAGTGTTTTGGTGTGCTAAAAAAGTTATGGATTCAAGTAATTTTTAGAATATCAGGTGAAATTTAAATTAATGTATTCTTTTTATAAAAAAAATAAATCAAAAGCATGCCTCATTGAAATCCTCCAATCCATAAGTCAAGGATGGAGATTTCATGTCTGATATCGATTAATAGGCGCCCTAATAATTTATAAATTTTACCTTTCGAAATAATCAAATTGGAAATATAAATGTAAGGCCATTAATTATATTGAGATAATGCTATAAAGTGGTAATTC
Organism: Plectranthus barbatus; assembly: GCA_026898455.1. Taxonomy (NCBI): domain Eukaryota; kingdom Viridiplantae; phylum Streptophyta; class Magnoliopsida; order Lamiales; family Lamiaceae; genus Plectranthus; species Plectranthus barbatus. The sequence continues at coordinate 62,553 of JAPKLW010001300.1, forward strand.
GAATGAATTGATGAATTTGTTGATCTCAAATTTATCAGTTTAAACGTAACGAGAGTTTTAAACATAATGACGCAAATTGACTCTTACTTGGTCAATTAGAGCTTTTCAAAACTTATTACTCATTAAAATATACTTAGGTTGATTCGAGTAATATACCAACAATTCAGTTAGTTATTGGATCTCAAACAAATAAGCGAGCAAACAAACAAAACGATAAATAATGCCAGATTTTATACTAGTTCGGATATAAAAACTCTACGTTTACTTGTCGATCGAACAATTGAAAATCACTATGTATAATTTACAACACAATGCAACTGTTGGCCCCAAAAGTTAGAGAATAAATGTGCGGTAGAAGTCTTTAATAAAAACTGTAGTGATCATAGCTGACTGTTACTCAAATCAATTGAGACTACTAAAGCGTTGTTAGATTACAGCCTACAGGAAATCACTTTACCATATTTGAGATATACTCCAACAACTTATGATTTGTTGGGTTTCAAAGTAAGCACGCAAAACTAAAGGCTAAAGTGCGGAAAGCGGTAAAAATGACACAAATTTGTATAATGGTTCGGATGTCAGAAGATCTTACATCCACTCTTCGATCACCAAAAGGTTAAAAAAATACTAGAACAGATTATAAGTGGTGTCACTGGTCTATAACAGTCGCAGGAAGCTCCTACGTCCTCCTACTTAATGTACACCTTGCAAGTCCACTTGTGCGATAAAGTGATGTCACTGATCTATTGCAGTTATGAAAAGCTCCTACATCCTCCAGGTGTATGCACACCCAACAAGTCCACTTGTGCCTACGCTCTTCAGTGCACGTCGTTAGGCCTCTCCGGAGTGGTTGGTGTGAGTTTGAGTTCCTCATAGAACATAGTAGTAGTTGATTGTGTGAGTCATTTTCTGAAAAGAGTTTAGAAATCGATCTTCGAATTCACCTCTAGAACAGAGTGAACTCTGGAAAATAAATTTAGCAAATAGTGTTAAGAGTCTCATGTTCATATACACAAAAAATTGATTGAAGACTAATTCTGATGAGCAATAAACTCCATGGAAATTGATAGCTTTTGCAGTGGTTTCAGCTCTTTATAACTGATACTCATCTAGTATTTATGTGTTTTCAAAGGTAAAGATTTTGCTTCGTCTTCTAGCCCGTTGTACACGCATTATGAGGTCTACAGCTGTTTACCTTTTCAGTGATATGTACTCCTTTGTAAGAATGACTTTTTTGTCAGTTGACTTTGCTATCAATTTTCGGATTCTTCATACCAGTTGTGAAACTTTCAATGAGTGAAACTTGTCCTGATTGAAAGTTTCACAACTGAGTTTTTGTATATTCCACTTTGCACGTTCGCTTCTCTGTTGAACTGTCCTAATCAGTCTTCGAATGATATCTTCTGGACAGAGAAATTTCTAATCTATTACAACTCAATTAATCTATACAAGGTTACAAGTGTGAAATTACTTTATGAAGGTCAACATGAATTGACTGATTATTAAGTTGGCTCGACACACCAAAACTAACATATGAGGAACTAACATTAATTCCTCATAGCTACTGAACTTCTTCCAATTTTGGGAAGCTCCTGCGTCCTACGGATTCCTGGCAGCTTTAGGCAATGAACTTTATCATGAGCATGTTATCTTTAACGAGTCCAGTAGGTCCACCAGTAGACTTCAATGTTCACAATTTTTACCACGAACACATCGCTAGGCTTAAAGGCTGGATGAGTTGTGATGTTTAGCTCTTCATAGAACGTTCAGAGGTGGGTGGTTAGTGTTTATTGGTGGCATCTAAGGATGAACAAGAATTCATCTTGGATTCAGCTATATTAGAGAATAACTGAACTCTAGATCTCATGCTTGACAACTTGGGTCTCGTGTTAAGAACACGGTGAGAGCATGAAGATTACAAATGTATGCTTGCTTGATTGATTTCGTAATTGCGTAAGAATGTTTAAAGTTGTGACTTGTTCTCTTCAAATCTCCTAAATAAAAAAATTAGGAGAGAGATGATGCTTGTTCCATCTAAAAAGTCGTCGTTTGATAGTGGTTAACCGTACAATCCAATCTGGAAAGGTGACGGTACTTTATGCAGAGTGACATACTTTTCGTGAGAACGACTCTTTTGTGTCAGTCCAAAGAAACCAACTAGATCTCCTTATCTGACTTGCAAAGAATAAATGTCTTAGATTTTTTGTCATCCCTTTTGTGTTCTCCTTTAACTTTGTCCGTTAAGTCTCCTTATTAGCTGCAAGTTAGTTCGCCTAGGGTTTCGTTCTTATTGGGATTTGACGAGATTACGTTTGAAGAAAAATAGATATGAAATAAAACTAATTCCAAGCTCTTAGTTTTTCTGGTTTTCTTATTCTCTCAAATACCAAGTACGGAGAAGATGATGCTGACTAAACTTGAGTCCCAGCTCTCAGAAAGAAATGGCTTATTTCTCAGCATGAAGGCTCCATACATAACAGTTTGTTGAACTCTCATGAGTGGTGTCTACACAACTCTGTATGAAGTTCTCTACTCTGCTATTTCTTTACTCTAAGTAGAGTGCACAAAAAAAGGAAAAGGGAGGAGAAACTTATTATAACTAAGTTTCTATATGAGGGACAAGTATTCAGTATGAACCATACTGACTTGTCGAGAAAAACCTAGTTTTTGGTCTTGACACTTAGAAGATTTTTGAAGGACGGATGCAGAATTAAACTGAGTTCCAACTCTCAGTTTAGAAACGGAGTCTTTGTCAGTACGAAAGCAAAAAAGGAGGGGATTGGATTTCAAAATTGATTATATCGGATTCGATGCACTTAATGCGTATCAGGCAGAGATGAATCAGGATTTGCCACGTGGACAACGCTGTTTCCCCACATCTCTTCAGTCAAATCCCACAATGTTCAAGACAAAACAAATCATCTCAATCATCGCCGAATCTCAAGAAACCGATAGGTGTTTACGGTACATTTACTCTTCTTAAATGACCTTTTTCTGCTATAAATATGGTTCTTAGTCGACATTGCTGCATTTTTTTATCGAACCCTTCATTCCAAGTTTATACTTCAATTATCGTTCATCCCTACCCTTGCAATCTGGTATCAATGGAGAAAGAGCCTAAGCCACCAGATATATCCTTGTCTACCCTTTTGGGTGCGGTCAAAGAGGGGGAAAAGAAGTATGGAAGGTGCAGAAGACATCAGAATCGTGAGCAGAGCAGCCCCAACAACAAAAGTAGAGGCAGAGAAAATCTCTCTGTTTTATTCTATGAGTCTACAAAGTATGGACTACTCTAGACTCACATAGGAGAGATCTCTTCGCTGCATGTGGGACATAAACTGTGAAACCTGTCCATGCAGTCGAATGAGAGGGGCAAGAGAAAATTAGAGTGGGATGTTCTCCTTGCTCATTGATAAGCTCATTATTTCACTCACTTATCTATATTATTTTTATACTAATTTATGTAGTTTTATTGAGTTTATATATATATTTTATGCATGATATCAATATTAGGTGGTTTTAGGTGTGTTTTGATGTTTATGCAGGTTTTTAGGCCTAAACTCATGAGAAAACCGTGCGACCGCGCAGACGGGGCTGACCTCAGTTTTCCACATCGATCGACGGGGATGCTGCGTCGATCGACGGAGACCTCCTGGCGCGGGAAATTGGCTGAATTCGAGATTTTTCATATCTTTAGCCCTAGATTTGATATGATACACCTCCACCTCTATAAATAACCTTGTAAAATCGAATTTTAAGCATGTTTTATTCCAGATTTCAGATTTTAGAGATTCCAAGAGTTCTAGGGTTTATGTTTGAAGACAGAGTTTTGTGGGAAGACATTCCAACCCAAGTTTTTATGCAATTCAGGTTTTATCTCTCTATGATGAATTTTACTCTGAATATGTGTAACTAAATCCTTTCTCAGATTCTAGGGTTTCGAACTATCAATGTATGCATGTTGTGATTAATTGAATTATTTTCCCTTTCCCTTCGTAGTTTGTGAAATCTGTGCTTATTCATAATCTTGATTTGTTGGCCACATCTTAGGATTATCTAGTTGATTACTTGAGACGTAACTGTGATAGTTTTCAATCGAAAGAGATTTTCACAATATAATCTGATTTCTTGTCGTAACTGAAGGAGATTGATTGTAGGAATAAATCTGTAGATCTTTGGAGTTAGTTAATTTATCTTGAGACCGAGCGGAGATAGGTAATTAATTAATCTACTTTACGATTTGTCCAACAAAGAAGTTCGTAATACTTTTCTGATGTTTCACTACGAAGAGGAATTAAAATTGGGAATTAATCAATTCATTCATACATGTCATACTTGATAGGTAGATATCCCTGGAATCTGTACTTCTCTTATTTGACTTCAAAAGCTTTTTAATTTTCTGTTTAATTTTCATTAGCAAGTATTGCAAATTTCAAAACACCAAAACCTTTTTATCTGATTTTCCTGACCAGTATTTTGAGAACTCATGATTTAGTACTTAAGGTTTTTCATTGCTTCATTCCCCTGGATCGATAACCTTAGGGTTTACAAATTTATTTGCCACTGTTTCTATAATTAATCTGTAGAAATTACAGCGATCAAATTGGCATCGTTGCCGGGGAGTGAACAGAATTAATCTTACTATTTAATCTGTGATTGAAATACTGATTTAGGCTGTAATTTTTGTATTTTCTGAAATTTTTCTCGTTTTTCGTTTTCCACGTCGATCGACGCTATTCTTCGTCGATCGACGAAGTTGTTTTCCTTTCGTCGATCGACGCCTTGCCTCGTCGATCGACGCTTTGTTATTTTTCAGAATTTCAGTCGTTTATTTTAGTTCGTTCGTTTTATTTTCAGTCTTACTTCACTACCTCCTTTGCTGTATAGGTAGTGCATGAGTACGAGAGCTAGAGGAAAGGGCCCGCTTTATTACTACCCGGACATTGAAGCCACTTGCAGAAAGATCCGAAGGAATAAGCGTGCTCAGGAAAGCTCAAGAAATCACACAATGGAAGATAACGTACCACCGCCTCCACCAGTGCTAACTGCAGAGGAACAGGTTGTGCTTCTCCAAGAAGTCCAAGCTATGAGGGCGCAAATCCAACAATATCATCTGGAAAGAGACCTCGAGAGGAACAATCCGAATGGAAGGGATCTTCGCCATAACCCACTGTTTGAGGACAAGCCCGACGATGAAGAGGACGATAATCAGGACCCTCCAGAGGAATCTGACGATGAAGAAGAAGAGGAGGCCATGCAGAACCGGTATAAACCTCGGTTCAGGGAGACAGATTTCAAGATTGGCATCAATGCCAACAATTTTGAACTGAAGACCGGATTGGTGCATATGGTGCAACAAAATCAATTCGGAGGAAGGGCGACTGAGGACCCCTATGCGCATTTGGATAAGTTCCTTATGCTCTGCAACACTGTCAAAATCGGAGGAGTCAGCAAGAGTGCCATCCGAATGCGTCTGTTCGCATTCTCTCTGAGGGATAAGGCACAGTCATGGTTCACCACACTGGACAAAGGAAGCATAGGCACGTGGACCGAATTGAGGAATGAATTCCTGGAGAACTTCTTCCCTCCGAATGTCATCAGGCAGAGAAGGAAAGAAATCATCAGATTTGCTCAAAGGCCTGACGAGAGCTTCAGTGAGACGTGGGATCGATTCAAAGAGCTGCTGAGATCATGCCCCGGACATGGTTTTCTGCCAGGAGAACAGGCATAAGCTTTTTACGAAGGACTCAATGAGAAGACAGCCAAATTGGTGGACACCACTCTAGGTGACACAATCATGACGAAAAGTGGAAAGAAAGCCATGGAGTTCTTCCAAAAGATGGCCAACAACACTCAACGATGGTCCTCAAGCCGAACTCGGCCTGTGATGGTGGTCGAGAAGGAGAAAGTGGTGGAGAAAGTTGCCGAACAACCTGACTTGGCAGCCGAGCTGAAAAAGTTAAGAGAAGACTTCGCTGCACTGAAGCAGGAGAAAACAGTTGCTGCAGTAGAGTCAGTGCAAGCTCCGTCTGAGGGGGATTGTTCCGCTGTAAATTTCATTCAAAGGGGCGGTTATCAAGACAACTACCGTGGAGGATATCAGCAGCACAACCAGCCCTACACTTTCAATCACGCGAGGAACCATCCTGGATTTTCCTACGCAAACCCCCAAGCAGCTGAGCAACCACCACCTGGGTTTGCAGTGCAAGATGGAGAAATAGTGGAGAAGAAGAAGCCAAATCTCGAGGAGATTTTGGCCAAGTTCATAGAAGGCTCTACTGATACTATAGCCAAGTTGAAGCAAGAAATTGCAGCCGTGGATACCAAGGTGGACCGAGTCGAGAAACACGTACAGATCATAGAGACTCAGGTCATTCAGATTACCAAAGCCCTCGAAGCCTAGCACAAACCCGGGCAATCACCTAGCAACACTCAGGTGAACCCTAAGAACCAGAATCAGAGGAACCAAGTAAATGCCATCACTCTAAGAGGGGGAAAATCCTATGAAGAGCCCAAGCTAGCAGGGACAGACACCCGAGATGAAGGAGAAGCCGAGGAAGAAGGAGAAGCTCCGTCGATCGATGAAACACCTCCGTTGATCGACGAAGCACCAAAGCATCCGTCGACCGAGGCTAATGCTCATCGATCGATGGCCGCCCCTGCTCTGCCAATGTACAAGCCGCCTTTGCCCTTTTCGCAGCGGCTTGCCAAGACCAAGATGAACGAAAGGTATGCACGATTTCTGGAGACAATGAAGAAAGTGCATATCAACATTCCATTGGTAGAAGCTCTTCAAGAAATGCCCGGGTACATCAAGTTTCTGAAAGACATGGTCTCACAGAAAAGATCCTTCGTGGAGCACGAGAGGGTCAATTTGTTCGAAGAGTGCAGCGCAATTATTCAGAAGAAGATGCCGCTGAAGAGAGAAGACCCGGGATCCTTCACGATCCCCTGTGTCATTGGAGGAGAGACCTTTGGGAAGGTCCTTTGCGATTCCGGCGCATCCATTAACTTAATGCCGCTGTCAATCTTCAAGCGGTTGAAGATCGGAAGCATCAAGCCCACCACCATATCACTGCAGATGGCTGACAGATCAGTCACTTACCCGAAGGGCATCATGGAAGACGTGCTTGTAAAGGTTAAAGACTTCATCATTCCAGCAGACTTCGTGGTTCTTGACATGGAAGAAGACCACAACATCCCGCTTATCTTGGGGAGATCTTTCTTGAAGACTGCTGGAGCATTGATTGACATTCGGGATGGCAAACTGACGTTCCGAGTTAATGATGAGTCGGTCACCTTCCCCATTTACAAAGCAGTGCAGGAGCGTAGTGAAGGGAGCAACCAGGAAGAGTGCCACATGATCAAATGTTCAAATCCAGTGATCTCCTCTCCCTTTCCTTCTCTTAAATCTGATCCGGATTTTCTCAAGAACCGCTTACTACACTCTTTGTTTGTGTCTTCAGATCTGGATAAGGCGGACGATGAGCTTGTGAATCGGGTGATGGAGTTGGATGTACCCGAGGGGATAACACATGAAAAAGAGGACAAACAAAAGTGGTTGTCAAGCCGACGCAGCCAGAAAAAGAAAAGAAAATGTGGAAAAACACCCACGTCGATCGACAAAGGAGCCTCGTCGATCGACGCAGCCTTAGGACCCTCGTCGATCGACTCTACTGTCACGTCGATCGATGCACGAAACTCGTAGCATTCGTCAGCAGAAGCAGCGCGACATAGAAAAGGGATTGCGGCAGTTTCACCCATGGCAGCTAATGCAAATCGGGGAAAGCTGCAATCTAACTCTGATCCGCTGGTTCTGAAACTCAAGATGCTTCCGGCACACCTCAGGTATGGGAAGTTGGAAAAATTACTACGGGTTCTACGGAAGTACAAGTCTGCCATTGGGGGGACATTGAGAGACACCAAGAAACGGGGGATCCAAGTTGTCAAGAACAAAGATGGAAAGGAGGTTGCGAAAGGACCTGCCTGGACCCGACCTCCCTGATGATGATTGAAGACTCCGGGGGATAAAAAAGTTGATGTCTGAGATCAACTACCAGGTATCGTTCCTTCTCTAGTCTGATTTTCAAACTTATTCCACTCTTCGAGTTGGAAATAAGTTTGGGGGGATGTGGACAAGAGATGGAACGTCCTATCTTTTATTTATTATGCTTTCTGTCTTTAATTTTTCGTACCTTTCTATTTTATGTTATTTTGTGGGGAATTTTTTTTGAGTTTTGAGATAACCTGAACGAGATTGTGAGATTAGAATTGATTGACGGTTGAGTATTGAATTGATTGAGATTGTGGTTAGATGCCTATGAATGTAGAATACCGCATGATAGGACTGATTTGACACTTATACTTGCATGCTGATTGAGCTGATTTGAAATTGACTGTGGAAGAAAATTTTTGAACCCTTGTGTGAGAAATTTGAGCCTTTATTTCGTTTGATGTGAGATTCACATGTGTGTTTTGATTTCTCTAGAACTTGCCTATTTTCTGTGTTGAGACTGCATAGTGTGCACAAGTTGAGAAAATGATCTTAGGCCATCTTTGATAACCCAATATCCTAAACACTGTCCCTTCACAATAAAATTTTCCCTAGTTAGCCACTTTGAGCCTTTACAATTTTTCTTTCCTTGTCTATGAGATAAAGAAAAGTATTGTCTCACTCGTGTCTTGAGTTGTGGTATGTATGGGGTTGATTGGTGAATTCGTGATAAGATATGATAAATTAGTGGTGAAAAGGTGTGAAAAAGAAGCTCAAAGAAATAATTAGAATTCTCATAAGCTCTCTGAAAAGAAAAGAATACAAAATTTATGTAAAGAGCATAAGAGATTCAAAATGAGCTAGAAAAAAAAAAAATAGAGGTTGTGTATTTGTTGATATATTTGAGGAGATGAGGTGGATGATGAATAGAAGGTGGTTTGGATTGATTAAGGAAGTACAACTTGATTGATTTTAGTCACTTGGCCATATTTCCCTACCTTTCACAAAAAGCCTACATTACAACCTAATGAAAGTCCTTTTTGATTCTAGACTTGTGTGCACATTCTAGCAGTGGAGATATTAGAAAATTTGCAAGCCTATGGTAGAAACTTCTTCATACATGTTTTTGAGTGCTTTCATATTTACCTTAAACACTTGAGAGTTGAGCGATACACTTCCTGTGAATTCTTCCACGGTTGATGAATTTTCTGTCTCTTTTCAAATTGCTTGTGGGTAGTAGATTCTTGGTTCTTGACTGTGATGAATCTTGTGAGGCATTGCACTTTAACCGCATGATCTTTTGATTTCTTTCTTGCCTATTGATTGAGGACAATCAAACGTTCAAGTTTGGGGGGTTTGATAAGCTCATTATTTCACTCACTTATCTATATTATTTTTATACTAATTTATGTAGTTTTATTGAGTTTATATATATATTTTATGCATGATATCAATATTAGGTGGTTTTAGGTGTGTTTTGATGTTTATGCATGTTTTTAGGCCTAAACTCATGAGAAAACCGTGAGACCGCGCAGACGGGGCTGACCTCAGTTTTCCACGTCGATCGACGGGGATGCTGCGTCGATCGACGGAGACCTCCTGGCGCGGGAAATTGGCTGAATTCGAGATTTTTCATATCTTTAGCCCTAGATTTGATATGATACACCTCCACCTCTATAAATAACCTTGTAAAATCGAATTTTAAGCATGTTTTATTCCAGATTTCAGATTTTAGAGATTCCAAGAGTTCTAGGGTTTATGTTTGAAGACAGAGTTTTGTGGGAAGACATTCCAACCCAAGTTTTTATGCAATTCAGGTTTTATCTCTTAATGATGAATTTTACTCTGAATATGTGTAACTAAATCCTTTCTCAGATTCTAGGGTTTCGAACTATCAATGTATGCATGTTGTGATTAATTGAATTATTTTCCCTTTCCCTTCGTAGTTTGTGAAATCTGTGCTTATTCATATTCTTGATTTGTTGGCCGCATCTTAGGATTATCTAGTTGATTACTTGAGACGTAACTGTGATAGTTTTCAATCGAAAGAGATTTTCACAATATAATCTGATTTCTTGTCGTAACTGAAGGAGATTGATTGTAGGAATAAATCTGTAGATCTTTGGAGTTAGTTAATTTATCTTGAGACCGAGCGGAGATAGGTAATTAATTAATCTACTTTACGATTTGTCCAACAAAGAAGTTCGTAATACTTTTCTGATGTTTCACTACGAAGAGGAATTAAAATTGGGAATTAATCAATTCATTCATACATGTCATACTTGATAGGTAGATATCCCTGGAATCTGTACTTCTCTTATTTGACTTCAAAAGCTTTTTAATTTTCTGTTTAATTTTCATTAGCAAGTATTGCAAATTTCAAAACACCAAAACCTTTTTATCTGATTTTCCTGACCAGTATTTTGAGAACTCATGATTTAGTACTTAAGGTTTTTCGTTGCTTCATTCCCCTGGATCGATAACCTTAGGGTTTACAAATTTATTTGCCACTGTTTCTATAATTAATCTGTAGAAATTACAGCGATCACTCATCTCAGCTGCAAAACTAGAGACGGAGCCTCCCACATGTCTTGCCACTACTGCTGGATTGCCTTTGCTAATGACAATGCTTGCATACCTCCGAGAGCAAAATTTTTGAAAGCCTGCATGAGGGAAGTAGAAAGCAGGTCAACATATTAAACCAGCTCCCCTCAATGCACAGGCTATAGTTTGAAGAACATGAAGACCAGAAGCAGCCTAGTATAGACTTGTAATTGTTATGTATAGGTTTATTTCTAGTAAGTTTATCCATGTACTTGTAATGAAAAAAAATATTAAAGGATAAACTGACTTGTTGTTGATGACAATCTCTTTTTGTACAACAATAGTCTTAGTTCTTCACATGCCGAGTTTACACAATCTTGTGTAGTCAGCATGCTTCTGACTCTCTCGTACTTAAGATTAAATTGCTCTAAACTGACTTAAAATTTTATCGAGAAATATCTCTCCAAAGATATAAGAAGAAGATCTTAAGTAGAAAGCTGAGATTGAGGAGGAATCTTTCGGAGTTTATTAGACTGAATGTCAAACTTGTAATCTCTGTGCATCGCATACTTCAGTTTCTACAATCCAGTTATTCCGCATAAACCTTCTTATGCATATTCAATAAGAGTATGCTAAAATCAATTATAGACATAATAATTATTTTTGATATTCAATTATCAATCTGAACTTATATGCAGGGCCGGCCCTTTGATTTTGGAGGCCCCGTGCGAACAAGAAAAATAGTGCCCTAATTTTTTTGGAATTATAAATAAGAATATTAATAAAATATAATATTCAATATTATGTCAAAGCAAGTTCACTCAATATTTCTTGTGACATACTCGATCGCATATAATATTTAAATAACTTAAATTTTGAAAAAAAAAATTCCAACTTATGCAACGGTAACGGGTATCGTCATATGTATGAAATTATCCAATCTTCTTAAATAAGTCAATATATCTAAAGTGGTATAAAAGACATATACCGCATGTTGTTTAGTTTATGAAACAATGGATAAAAATTAAAAAAATTAAATTAAACTAACTAAATTCTAAAAAAAATCAATCAAAATGACATGTAAGAATTTAAAACTATGCAAGTGAACTAGTTAACAATGCACAAAAAATCTGAAACCATGTAGTTGTGAAATTTTACAAAACTCATCAAAGATAAACCTTATATATGTATCCAAAAAATAAAACAAAATTTACCTAACTAGTAACGTTTAGATAATGAGACATTTCATTTTTTTTTTTTTTAAATGATATTTTTGTGGCAAATTATGTGACGATGACTGTAAATATTTGTTTTTAATTAGTAATAGATATCATTAACGAATAAATCTTAATATCTTGTCTCGTTTTTTTAATTTAGATTGAACTAAATATTTGTATTAGGATAAATATAAATTATAATTTTTTGTTAATCTATTCAGTTAAGCTAAAAACTCAGTTTTTTATTAATTTTTTTTTAAATGTATACTAAGATAAATTAGCATAATATTACTACTATATATATTTTTAAAAAATGGTGCCCCTCTCATTCGAAAGCTCCGGTGCGGTGCACCTCTCGCACAGTCTCAGGGCCGACCCTGCTTATATGAATTAAGTGATTCAATTCACTCTAACGAAATCCCTTGAAAGTTACCACCGTATCTCAATAACTCTACCGACGACAACGAAATGCGTGAGAGATGGTCCTGACAGGAGAATTTATTTCGATCCTCTTTTTTTGAAGGAAAACATGTGATATTGTAATAAAATAATATCAATATTATGCATTATCTCTTCAATCTCTAAATATTATTTTTATATTTTTATATTTTACAAATCACACTATATCATTGTCGTCTTATATAATCTTTATATAGATTCAATTAAGAAAAAAAAGGATATAAATTAATATTAATCACATTCAGCCTCGATTCATGGTTGATGTAAATGTTTCGATTCCAGTTATGAATTCTTCATTTCAAACCCTGATTTCATGAATCAAATTAATAGATTTAATGGTATGTAGATGAAAACATAAAATGTGTGAACTGATTTTTTTATGGATATAGACAATTAAAAACTTAAAATGAATAACTATGCCCTTTTCTACTTTTTAAAAAAATAAAAATAAAAATGCTATTACTTTTATTAATTTAATTGAGGTTAAAAATTGAACAGGTTATGTTTCATTAATCTTTCCAGTAATTTAGCTTGACTATTTGCATAAATATCCAGGAATATAAGTTTCTTGAAATGAATATTTTCTATCTACTTCGAAATATAATTGTTATATATTTGAAAAAATTATAATAATTTATAATATATTTACACGTTGACACATAATTTTAAATATTAACATGTCGTCCGACAAGCTATGCCTATTTTTTGTCACCGTAAATTTGTTCCATATCATAGTTCTAAACAAAACTGATAATTTGTAATATATTTAGATAATATACATAATTTGTAATATATTTTAAAAAATTAAAATAATTTAAAATATAATTAATATTTTTTCCTTCCAATTAATATCTGTATTTTTTGTATATATATAAAAAAAGTCTAGAATGGGACAAATGGAAAAGGACAAATAAAATAATCCAGAGCCTCTGACATCTTATCTTTTAAGAGTTGTGTAGATTTATGTTTTTGCTTCGTAGCCAAATTATTAATATTGAGATCCAATTCCAATCATGAAACACAATAGTCATAGAAATGACGAAAGTGGAGCTAGTAATCATCCCATATCCGGGGCTGAGCCACCTCGTCTCCACCGTGGAGATGGCCAAGCTCCTCCTCCAACGCGACGGCCGCCTCTCCATCACCGTACTCATCATGAAGTTCCCTAACGACACCTCCGTCGTTAGCTACACAAGAAAAACCTCCTCCCCGCGTCTGCGGTTTCTTCACCTCCCTGACCTACATGACATCGACTTCCTGCAGCAGCTGCCGCCGCCGCCGGCTCCTCAGACGGAGTTCATCAACAGACACACGACTCACGTTAGAGAATCAATCTCTAACCTAATCAAACAAGCTGATGGTTCTCAGCTTGCTGGCCTCGTGCTCGACATGTTCTGCACGAAATTCGTTGAAATCTGCCATGAATTCGGGCTGAAGTCCTACGTTTTCTTCACGTCGAGCGCCATGTCCCTAGGCTTGTCTCAACATGTAATCGAGATGAGATTCGAACAGAATCAGACACTGACGCAGTACAGAAACTCCGACGCGGAATTGTCTGTGCCGTACTTTAAGTCTCCGCTTCCGGCGAGATTACTGCCGGAGGAGTTGACGGAAGGAGGCGCCGCGGCGGATAGTTTCTGGGCCAGTTTCAAGAAAATAAGGGAAGTGAAAGGAATTATGGTGAACACATTCTACGAGCTCGAGTCCTACGCCATTGATGCACTGAATTCTGATGAGAAAACCCCAAAAGTTTATCCCGTTGGCCCGGTTCTGAATCTAAGCAACCAAACATTTGATGATGATGATGATGTGAAGAAATGGCTGGATGTTCAAGATGAAGACTCTGTGGTTTTCTTGTGTTTTGGAAGTATGGGGAGTTTGGATGAGGCCCAAGTGAGAGAAATCGCTCTCGCTCTAGAAAAAAGTGGATGCCCATTTTTGTGGTCTTTGAGAAATCTTGAAGAAGTAGTGCTGCCGGAAGGGTTTCTAGAGAGGACTAAAGGAGTCGGAAAAGTGATCGGATGGGCGGCGCAGGTGGCGGTGCTGGCACATGCAGCGGTGGGAGGGTTCGTTTCGCACTGTGGATGGAACTCGATTCTGGAGAGTGTGTGGTTTGGGGTGCCGATTGCGACTTTCCCGTTGTACGCGGAGCAGCAGATGAATGCGTTTCAGCTGGTGAAGGAGTTGGGGTTGGCGGAGATGATTAGACTGGATTACAGGATGGGGAGGGGGGAGATTGTGGGGTGGGAGGAGATAGCGGCGGCGATAAGGCGGGTGATGGCGGCGGAGGGGGTGAGGGAGAAGGTGAAGGAGATGCAGAGGAAGGCCAGGGCAGCTTTGGTTGAAGGTGGATCTTCTTACAATGCTCACACTCTTTTTATTGAAGATGTTATTAAAAATATTAATGATTGATTAGTAATTTAATTTACCTTTTTCTTGTAATATTAGTTTAATTATGTATTGATATTATATTTATGTTTAATTTACTTATTGAATTTAAATATTCTTTGTGAATTTAAATTCTTGAATAACTTTCCACTGTTTAAATATAACAAATTAATTAATAAAAGAGCATGACACTTCGAATTCGAATAAGAAAAAGTTTAGTATTCTTTCTAAAAAATTTAATTATGTATTCGGGAGATAATATGAAACGAAAAGTATTTATGAAATTCTTTAATCCATGGAAAGTCCAAGCCAGCATCACAAACTTATTTATTATCTACATCGATGGCTATTAACAATATTTATCCTCTACAAGTTTTATCCACTCAAATTTATAAATTTTATAACAGATAAATTATTATACTTATTTATTAATTAAAGTGTGAAATATAAAGTAAATAAATTTATATTACAAATTAAAAATTGATTGAAATTTATTAATACATATGTTTACTATATGTATCATGAAAATATACAAAACATTATATACATTAAAAAATACCCACTACACTATTCTGATATTCTTTATGAATCATATATTAAATTAAATGTATTTTAAGACAATTCATATGATATCTATATTGAATATGTTAAATTTAGAAGATTCGTACGAAAATCTTGATTTTATATACAACTGGTATATGTTCTTCATTATATTTACGTTCGGGATAAAAAATGCATCAATTACGCATAAAAAGTGTTCTCAGATATTTGCATTTTTTTGCATCATTCTTAACTTGAATAAGATGCATTTTTAGTATAAAGCATATGCATTTTTAGTATAAAGCATATGCATTTTTGTATTCATATTGAGTGCATTTTTTGCATTGATTATATGCTGCAGTTTTATGCCCAAAATATTACATTTTTTACATCGGACGTATGCATTTTATATTTTATGAACTGCACGAAATGAAATTCTTGAATATATATTTTTCACATTTTTGCCCTTGAATGCTAGATAGTAACACAAATAATGCACCGAAATTGAGACGAATTTAAATTGATTTCATGCGTTGATTTTGATCTTTAATGGTCCAGATTTATTCTCATTTAGTAACGAAAATCTTTTTATCGTCTAATCACTACCCTATATATATATATATATATATATATATATATATATGTATGTGTGTGTGTGTGTATGTATGTGTGTATATGTATATATCCTTGATTGTTTTTGTTTTGGTTCGTGAAAGACTAAACTAGTCTAAATCTCTATATTAACTTCAGTTTGATTTTAAATGTAAAGTCCTGTAAGGTCTTTCAATCGAGTTGTAATTTGAGCTGATCGAAGAACACACTTAAGAATCAGTCTATGGATGCGCAAAGGACTCAGAGAAGAATCAGTCTGGAACTGATCAACTTGAGTCTAATCCATTTGGATCTGACAAGTTTGGGATTACATCAAGGCGAAACTGATCAGTCTAAGACTGACCAGTCTGGAACTCACTGGTCTCTGAAGATCAAACTTGCCAGTTTGGGGATCAACGTTCAGAGTCATGACATCAGCCAACATGGACTTGTAAGCCTGACGACATCATCATGAAATTCTTAGTTCCAATTCTCACGCATAGAGACATAGAAAATCGTCTGAGGAATGGTGCTGACAAGATCAGACTTAAAGGATTGGAGATTCCTTAAAGTCTGAAACCCAAGACTTCAGTCTTGATTCCTCGGACTGATCACACTCTCATTCTGACGGAAAGATGAACAGTCACAATTGAAGTCAAGAAAAAGCGGGAACATGTCCTTCTTTCACGGAAAAGAAGCCTGCCGCGCAGAGAATAGAGACATCAGATTGGACAAACATCCGATGTGTCTAAAGTCTCCAAGGTTTGAATCTCAACATCTTCATCTATAAATAGCCGAGGACCATAATAGATTCAAACACCTAACACTGAATTATCAAGCAAGCCGAAACTCTATAGAATTTCCTACTCAACAGTTAGAGGCTTTTCTACAAGCTTTCCGTGTGTCACATTCGTGAACAAGAGACTCAGAAGTCTTCATTTTGAGTTAATCTTGGTGTTCTTTCTCTCCAAGAAAGAACACAACAGTCAAGTACACTCTATACTTTAACTCATACGGGAGTCTAGCCGCAAGCTGTCAAGTTCCGGGGAGTATTCTAAAAACCCCAACTCTGGTGAAGAGGAGGCTGCATGGTGTGCCCAAACTCCGAGAAGCTGCGAAGTGAAGGACGACAGAAGACCGAACGAGTGAACTAGTAGATCGGTGGACGAGGCATTCACTGTCTAGTAATAGATCATGAGAGCACCCTGTTGTAGTCCAACACTTAGTGGATTTCCGGAGATAGTCTAAAGAGTGGACGTAGGACCTTTTGGTGTCCGAACCACTATAATCCTTTGAGTCATTTACTGCTATCTGTTTACCAGTTTACGTTTCTTAAAACTTAGCACTCAAGTCTTGAAGTAAAGTTTGAAACTGACCAACAACTATTTGACTTAAAACTGAGCTTTCAGATAAACCAAACTCGTACTGAACACCTAGTTTGGAAGTGCAAGTTTGCATTTATATTTCCGCTGCACATTCACATACTCTAATTTTGGGACCTACAAGTGGTATCAGAGCGGTCAATCCTTTCAGGCTGGTCATTTTGAAGTCTCTTAGGACCATATCCATTTTCCTTGCACTGTTTTGTGTTTTGCTTAGGTTATCAAGTATTCAGCATGAATATTCCGAAGCTTTGTCCGTACTCAGCAGAGAAGTATGCCATGTGGAAGAACAGATCCACAATCCAGCTGAAGAGCTTCCATCCCGAGATGGTTGATGTTCTGGAGAGAGGACCAATAAAGCTCACAAAGGTCCTTCTGCTGCTCGAAACTGACGGTCCCACAATCGTCGAGAAGCCGTACAATGAGTGAACCACTGAGGACAAGTGGAGGAACCACCTTGATTCGATCTCTCACAAAGTCATCCTCTCTTCCCTACCAAACGCCCTAGTAGAGGAAGTCATGCATTTCAACAATGCAAAGAAAGTATGGGAGTATCTTGATACTCTATGCCAAGAATCAGACCAGATGAAGAGGAACAAACTTCAAGTCTGCGTTGATAAATATGAAATTTTTAAATGATTCCTGGAGAAACCATCAACTTGATGGAAGCCTGTTTCAACGCGATTGTGAGTGAGCTCAAGGCACTGGACAAAGTATACTCAATAGCAAATTTAAATGCCAAAATATTGTCCAAAATGCCGAAAGAGCATATCTATCCAAGATAACAACAAAGGAATTGTTCGCCCAATTACAGGCCCATGAATGTGATATTCAAATGGTGATCAAGAACGAATCCGTGAGAGCAGCCAACTCTCCAGCCCCCCAGGCTGAGGATGCAACCTGTTTCGTGTAGAGGGACTCAAAGTGGAGACCTAGTAAACCTTTCCAAACTGATCGTCCAGTAGGTCAGTCCAACACTCAACCAAAGAAGATCCCATCCAACTCAGGATCTCAACGTAAGAAAGGAGAAAGCTCAGTGGCCGAGCTTGAGGAGCATATGCGCATACTATCAAAGCTCCTAAAAAAGGCTAAAGGCTAAAGGCAAAGAAGCTCCTAAAGCCGACGACAGGAGATTCGTCAAGCGAACTCCACAATCCTGCTTCTAATGCAACTTTTCGGATTATCTTAAATTCGAATGTCCTTTGGTGGACAAAGAAGAATGATACATGCTCAAGAAGATTTTTGAGCGAAGCGCGTCGAAGGTAGTGGCCCAAGTCATGCTCACCCGAACTGAAGTGTCGGACATCCCAGACAATGATGAAAATTTGTACACTTCAAATGAAGAATCAAACGAAGAAACTCTTCTTGCATTCATGGTCGCCTTTAGCGAAGATATTGATGAGAGATAAAAGTTGAAATAGAAATTGCACTCACTGCTTCAAGTGAGCAAGTAAATCCACTACCATAAGATTCTATTGTCTCTGCATGCTTTTTAGACGAAATTGAGTTGCATTGCTCTGACTTTGAAGACGTCCCCTTACATATTCTTTCCAAATAATTTGAGAATTTTTACGTTTTATTGAATATCTTAGCTGGTGAAAACACCTCACTGAAAAATCAAATTTCAGTTTTGACTGATGAGATTGAAAAATCTAGGTCTATCAGTGAGGAGCTAAAATTCAAAGAGACTCACACTACTTTGCATAAAAATTTTGAAAACCTTTAAACTGAGTGCGACTCATTGAAAACAGTAATCCTTGATCAAGAGGAAAAACTTTGTTTCTTTAAAAAGGGCTCAAGCGGTCTAGAGGAGATCATGCAATGCATGAGAAACCCCTTAGATAAGTCGGGCCTAGGCTTTGAAAATTTTTTGAGCAATGGAACACTCACACAAATTGATGCTAAGAAAACTGTAAGTTTTTGTCAAAGAAAAACTTAGCATTCAATCTAGGTTGAGTGGCGTTGAGGTAGTGTCGAAAGTGTCAGCTTGGACTAGTAACACTAAATGTTGGTTAGCCAACAACCCCAGACCGGCCGACTGGAATGAGACTGATAAGTCCAAATCTAAGGATAAGCTGGTAAAATAGCACAACCCTAGACTGGCTAAATCTCAAACTGGAAGGAAGCTAGCCCAGCCACAAAGACTGACCAAATAGTATGTTCCTACTGCAAGGAAGTCAGTCCCATCGACCAGTTCAACCAAGTGATAAGTGTGCAAAATGTATAATTTATATGTGCTATATTGTGGTCATTTTATATGTATTTCACCCACAACAGTTTTTATATAGAATTGATGCCACTTTTGGGTATTTATGTTTGATGTGTGTAAGGAGAAAAGTAAGCATAAAATTGCAAGTTTGAGCCATTTTTGGAGGTATTTTGACCCAAATGAGGTGTATGTTAAGTTGATTTCGACCCAAATAAAGCATGAGCTATAAGTAGGGGACATAACCAAATTTTGACCAACTCTGTTCTCATTTCGACCGAAATCTAGAGCTCCAGATCCAAAGCTTGGAATAGAGGGAAATTTTGACCGAACTAGATTTGGTTTTGGTCGAAATTTGTTGAATAGAGTGATATTTCGTCAAAAGTCTTAGCATTTCGGTTGAAACCATAAGGGAAGATGGAAAGTTTTGAACATGGATACATTTCGATCGAAATTATTTCATTTGGGGAAAAATCTTTGATAACTAACCATAAAAGGGTGAAAACAGAGAAGGCTCAAGACTTTTGGGTGGTCCTCAGGATCCATCCCTAGGAAAAACCATTTGTTCCACCACCTCAATAAGTTATCTAGAGCCTTTTGATCCAGCGGAGGAAGATCCTCCATCCACTTCGTCGCGTAATAATATCCAGGGCAGAAGGGATTCAGCCTATACATATAATGCCACTCCCGAATAGTGGGAAGACCCAAACCATTATCCATGAAGATGTACAAAGTACCCACTAAATGACACCAAGTAACATGGGACAAGTTATAAGGGAAAAAACCATAGGAATTAAGGACGTCACAGAAAAAGGATGCAAGGGCAGATCCACCCCCTTCTCGATGATAGGAAGATAAAAAACTATATAACCCAAGGGAGGTTTGTAGCACCTATCTACATTCAAGGGAACCCGGAACGGGACGGCCTCCCTAGAGACCTGCTTCATTACCTCGCGGAGCTGGAACTCCGTCACAGTGGACTTTTTGCCTCCAACACCTTAACCTTCTTAGACTTTGTCTACCTCCCCTTCATCCTTAGAGCAGATTGCACTGGAGGCTCACCCCCCGAAGAGGATGAAACTTCTACGATCTGACCTTCGGGAGCCGGGGCAATCTTCTCACTCGTCTCAACTTCCGGCAAATCACGGCCCAGAGAAAGGGACCCTACTTCCTTTGAAGCCGACATTTCCGATGGCAGAGAATCAGAAAAGAGAGGGGGCGAGCTGCTCCCCTTGTTTTGGGAATCGGAGGCAGAAGACATTCAAAGAAAAAATCGATCAAGAACCCCTAAGAACCCTAGCGACGCGAAATTAACGACTAAGACACTACCCAGAAGAGAATAATTAAAGAGGATAGTGTGGGCAAACAGGACTAACCTTACGTTGGAAGAAATCTCCCTCAATTGAAATCGCAGATACGCTGGGTGATCTCCAAAAGCTCCAACGAAAGAAGGTCGCGCGAGAGTTAAGAGAGAGAGAGACGTGACGTGACATGCATAACCGGCAACGGTTCATATTCCCACGATCCATCAACAATTACCCTAACTTCCCCACCTATTTACAGTTATGCCAGCACTAGGCGAGAAATTTGCCTATAACTCCCGCGCACGGTTTTCAAAGCTGCGACCCGGCTAACAGAACCCGATCCGTGCAATCCAACGGGTCATAAACTCGGGATCCAACACAATCTCAGGGTCAGACTCACTCGAAGGCCCCTAGAATCTATAAAACAATCTGACAAAACCTCGACCCTCTACGCACATATTCCATACGGGGAGAGCGTTGTACATCAGAGCCTAGCTCCCATAAAGCAGGACATCCTACGAGATGTCCCCCCTCCTACCTCGTGGTTCCGGACCCACGACTTGAGCCTGCAAGACAACTCCACAAAGCCACTTGCATCCTTATGTAAGGATCCACCAAACAGGACCTTACAATTGTCGAGTTCACCCTCGGGGAACCAACCATCCAAAGGAGATAGGGACCTCACGAGGACCCCCCAGGGCTCCTGATGCCTCCTTACGAGGAGCTCGGAACTTTCGTGCTTTGAGCACTTGCGTACGACAGGTACGACCAAACTATTCGACCTTGGGGCCTCCCTAGCATTCGACCCCAAGCCCGAAGGGGTTATTGTTGGGCCCTAAAACAATTATTCTGTAAGGACTAGGCCCACGACCCTTCTAGAAGATAAGGAGTTCAGTTCCCAGGCCACGCAAAGCTCGGAAGGAGGTTTGGAACTCTACTCCAACTACCCATGAAAATCAGAACCACCTCCGGATTCTCCGCGCCACCAACGGGAAGAACTCTTCGCCTAACTAAAACCTTGCTCCACGGACCCAAAGAAAGCGCAACGACAACCACTAACGGTGCCCATGAAGATCGGAACTACCCCCGAAGATAGCTAAGGTTGTAACAGCTCCCTTGAACTATAAAAGGGTCGTCGATAGTCCATTTTGCCCCATTTTTTTTTGCTTTATACGCTTGTACACTCGAACTCGCTTAGCTTAATTCTCTTATCTTTAATAACATATTCACTTCACTACTTCGTTTTTTGGTCATATTCTATTTGGATTATCGTAAGTTCCAAGGGTCTCTATCTAATCACAAATCGAACCTCAACAATAACCTAATAAAATTAATATTAAAATAGATATTATATGTTTTATATATATTATAATTTATATTAATATATATATATATATATATATATATAGGGATAAGATCGGGTGAGAAAAATCCCCCTATAAAAAGAAAGAATGAATCCTATCCGTTAGATCTAAATAAATCGATGATTGATATACAATCTAAGCAACAACTAAAACACAATCAAGCAACATATTAATGTAGCAACAACTAAAATACAATCAAGTAACATATAAAATACAATCACGCAACATTAATATGTTGAGTGATTGTATTTTAGTTGTTGCTTGATTGTATATCAACCATTGATTTATTTAAATCTAATGGATATGATTCATTTTTTTTTACGGGAAGGATTTTTCTTACATGATCTCATCTATATATAATACTCTCTCCGTCTCATTAGAGTAATCTCATTTCTTTTCGGCACGGGAATTAAGGGTTATGAGTGTAATGAAATTAATATTTTTATTGGTGAGTGTGAAAAAGTTTGTCATTTTAGGAAAATGAAACTATTTTATGGGACAAATAAAAATGGGAAATGAAACTACTCCTGCAAGACGGAGGGAGTAATAATTTTTAATATATAAATTCAGTTATTTCGGTTTGCACAACAAATAACCAAACCGAAAATAAAAAAATGAAATATTTAAAAAACGAATCAAACTTTTAAAAAAAATCGAAATTATCGAACTAAAAACAACTTAATTTTTTTTTTTTGATTCAGTTTGATTTTCAATTTATTTGGTTTCTTGTTCAGCCTAGTTTGAACTAGGGGTGTGCAATCGGTCGGTTCGGTCCAAAACCGACCGAAAATTGGACAACCGATTCGACCGAACCCTTGGCTAGAACCGACCGAAAACCGACCGATAAGCTTTTACAACCGAACCAATAACCGAACCGATAATTTCGGTCGGTTCTAATCGGTTCGGTTCCAACCGATAAACATTGGCTGAAAATTGTGAGGACTCGAAGTTGAGGTTCCAGGCGTGGAGCAACGTCACCAGGAGGGCATCGGGCTGGCTGAAAATTGATTCTCTCTCGTTGCAGGTTCGGGTGCCGGTGAGGGGGGGGTCGAGCGGTGACTCGGTGAGCGAGCGGGGAGACTCGCGAGAGGCAGAGTGAGGGAGCAGGCGCCAGAGGGGTTGAGAACGCGAAGAGAGGGAGAGAACGGAGAAGAGCAGGGTGTTGGGCTGTGAGTGGCGACGGCGACCGGAGGGAGCCGGACTGTGAGCGGCGACGGCAGGTTCAGAGGGCAAGATGTAGATTCTCCATGTTAGGGTTCGACAATTTGAAATTGGGAACTGAGAGTGAGAGACGAGAGAATAGAATTAGGAAATAGGAAATATGTTAGTATTATCTTTTAGAAAATTAGGATTTTTTTATGTAATTGAAATATTATATATATATATATATATATATATATAATATATTTTCTTTTTTAATTAATTCGTTATCGGTCGGTCGGTCGGTTTATCGGATAATTTTTTTGAAACTGAAAACCGATCGATAAGCTATCGGTTCTTAGACCTTGAAACCGAAAACCGAACCGAACCGCCCAAATTTTATCGGTTCGATCGGTTTTTTTCGATTTCTTCGGTTCGGTTCGGTTCGGTTCTTGCACACCCCTCGTTTGAACAATGCAGAATAAGGATGGCGGTATGTTACGTGGACCCAAAGTGGACGTGTCTTCATGCCCACCTTGTTGTTTTTACTATATACATTTTGACTTTTTCTTTCTTTTCGATAATATTAAAGTTAATGACGGAAGATAGGGATAAGAGAGCAGTGGTGGAATAATGAAGAAACTCCAACTCCTTTTCATCCCTTCTCCCGGGCTGAGCCACCTCATCCCCACCGTTGAGACAGCCAAGCTCCTCCTCCATCGCGATGCCCGTCTATCCATCACTCTACTCCTCCTCCCACGCTCCATTACTGATACAAAAGCCGACACCTACGTCCAAGACACCTCCTCCAATCCCATATTTTCTTCACGTTTATCCTTCATCCACCTCCACCATCTACCTCACAATAACTCACAGTTTTTCGAACAATTCGACGTCCAAATCACCAACGTTAGAGACGCCGTTTCCGATATTCTCACCAAACAGCCTGCTTCTACTCTAGCCGGTCTCGTGCTCGACATTTTCTGCACTGAATTCGTTGACGTCGCCGTCGAGTTCCGCCTCCCGGCGTACCTTTTATACACCGGCGGCGCCGCCTCCTTCGGCGTATTCCAGCACCTCACCTCGTTGAGATTAGAAGAGAACGTGGATCTAGCGGCGTATAGAAACGGTGATATGGAGCTTTCTGTGCCCTATTTTTCTCTCCCTCTTCCGGGGAAAGTCTTGCCGGCGGTGTTGGTGGACGACGTTTATCGCCCCGACATTTTCTTGAATCATATTAAGAGAGTGTGGGAGATGCAGGGTGTATTGGTTAACACGTTTCATGAGTTCGAATCCCACGCAATTCAATCGCTGCTCTCCGACGGCAAGACGCCGGAAGTCTATCCGGTGGGACCAGTTTTGAATCAAGACCCCGAAGAAATTGATGGTGTTTTGAAGAAATGGCTGGACGAGCAGCCGGAGAAATCGGTGGTTTTCGCGTGCTTCGGAACTGTCGGTAGTTTCGGCGATGTTCAGGTGAGGGAGATCGCCGAGGGTTTGGAGAGAAGCGGGAGTCGTTTCTTGTGGTCGCTGAGAAAGCCGGGGTTCGTGGACTACGAAGATGTTGAGCAAGTGTTGCCGGAGGGGTTCTCGGAGAGGACAAAAGGCGTCGGGAAGGTGATCGGTGGGTGGGTGGCGCAGGCGGCGGTGCTGGCGCACGCGGCCGTGGGAGGTTTCATGTCGCATTGTGGATGGAACTCGATTTTGGAGAGCGTGTGGTTTGGAGTTCCGATTGTGACTTTTCCTTTGCATGCGGAGCAGCATTTGAATGCGTTTTATTTAGTTAGGGAGATGGGGATGGCGGAGGAGGTAACTCTAGACTACCAGATGGATTTTACAGGAGAGAGGCCGCCGCCGGTAGTCGGATGGGAGGTGATCGCGGCGGCGATAAGGCAGCTGATGGTGGCGGAGTTGGGAAGGGTGGTAATTAGGGAGAAGGTGGAGGAGATGAGGAGGAAGGCTACGGCGGCTTCGGTGGAAGGTGGATCTTCTTATATTGCTCAAGGTCGTTTTATTGAGGATATTATTCGAAATATATCCTTGTAATTATGTTTAATCAATTGTTTTTCTTTAATTCTAATTATAGTTACTTAATAATTATTTGGTAATAACAACTGCTAAAAAGCGTTGCGTAAGTTGGCGCTGATACCAGGACCAGCGACGGGGAGGAGCTGTCCAGTATGAGGATGTAATTGTTGGGTCTGGCGGCGGAGTCGGGTGATTCCTCCGGCGGCGGCTTGTAGAGGCCGAGATGTGTGAGGGCGCCGATGAAGAGGTAGTGGGCGTGGGAGATTATGTGGAAGAAGAAAGTGATGGTGAGGAGTTTGGGCACTTTGATGGCATGGAAGAGGAAACCCATTTTGTTGATTTTGGTTTGTTGGTGGCGGAGAGCAGCGGCGGAGGGAGAGGAGGGGAGGGAGTTTGGATGCCAAGATCTATGATAGTAAATATTTTTTTGGTTAATTTATTTATAATTAATGAAAGTGAGATAAAAGAGGAAGCCATTAAACCAACGTTAGTGAATATTTTTTTATTCTGTTAATTAATTATAACACATAACAATAATCTAATGGTGGTACAGGAGATGAGGCATAAATTGGAACAGGTGATCTGAAGTCTCTCAAATGTAATGCGAGATCACAACCATCTAAGCTACATACATAAATGATATATATTTTTTATATAATTTAAAATTATAATTATTTAAGTATCTTTAATCTAACTCAAATAAATTAACGCATATTTATTTTGGCATTTCATATTTTATAATTTTTCTGAAAATCAAGTTTTTTTTTAAATACTTCATGTATTTCTTTGAATAATCATTTTAATATATTTAATTCGTCTCAATTATTAATTGAAAATTCACATACCCACCTGTTTCAGAGTTATTTAAACTCATGATGATCTTTTGGTTACTGGCAGGATCATTTTACCACTGCTAACAATAATTATTGTAGTAGCTAGAAAAGTGAACAAAATTTTCTACTCTCTAATGGTGTTCTATTTTATATTAAATCATCTTATTTCCTCATTTTACTTATTATTTTTACAAAAATAAAAACTAAATATAATATAATATAGGAAAAACTATTAAATATACTCAATGTATAATTCAACTCTTAAAAATATCACAGAGTATTTTTATCAATTAAATAAGAATTAATAAAATTAAAAAAAAATTAGAATAACAACATTTAAATAACAACACACAAATATAACTGCTGTCTTTTCGATAATAGACAACACAAAAACAACACTAGTGTAAAATTGTTGTCTTATAGCGTATTTTTTAGTAATTGTTATATTTTCGATAATAGACAATATGTAAACAATAACACTAGTGTAAAATCGTTGTCTTTTAGTGACTGTTGTCTTTTCAATTATAGACAACACGTAAACAGAAATAATAGTGTAAAACCGTTATTTTTTAGTGTATTTTTCTACTAAAAAACAATACTTTTTTAGTTTACAAATCTATGTAAACTTTTATTGTTCAATATTTTTTTTTAGTGTACATTGATCACATCAATAATTTTGATACAAATCTATGTAAAATTTTATTATTAAAATTAAAACTTTTGGACCCTTTTCATTCTCAACCCATGAGATTATTTTTTTTTCATCAAATTATCAAATATAAAAAAGAAAAAGAAAAAGAAAAACTAAACAAGTGCTATGCGTATCGGCCAATGTTTATCATGATGCTCCTCCAACACCCCACAAAACACAAACATTATTGCATGATCCAAATATGGTAAATTTATATGGACAATCATATTCCCTACTACTAAATTTAGTATTTATAAATATTACACACATTGATGTTAACAAGAGTTTATATTATAAAAATAAAATTGCATACTCATAATATACTAAATGAATATTCGCAAACAAAATCTAAAATTTAGAAAACCACAAATCCTGAATGTAAATCTATCAATTTTAGTAATCACTACAAGAAAAAAAAATTAAACAAAAACAGTTAAAAAATATTGTCGTAAGCAGTGCTATTGTAAGTTGGCATTGAAAGACAACAATTTTAAAATCATTGTTGTTTCTCGAAAAGACAACATGTTTAAAACGATTATCTTTTAAATCATTGTCTTTTCTCCAATATGAAAAAAAAAAAAATAGAGATGTGCGGGCCAAGGTATTGATCGTTGTACCTTTCACATCTTACACAAGAGCTCTACTACAAAAATTATAATTTTTGTATAATTTGGAAAAATCATTATTTATGTATCTTTAATCTTACTCAAATAAATCAATACATGTTTGTTTTGTCATTTCATATTTTATAATAGTCTAAAAATTGAGGTGTTTTTTTATACACTTCATGTATTTCTTTGAATAATAATTTTAATATACTCCCTCCGTCCCGGGTCTCTTGAGACGTTTGACCGGGCACGGAGATTAAGAAAAAGTGATTAGAAGAATTAGTGGGGGTAGGATTAGTAGGTTAATGATTAAGAGAGATAGTGGGGTATGAGGGATAGTAGGGTAGGAGTAGAGTAGGTTTAGTAGGTAATTAATTAATAAAAACTTTCCAAAAAAGGAAACGTTGCAAGTGTTCTGGGACGGACCAAAAAGGAAAACGTTGCGAGTGTCAGAGTATATATTATGCAGCGAAAGATAATAATATGATGCACTTGTTCTCCTAAACTGACTGGAGCTCAGTTTAGGGGTTCAAAAAGTTTAAGTTTAGGTTCAATAGTTCTTAAGTAAGTTTCACAAGATATACACTTCAATTCTTGGACAAGTACTGAAGGTTTGAAAGTCAGTTTTACGAAACTTGATAAGTGCGAAAACTTAAATGAAAGCAGTAAAGAACACATGATATTTTATAGTGGTTCGGATCTAAAAATCCTACGTGCACTCTTCAGACACTTGGTCTGAAAAATCACTAAGTATGATTACAAGCCTCTTTACGATCTATGCACAGCCCATCGGCGCTCCATCCTTCGATCAGCTGTGGTCACTCGCCTAGTAACTCCTTGTACGACTCAGTCTTCAAGTTGAAGTGAGGACGTACCCTGCAACCTTCTCCTTGGTGGTTGGATGTTTGTTGTTCTTCCAGTTGGTTGGCATACGCCCATCGGAATCAGTGTTTCAGAGTAGAATAATGACTGCTATGAATATAACTTTGGAAAGTTATACTCGCCAAGATGATAGCATAAGATTTAAGCTTAGCCTCGTGCTATGAACCACTTAGCACAGAAAGATGACTTGAGTTAGGAACTCAAGTCTCGTGTATATAAACATGGAAACTCAGAGAGCTTGAGTGGTAAGTTGAACAGAGTGTCAACTTAGCTTTTTGAAGAGATATAATATTTGTTCTGCGTTCTTTACTCGTACTCCGTAACCTTTTAAGGTTTAAATGCAGACTTATTTATAGAGGAATCCTTGAGCATTTTAAATTTTTGTCCGTTAGACTCATTAATCCAGTCGTTAGAGATATGGAGAATGTCGTCCAACCATAGCCCATACTATAGGTCTGCGCTGCTCTGCTCTGTTGTGTCAGTGTACTTTTTACTAAATTGTGTCAGATTAAGTTTCAGTCCGAGAAATCCAAGTATGGATGTCCTTGTACTGACTTTTACTTAAGTAAGGTTTTGCTGATGTCTGACTGAGCATTGGTTGTCTTCGTGTACCACGTGCTTAGAAGGTAGAGACTTCCATATTGACTTCCCATAGTCAGTATAGACAGACCTCATACTAACTTTCCATAGTCGGTATGGTGAACCCTCATACTGACTTCTCATGCATAGTCAGTATGGTAAACACTATAATGAGTACCCAAACTCAGTATAGGCCATACTTGGTGAATATCAAGTTTCACGTACGTAAACTTCTTAAATTCTCAAGCATTTTCTATCTTCGGTCTTCAGCTACTAAGTTCTATTACAACTCGATTGATCCTATACAAGGATTATATTTTCAGAACTCTTTAGACTGAAAAACTGACTTAGATGGCTTTAACAACCTTTGACCCACCAAAACACAAAATAAAAAGAAGGATTTTTTCTAATAAAAATCCTAACAATTTTCCCGTTTTTGGTGTGGTCAAAGCCATCTCTAATCTATGCTGATGATGAGTGAAGAACTTTAGAGTTTTTACAAGTTTGACATTCAGTCTTATAAACTCTGAAAGATTCTCCCTCAAACTCAGTTTTCTACTTAAGATCCTCTCCTTATAGTTTTGGAGAGATATTGCTCGATTGATTTTTCAATTCAGTTTAGAGCAATTTAATCTTAAGTAGGAGAGAGTCAGAAGCATGCTGATTACACTAGCACGTGTAAGTTCAGTATGTGAAAAACAAAGATCTTTGTTGGACAAAAAGAGATTGTCATCAACAAGTCAATTTATCCTTTAATATTTTTTATTACTAGTGCAAGGATAAACTAACTAAGAAAAACTTATACAGAACTATTACAAGTCTATACTAGGTTGCTTCCGATCTTTATGTTCTTCAAATTGGTTGCTGCTCGATCTGATCTGAACTCCTCATCCAATGAAGGCAGCTGGATAAGCTGACTAGCTCTTCACCGTCCTTAGATTTTTGTCTTCTAGGAGTTCTCAGACTAGGAAGCCGTGGATATGTGCTCCTTGTGGAAAGAAAAACTTGTCTTTCCACTTTCATCTCAACATCGCCTGAGGGAAGCTGGTTTGATATTCTGACCAGCTTTCCACTTCTCTCATGCCGGCTTTCAGCAGCTTTTCCACCTGCCCTGGTCTTCGTTAGCATTTGTAGACCATCTGCAGGTGAAGACTCTCTTAGTGACTATGCCCTGCCTTCTTCTGATGGCACGTCACTTTGAGAAGTGAGCAGTATACCTGAGAAAGAGCTTGGGTGTTCTGATTTCATCTGCTCCTTCTTGGTATGAAGACGATTGCTAAGCTCAAGTTTTCTGATGACTTCTGCACCTTCCATACTTCTATTCCCCCTCTTTGACCGCACCCAAAAAGGGTAGACAAGGATATATCTTGTGGCTTAGGCTCCTTCGCCATTGATACCAGATTAAAGGGTAGTGTTGATATTTGAAGTATAATCTCGGAAGGAAGGGTTCAACAATGAAGGAAACAATGTGATCGCAAGGAAGACAAAGTGAACCCTATTTATAGTAGAAAATAACATTTATGATGAGTAAATATACTGTGAAATCCTATTGGTTTCTTGAAATTTGGCGATGGTTGGGATGCGTTGCCTCACGATGTGCGTCGTGGGATCTGACTTGAGTGACGTGGGGAAGTGGCATTATCCACGTGGCAATCATTGATACATTGTTGCTTGATACGCATTTAGAGCATCGTATCCGATAAGATCGACTTTGGAATTTGAAATTCCCACCTCTATACTTCCATACTAACTAAAAGTCAGTTCTAAACTGAGAGTTGGCACTCAGTTTAATTCCGCATCCGTCCTTCAAAAATCTTCTAAGTGTCAAGATCAAAAGCTTGGTTTTTCTCGGCAAGTTAGTATGGTCCCTCAAAATTCCAGAAAATTGACTATGTGTTGGAAGCCATACTGAGTACTCGTCCTTCATATAGAAACTTAGTTGGAAGTAAGTTTCTCCTTCTTTTTCGTGGACACCACTTAGAATGTTCTTAATAAAACTGCTAAGTAGAGAACTTCATATTGAGTTGCGTAGACACCACTTATGAGGATTTCTTCAACAAAATTGGTTAAGTATGAAGCCTCCATACTGAGAAATAAGCCAAGTTTGAAAACTGAGAGTTTTGAACTCAATTTTAATCCTAAAAAAATCTTCTTCGAACCAAGTCTCCTTCAATATTCTCATCTTGAGAGCTGGGACTTTGTTTTAGTTAGCCTCACCTTCACCATACTTGGTATTTGAGAGAATAAGAAGACCAGAAAAACTAAGAGCTTGGACTTAGTTTTATTATGCATCTACTCCTCTTCAATCACAGTCTCGTCAAATTCCAACAAACCAAGTTTTATGCACAACTCCTTGAATTTGGTTTAGGGAGTGGCTTGGTGAAGATGTCTGCAAGTTGATCTTTGGTACAGATGTACTCTACGGACACATCCTTCTTCTCGACACGATCTCTTATGAAGTGATGCCTTATGTCGATGTGCTTGGTTTTGGAATGATGAGTTGGGTTCTTCGTGATGCACATTGCACTTCTGTTGTCACAGTAGATCAGTACACACCCAATTTCAACCTTATTATCAAGCAATTGTTGCTTGATCCATAGCACTTGAGCACAATAGCTTGCGGCAGCAACATACTCAGCTTCAGTCGTTGATGTGGCCACTGAATGTTGCTTCTTGCTGAACCAACTTACAAGCTTGTGTCCAAGGAACTGACATGTTCCACTTGTGCTCTTTCGGTCAATTCTGCATCCTCCGAAATCTGAGTATGAGTAAGCATTTAAAGTAAGCTCATCATTTTTGGGATACCAAATACCTAAGAATTCTGTCCCTTTAAAGGAATTTGATGATTCTTCTTGCAGCCTCCATGTGAGAGTTCTTTGGATTGGCTTGGAACCTCGCACATACTCCAACTGAGTAGGATATATCTGGCCTACTTGCGGTTAAGTACAATAGTGATCCAATAATGCATCTCTACGTGGTTGGGTTGACTGCTTCACCTTCTTCATCAAGGTTGATTTGTGGGCTCATAGGAATCCTCAAGGGCTTGGTCTTCTCTGGACAAAACTTGCTAATTAAGTACTTGGTATACTTCTTCTGATTGATGAAGATTCCTCCTTCAGACTGAATAACTTGAAGACCCAGAACGTAAGTCAGCTTGTCCATCATGCTCATCTGGAAGTTTTTTTGCAATAAGTTGGGCGAACTTCTCACATAGCTTCAAGTTTCTACATCTGAAGATAATGTCGTCGACATAGATCTAAACCAGGAGGATGTCTGCTCCATCCTTGATCCTGAATAGTGTAGTGTCCCTTTCTGGAAACTATTCTTGAGGAGAAACTAAGACAGAGTCTCATACCAAGCTCGGGGTGATTGCTTCAACATATAAAGAGCCTTCCTCAATTTATAAACTTGGTTCCCTTCTTCAAAGCCTGGGGGTTGTTCCACATATAATTCTTCTTTGTGCTCCCCATTCAGAAAGGCACTCTTTGCATCCATCTGGAAAACTGTGAAGTTGTTGTGTGCGGCATAAGCAAGGAAAAGTCTGATAGCTTCAAGTCTTGCTACTGAAGCAAAAGTCTCATCGAAGTCGATCCCTTCACATTGAGCATAACCCTTTTCTACGAGCCTTGTTTTATTCCTTACTATGTTCCCGGTCTCATCTCTCTAATTCTTGAAGACTCATTTTTTGCAAATGACTAACTGATGATTTGGTCGATCCACCAAGTACCATACATCATTCCTTTTGAACTTAGCAAGCTCCTCTTGCATGACATTTATCCAGTCAGTTGATTTCAAGCATCTCCAATCTTCGTGGGCTCTGGGTCCTAAGAGATAAAACATGTAAGCAATGCGCTACCTTGTCTCGTGCATACTGAGTTTGCAACACTGTCAAGAACGGCTTCTTCCAGATGGTGTCCAAACCATTTTGGCTTCTGGTACTTCTACAGGTTGAACAAATGCTCCAAGATACTCAGTACCGTCTGTTCCTGATACTGGAAGTTGAACTAAGGTTGATTCCACCATGGTTAGATCTTCTGGAATAGGAACCTGATCTTCATGACCTGGACTTGAATCTTCTTCTCCAGTGATGACTTCCACGATCTGCATTCCTTGGTCTTCTTGATTTGCTGCAGGTTGAACCTTTTCAGGATGAATATCTTCATCTTCAGGTAAGTCAGCTTGGTTAGGCAACTCAGTTTCAGTTTGGCCTTCAAACTAAGTTTCATCTTGATCGCCTGAGGTTCCCCCTTGATTGATACTTCCATTTATCGTTAGTTAATCTATGGCCTCAGCAAGGTTAGTTACATCACCGACCCTGTCTTCTGGAATACTTGAATGATCATTCAATGATCTAGCTTGAGAATTTCATTAGAATTTTCCTTTTCAGAACCAAGTTTCTCGCATGCATCTTTGATCTTGTGATCACTAAGCTCCAGGTCCTTGAAGGTCCTGCACACTAAAATAGACTAATAAAAAACAATAGAGCATGTAACTTCCACAAGTCCGGTGATCCTGTTAAGTACTATGTATCACTTGTATGAAGGGTGTCCATATCCACGGAACATACCTTCATCAGCCTTGGGACTGAAAGTATTTAACTTAGACTTCCCATTATTATGGGTGTAACTTGGAGAACCGAAAGCACATAGATGAGCTATAGAAGGCTTACGACCATTGTAGACTTCATACGGGATTTTGTGATGGCAATTGTTGATAACACTATTCTGTGTATAGCACGTTGTCATCAAGACTTTTCCCCAATAGCCTTCCTTTATGTCAGCTTCAGCAACCATGGTCCTCACTGCCTCCTTGAGTGTTCTGTTTATTGCTCGACAAGACCATTCTGCTGAGGGGTTCTTTGAGCTGACTTCTCGTGAGCTATGCCAACATCCACACAGAAATCCATCAAAGAACCATTGCAAAACTCAGTCCCGTTGTCTGATCTGATTCTCTTCACGGCGACTCCCTTGTTGTTTTGCACTTGAAGGATGATCCCAGGAAGCTGAACCTTAACTTCATTCTTGGTCTTCAATAGTCTCACCCATGTATATCTAGAGTAGTCATCTACCACAACAAGAGTGAATCTCTTTCCTCCAATGGTAGGTGGCTTAACCGGTCCAAATAAATCCATGTGAAGTAGTTCAAGGATCCTATTTGTGCTAGCTATGATGGTGCGATTCTTGAACGAAGCTTTAGTATGCTTCCCCATCTTGCATGCTTTGCAGACACCTTCTTCCTTCTTGAACTCAGCTTGCGGTAGGCCTTCCACAAGCATGTGCTTAGCTAAGTGTCTGATGGATTGTAAATTTAGGTTGTTAAGCCTCTTATGCCATATTCAGTTGACTCCTTCTTGGGATGAGCTTGTTGTGACAAGGCACGTGTCAGGCTATCTGCTCTCCTAATCCACAATATAGAGACTCCCTTTCTTCATTCCTTTAAGCACAGTTTCCTTGGAGTCTTTATCGTTAATTAAGCAATTATCTTCAGAAAACGTCGCCTCATATCCAGATTGGATAAGGTGACTAACACTCAGCAAGTTGTAATTGAGGTTAGTGAGTAGGGATACGTTGTAGATGTGATCCCATTATACTCTAGGCATCCCTTGCCGATTACTCTCCCCTTTGAGTCATCTCCAAAAATGATTGGGGTCATCTCGCCATCTTCAAGTTTGAGAGGAGTTCTCTTTCTACGGTCATGTGGGCAGAGCACCTACTATAAAAATTCCAAGCTCACTTCTTCTTCTTGAGCTGACTTTGGTGACCCTGTACCTGCCAAACAAAGAAAGTTAGACTAAAGGTACCCGAGCTTATGCGGATTCTGCCGGGTTAGTCTTATGGATCCATCCCTTTGGAATCCATACTTGCTTCACCTTGAACTTAGGTGCAACAACCTTCTCTCCCTTCTTCTTCGTTCTGAAATAATGGCTATCTGTATGCACGTAGGAAGGAATGGGGTGTGTGTGTGTGAAACCTTGTTAAAAACTGAGTTTCGTGAAACTGAGTTTCCTAGAACTGACTTCCTGAAAGCTAAGTTTCTCGAAACTAAGTTTTTGTTGGATTCTTGAAAACCGAGTCTGCGGTGTTCAGTCTTCCTAGCCCTTGGTATGGAAAAATGACTGGGCTCAGACCTCGTATTAGTGTCCCTCATATACGGATAAGTTCTCTTCGCATAAGAAGTATGAGCTGAGAACCTTGGATTTTTGGAATCTGGAAATGATACTAACTTCTTGCGAAGGTCAGTTCTAGTTGCTGGAGTGGGTTTCCTCACATTAGGACCAGTCTGCTTGACCCACTTCTTAGGCATAGTAGGCTTCATTTCAGGTTTATTTGACTTAGAGGTTAAATTGGTTTTAAGCTTGGGTGCAGAAGTCGGTTTGGAAACTGACTTCTTCCCTTTGCCCTGATTAGCCAATGAGGAGTCCTTGTCTGTACTAACTACTCCTTTGCCTAACAGCTTAACCTCTAAACTAGAATCTTTTTTGAAATGATGGTTGGAAATATTTCTAGTTTCGGAGGTTGATGCATGATTGCTCAAAATGTTTTGAAAAACCTAGCCCTCACTTATTAGATGGATCACGTTATAAGCTTACGACTTTTGAAACTTTGCTAGTGCATGAATAAATTGAGCAAATAAGTTTTTGGTCACTAGAAATTTTTAGTTTTTGAGATTCACATTCTTCAGAAATAGTTTTAAAATTTTCAAGTAAGATCGAATGCTCCTCTCTAAGCTTTTTTAGCTCATCACTTACTGACTTCGATCCTAGGATCTCTTTAGTCAGTTTTGAAACTTTAAGTTTCAGCGAGGCATTCTCGCTAGCTAAAACATTTTACAATTCATAAAATTTTGAAAATTCCTTATTTAAAATTTTTAGGGTTACATCCTCTGAATCCGAGAAATAAGATTAAGAATCATCCTCTATGCATGTTATAGGAATAGAAACTAAGTTTGAAATATTCACCAAGTTCTGGACTCAGCTTCGGTTCCTTCTGATTCAGGGCACTTTAACTTTTTGACTTTTGGTAATTTCAAAATTACCCCCACCTTCCTTCTATATATAAAAGACTTCCTCCACACTTTAACACTTTCACTCTCTCTCTCATTCTCTCCAAAGAAAATCCGACAAACTTTTCCGATGAGCTCCGACGTAGTTCCGGCGTATACATTTTTAGGATCCTCTTCTCGTTTCGTTTCTATTTCCAACCTTAGATTCCCTTTCCTTTGAGTTTTGAATTGGGAAATTGAGGGATCAAGTGTTCATCGAGCCTACGAGGACATATAAACATCAAGGAGATATAAATCAAACCTCTCTCTAGCTATTTCTTTAAGTTAAACATGTTATACTTTTGCCCTTGTTGATAAAAGTTATGATTTAGGTTTGATATTGAGTCTATAAGTACGTATGCATGTTTAGCATGATATATATTGAGCCTAGAAACTGCATGATAGCCTAGGAATCTAGTTGTGATCATTTTGGACTATTTTTGAGGTTTTGCTCCATATTTAAATGTTGAGCCTATATCTCAATTCCACCTTAATTCTTGATGTTTTGATGTTTGGAATGTTGTCTAGACTCGTTATACTTGTTAGAAAACCTTTTAGCGTTGTTAAAAATCGATTGGACGAGCCCAGATAACCGTTTGAGCCAAAAACCACAAAATCCACCGAAAGCAAATTGCCTCTGTATCGGTCGACATGCGTGGTGTCGATCGACACACACCCATGTCGATCGACACAGCTGCTTGATTCAAAATTGTGGTGTCGATCACTTATATCAATTGACACGAGTCCCATATCGGTCGACATCCTGAATATCGATCAACACAAACCAATTCCATTCGACACGACATCCATGTTGGTCGACACATTTGGTGTCGATCGACACACATGCTTCCGGTCGACATATTTTCATGTCGAACAACACAAACACATATCGGTCGACACACGTTTCTGTCGACACAGACACAAATTCCAAAAATCTTATTTTTCATTATTCGATCGATTCGACCTATCATTCATATCTTTTGACATCCTTTAAATCGATCGACTCAAACGACATTCCCTAAATCCTAAATTCTTCCTTCATTCAATTCTAATTGTTAATTCGTTTGATATCTCTTGTATCAATCGACAAAGAGATGTTATCTTCCATAACCTCTCTAATAAATCCTTTCAATTCAAAATAACTCCGATTATTCAATCGAACTCTTGTAACTCAAACTTTCTTTGAAGCCAATTGTTAAATCAAACTTGTTAAACCTTGAATTCGAAATATTATTGAAACTCGAATTGTGTCCAAGATCTAAAAACCTTCTCGATTACTTTCGTTGATATGACTTTGAGACCTATTGATGAGTTCTAAAACTCTCAAACAATTACACATTGATTCGTAATTGATTACGTAACTTATTCCAATTACAATCTGTGAATAGATATTTAGTCATTTGATGACGTCTCAAACTTTTTCAGAAAACCGAACTTGTTAAACTTTGAACATTGAAATTCAATTTGTATCTGAACTTTAAATCCCTTTTATTGTATTCCTGACATGACTTGAAACCACTTGATGAGTTCTCACACTCTCAAGCCATTATACGTCAATTCAAATTGTGAATCTTCATTTGATCATAAACTCTTGAAGAAGTGCTTAGTCACTAGAAGAAGTAATTGTTTGTTCAATTAAATTGAACTATGAACCTTGTTCCTAAATTAATGCTCGATATTGAATCACGAGCCTAATGATTTACGTTTGACTTCTTTATTCGTCAAACCATTTTGATCAGATAATTCTTTCCTATCCTCTTATCCGATGACTCAAGATTTGAAAAGTTCATGATTGATTAAGAGTCTAGAACCCTTAATGTATTAAGTGATAGATATCTCGATTCATTATCCTCTAAGGATTTATTTATTCCTTATATTGTAAGAAAGGGCAAGAAGAAAGTCAATTACTAGATCAATCAACCGCATAACCGCACCTACTCAAGGTGGACTTTCTTTTACCCCAATATAGTGGGCCAAAATAAAATCAAAATGATGTTTTCTTTTCAAAGCATATCAAGCATGAAATAAAATGTTTTGTTTTAAATTATTTTGTCATTGCCTACTGTTTTGTGTTTGCTATCTGTCCTCTCTGTGGGGGAACCCCATTTAGAGAAGAACATCAAATGCATTCAAACGTGGATATTGACTCCGTGTATTGCGAGTCTTATCAATCGTACCCAGGTAGTGAAAGAGATACCATGAGCTAGTGCACCATGATGCTGACATGTTAGGGGTCATGCCCTACTCGGACTAGCATCGTGACTGTGGTAGGTGGCTACCTCCCAGTCACATAATCATTTACAGATAGTTTAACTAAGTAAAAAAGATCATGCTCATTGGTGCCATGGGAGGATTTCAAACTTAAAACCCATGTGCAACCCGATTAAAAAGGCATGATAAATTTATATATGTATGTTTTCGGGCATGTGTTCACTAAGTACAATTTGTACTTAACCCCTTGCATTATTTCTAAAATGCACAGGTTAAAAGAAGCTTTTTGGAGCAAGGTACGAGGCAGCAATCAAGGTGGAGTTGAAGACTTCTTTTTGTAATAGTTAGATGTTGAAGTATGTATTTTCATATACATACTTCATTGATAACTTTCCGCTGCTGAAACTCTTTGTCTTTTTATAGTCTTTTGTTATATTGTTAAACTTAAATACTCTGATATTTATTCTTGAGAAGCCAAGATCTCTTCTCAAGGAGGCACCTTTTGCTAAATTTATATCTCTTGGGATATGTGTGTGTTGATCCATCTCTTGAATTGCTTGTCTCTTCTTCTAAATTGATATACCAAATGTATGTCTTGTACCCGATGTGCCTCAATTCCTTGATTATGTCTCGTTTATAAATCGGGGTGTGACAAACATGCATCACCGACAACACAAATAACCATTTAGAGGAGAAACAATGATTTTTG
Organism: Plectranthus barbatus; assembly: GCA_026898455.1. Lineage (NCBI taxonomy): Eukaryota > Viridiplantae > Streptophyta > Magnoliopsida > Lamiales > Lamiaceae > Plectranthus > Plectranthus barbatus. The sequence continues at coordinate 101,263 of JAPKLW010001300.1, forward strand.
ACAACTATTGTCTATTATACTAAAAGGAAAAGGACAAGGCATTGTCAATACCACTATAAATTTATCATGGAAGAATGTGAGGCAATTAAGTTTGACAAAAAATATGTTTTCTCCATAAAATAAGCTTTGAAGTTAAAAGTCTCCGAATTAAAAGCATTCTCAGAGTGAGTTACATTAGTTAGAGATAATGATAATGATGAAAAAGGAAATGTCAAAATACCTTATAATATTCACTTAAACTTTATTGTCGGTCTTATATAGGCAATTGTTGTCAAAAGCACTTATCCTACTATATTATTGGACAATAATGATTTTTCATATTTGTAAGATAGAGTTATTTTAGCCCCAACAATGAATATTGTCAATTCGGTTAATCAACACCACGATGAATTATAGAATCGTCTCTTACAGTATAGTATATTTAAGTTCAAACAGTAAGTGTAATTCGATGAACTAATGAATGTGTTGACTGATATACATATGCTTGGAATGTACGAGATTGTTAAATCATGAGAAGTATTGAAGGTGAGAAATTCTATAATTATGTTGCTGATAAGAAATATAGATCATTGTGTTGGATTGTGCATTAATGGGCCCGTCTAATTATTATAGGCTTGGAATTCATATTATTGAAGTTAAAATACAACTAAAAATAGTTCCAATGAAATTGTCTTTATTCCTAGAATGACTCTAATACCTTCTTATATACTTTACTATAAATACAGTTCTTCATTATTTCATATGCCATTACTATTAACAAGAGCCAAAGAACAATCTTTATTATATGTTGATATTTTATTGAAGAAACTAGTTTTTACTTAGGATCAATTAATTATATGTTGTTGTTTTTAGAGTTCCGAATAGAAGCGGACTCAAAATATTAACAAGTAATGATGATAATCTTTGTATGTCATATACTACAAATGTTGTATAAGAGGGTGTCTTTCAAAATGTATAAAGTATATTGCATATTTATGCACCAGTGTTATCTTACATCATTTTATATTTTAAAATTGAAGTACAAAATTAAAATGGAAAGATAATGTGTCTTCGTATCCTCGAATTCATGATCAATTAATCATAAACTAAGTATTTTAATCACTGAGTTATGAGATGGGGAACATCTTACATCATTTTATTTATTCACCATAAGTTTTATATAAATATAAGTGGACACATAATCACAAAACTAAAACAGTATCTAGTAGTACCATACTAGTTATTTTCAATAACATCCTCGATGAAACGAGTGTGAGCAATGTAAGAAGATCCACCTTCAACAAAAGCTGCCCTAGCCTTCCTCTGCATCTCCTTCACCTTCTCCCTCACCCTATCCGCCGCCATCACCCGCCTTATCGCCGCCGCTATCTCCTCCCACCCCACAATCTCCCCCCTCCCCATCCTGTAATCCAGTCTAATCATCTCCGCCAACCCCAACTCCTTCACCAGCTGAAACGCATTCATCTGCTGCTCCGCGTACAACGGGAAAGTCGCAATCGGCACCCCAAACCACACACTCTCCAGAATCGAGTTCCATCCACAGTGCGAAACGAACCCTCCCACCGCTGCATGTGCCAGCACCGCCACCTGCGCCGCCCATCCGATCACTTTTCCGACTCCTTTAGTCCTCTCTAGAAACCCTTCCGGCAGCACTACTTCTTCAAGATTTCTCAAAGACCACAAAAATGGGCATCCACTTTTTTCTAGAGCGAGAGCGATTTCTCTCACTTGGGCCTCATCCAAACTCCCCATACTTCCAAAACACAAGAAAACCACAGAGTCTTCATCTTGACCATCCAGCCATTTCTTCACATCATCATCATCATCATCATCAAATGTTTGACTGCTCAGATTCAAAACCGGGCCAACGGGATAAACTCTAGGGGTTTTCCATTCGGAATTCAGTGCGTCAATGGCGTAGGACTCGAGCTCGTAGAATGTGTTCACCATAATTCCTTGCATTTCCCTCATTCTCTTGAAACTGGCCAGTAAATCGTCTGCCGGCGCGCCTCCTTCCGTCAACTTCCCCGGCAGGACTCTCACCGGAAGCGGAGACTTAAAATACGGCACAGACAATTCCACGTCGGAGTTTCTGTACTGCGTTTGTGTCTGATTGCGTTCGAATCTCATCTCGGCTACATGTTCAGACAAGCCGAGGCCCGCCGCGCTCGGCGTGAAGAAAACGTAGGATTTCAGTCCAAATTCACGACCGATTTCAACGAATTTCGTGCAGAACATGTCGAGCACGAGGCCAGCCAGCTTAGAATCATCAGGGGCAGCTTTTTTGATTAGGTTAGAGATTGCTTCCCTAACGTGAGCCGTGTGTTTGTCGATGAAATCGGTCTGAACAGCCGGCGGCAGCGGAAGCTTCAGGGAGTCGGTGTCATGCAGATCAGGGAGGTCTAGAAGCCGTAGACGCGGCGAGGAGGTTTTTCTTGTGTAGCTAAGGACGGAGGTGTCGTTAGGGAACTTCATGATGAGTACGGTGATGGAGAGGCGGCCGTCGCGTCGGAGGAGGAGCTTGGCCATCTCCACGGTGGAGACGAGGTGGCTCAGCCCCGGATATGGGATGATTACTATCTCCACTTTCGTCATTTCTATGACTCTTGCGTTAGATATATGGATTGATTGTATTTCAAAATTGATAAATAGATTGATTGCGTTAGATATACACAACTCTTGAGAGAAAACATGTCTATATATAGGATTTAGGTTGGATTAAACTTATTCCAAAAAAGAAAAGAGAAATGTGATCGAGAAAATCTTTTATATAAAAAATTGTCGAATATCCGATTTTGTTTTATACAGAGGTTTAAATAATAAAATTAATTATTTTCAGTATTGTAGCGGTTCCGGTTCGGAATTGTAACTCGTCGGTTTCAATTCAGGCGGTTTTGGTTCGGAATTGACGGTTCGGTCAAATTGTTTATAAATTTTATTTATAAAATTTTTTTGTTAACCGTCGATTCCGGTTCGGAATCGTTGGATCGAGGTGATCTGGCGCGTTCTAATTGACCGGTCTAAAATTTCAAATTTTGATGGTTCAACAGTTCAAAATCGGCGGTTCTGGTTTCGGCGACGATTTCAATTTGGAACCGTTAACTGGTAGGCCAGTTCAGCGGCTCCGGTTCCACATGACCATATCTAATGTTTATGTTATATTATTTTTTTGTGTAGTGCACTAAATATTTAATTCTGCATTTTTAGTATGATGCACAGGATATTGTATTATAATGAGAAAAAGTAAATTAAAATTTTTATTAGTTTTATAATAGATTAATTGTGACTCTGTGCCGGGATACTTTGGTAGAAGAAAAGATTATCAAATCTTATTAGTGTTTTTTTTTTTTTAATGCGACTCTTGAATTGTTTTGTTAAAAGCCATACTTTACATAAAATATTATTGGCTGTTATTCGTGGTTTATATTTTATTTACACTGTCATTTTCATCATTCTATTTAGTTTTTTATACATCATAAATATAATTTCGTGCATACTCAATATCTCAAATATAAATAAGATTCCGTGAATGTGATTTAAATAAACTTAGCTATTTTCACTATTTTTTATTTAAATTCTTTAGAAATTATGAATCATAAATAAAAATATAATGCATATTCAAATGCGTAAAATAAAATTTCGTATATTAATCACTAGTCTCATACAAAGTATCAGTGTAACCAAAAGCAACAACTTGATTACTTCTAATTATTATTTTCATCATATTAGAATTTTCTGTTTCTTGATTTAGAAAATATTTTGCAAAAGGTTTTTTAGGCAGCATCTCGAAATCTATATTGATTTGTATTTAGGTTGATCACGTCTCGAGTTGAGTCGAGTATGGTCAAGCTTTAGCTTGATAAAAAATTTGAGGTTTGATTGAGCTCAAAGTCTAATTTTCAAGTTCGACTCGACTCCATCAAGCTCGATTTCATAATTTTTTTTATTTAATAAAATAATTAATTTTTTATGAGTAAATAATAAATTTAGATATAAATAATTGAATTATATTAAGATCGATAAGGCTCGTGAGACTAACTCGAACCCAAGCTCGACTCGGACTCAATTTAAGCTTGGGTTCATAAGGCTGGCAAGCTTATCAATTATAGAATGCCAAAGCTCAACCTCGACTTGATTAATATCGAGTCTGTTGGTTACAAGATCTGTGAAGAATAACTGGAAACACTGCAAGTAATTATGTCTAGTATAGTAAGTTTTTACAACTATATCTGCAGGTACTGCGAGTACGAGAATAATTAAAAGAAATTAAATAAATAGAAATAAAATGGAATAAATCCCAGCCGAGTCGAGGAAGCCCTCTTCCCGCAAGACAAATTTGCCGACGTAGTGCTCGTCTAACGGCGGTTTGTCCCCAAAGGTAAAACAGCTTCGTCCTTTACGAGGCAACACTGCAAATTGCAAAGGCTCCGGCGAACTGAACAGAGGCGAAACTGAGTTGCAGAAGAACAACAAAAAAGATACAGCAATATGAGGGAAAAGTTGCAGTATCTCTGGCTAAGTGAGCTGTCTGATGTCGGATGTTTGGGGGACATGAGACAACACAATGCATGCCTATTTATAGACATGTCCACCCAGGGGGAGCCTGTCTCAGCATCAATACTGAACCGTTACAAGGCATGAGACACGGAGTAACCGACGCCATCAATGGAGCTGTTACAACTTTTGAATGCAATTTCAAAATGTGAAAAATGCGTTCAACACTCATGTGTGTAATTCCCCATGTATAAAATGTGGTGTAACTGTCCACACTCAATTGCAACACGTGGCTGACTCATCAGCCACGTCACATGCAACGAGTACACCACGTCGACTCCGTGTTACTTCGTGGACTCATTTCTCACTCACCGAAATTTGGTTTTGAGAAAACAAATATACCACAATCATCTAATCTTTGCGTAGATTATGTTGGTAATATTTAATTACGATGAAATTAAATATTTTACATCGGGAATTTACCACAAAGTACCCGAATTACCAACAATCCCCCCTATGAGTGGAAATGCTGAAATGCATGATGCATAGCCAACTCAGTTTCGAGAACTGTTAATGCACCTGATCAGATAGCTTATGGCTTTGAAACGTTCATCTTCAATGTCATCGAGCACACTGGCGGCTTAGTGGTAGGGATACCTTGAACTAATCCTCCATCGTGTGTACCGAGTCAACAACATTGAAACATTAACATTTCAACCTCTATTTGTTCTCATGTTTGGTTCCATTATAGGCCATGGACACCCTCTTTGGTTTCATAAGTGTTTATTTGAAGCGGCCCCCACTTCCACTTATATAGGTGACCTCTTATTCCGAGCAATCCTGCCTAGCTCAACCATCACGAGGTTTTCAGGAGTCATTAAAAGTCACTTATGAATTAACCTATACCACATGCAGGCTCATAACACCTCACTTGCTATCTTTTAGGGAAGGGTAGATAAGTCATTTTCCAAGGCATCACCACTAGAAAAGATATTATCTAGTCGGTGTTATCACTCGAACTTGTGTAGTTTAGTTGTCCCATTAAACCTAGTTCTTGGGATCTTCAATCATCTAGGTTGGGTATCCACTACACTCATTCATAATGTGGATTTCAATCTCATTCCCTCTAGCAATTTACACATTTGATCTCGGTTTAACCCTTTGGTTAGCGGATCCGCAAGGTTATCAATTGATTTCACATAATCAATGGATATCACACCATTCGAGATCAATTGTCTAACGGTATTATGTCGACGACATATATGTCTCGACTTACCGTTGTGCATATTATTTTGTGCTCGACCAATAGCCGCTTGGCTATCACAGTGAATCATCACTGATGGCACACGCTTGTTCCAACAAGGAACATCCTCTAGAAAGTGTCGAAGTCACTCCGCTTCTTCACCTGATTTATCTAGAGCGATAAACTCCAATTCCATTGTGGAACGAGCTATACAAGTTTGCTTCGTGAACTTCCAAAACACTGCCCCCCACCGATCGTAAATACGTATCCACTTGTGGAGTGGGAGTCATTTGAATCAGAGATCCAATTTGCATCATTGTACCCTTCAAGTACTGGTGGAAAACTTGTATAGTGTAATCCCAAGTTAAGAGTATACTTCAAGTATCTCAAAACTCTCACAAGAGCCTTCCAGTGATCACTACTGGGATTGATCGTGTATATGCTCAATTTGTTCACCGCATATGCAAGATCCGGTCTAGTACAGTTAATCAAATACATTAGACTACCAATGACCCTTGCATATTACTCTTGACCAACAGGGTCACCTTTATTTTTAACAAAGTGAACATTGAGTTCTAACGGTGTTTTGGCTGGTGAACTATCATAGGCACTAAATTTCCTTAACACTTTCTCAACAAAATGAGATTGTGATAGGACAATTCCATTAGGTTGCCTTATGATTTTGATTCCAAGAATCACATCAGCCACACCCATATCTTTCATGTTGAAGTTCTTCTCCAACATTCGTTTGGTATCAACAATCACTTGTTGATTCCTACCCTTGATCAACATGTCGTCTAGATAAAGGCATACAATCACAAAATTGTCAAACGTGCCTTTGTAGTACACACATTTGTCACATTCGTTATACTTGAATCCATTTGACAACATTGCATTGTCAAACCGAACATGCCACTGCTTGGGCGCTTGTTTAAGACCGTATAAGGATCTAACCAATTTGCATACCTTTCTCTCTTGTCCGGGTACTACAAATCCTTCAGGTTGATCCATATAGATTTCTTCTTCTAGCTCTCCATTTAAGAAGGCTATCTGCACATCCATTTGGTGTATTTTGAGATTGTGCAAAGCAGCAATCGCTATAAGCACCCTAATGGACGTGATCCTAGTCACAGGTGAATAGGTATCGAAGAAATCATCTCCCTCCCTTTGTTTAAAGCATTTCGCCACAAGACGAGCTTTATACTTATCAACCGAACCATCGACTTTATACTTTCTTTTAAGGATCCACTTGCATCCTAAGGGCTTACAACCTTTTGGGAGATCGGCCAAAATCCAAGTATGATTTTGCATAATCAACTCAATCTCACTATTAATGGCTTCTTGCCATAGTGAGGCATCGGGTCTAGCTAAGGCATCTTTAATGGTTCTAGGTTCATCATCCAACATATAGGTGATGAAATCCGGACCAAAACTTTTAGCCACTCTAGCCCTCTGACTACGTCTCAGTTCTTCCTCTATAGGAATAGAACTAGTAGCATCTTCATATGTCCTTTTTCTAGACATAGTCGGTAAATCTTCCTTAACTTTACAAGGATAGATGTGCTCAAAGAATATAGCATTCCTTGACTCTATAGTGGTGCCTTCGGTCACATTCGGATTATCCGATTTGTGCACGAAAAATCTATAGGCAGCACTATTCAAAGCATTCCTTATAAAGATGCAATCGATTGTTTTAGGTCCAATTGCAACTTGCTCGGGTAAAGGTACTTCGACCTTTGTTAAACAACCCCACACCTTTAGATACTTGTAGGAAGGTTTTCGACCTTTCCACAACTCATAAGGTGTCTCCTCTTTCCCTTTAAGAGGTATCTTATTCAAGATATAGTTAGCTGTCAAGACAGCTTCACCCCACATATTTTTGGGTAACCCCGAACTTATTAACAGGGCATTCATCATTTTCTTTAGTGTCCTTTTTCCCTTCCGGCAACACCATTGGACTGAGGTGAGTAAGGTGCCGTTGTTTGATGAATAATGCCCGAAGCTGCGCATAGTTCTTCAAACGGTGCAACATATTCTCCACCTCTATCACTTCGAATCATCTTGATCTGAATACTCAATTGATTTTCAGTCTCTTCTTTATAATTTTTAAAGGCATCAATTGCTTCATCTTTACTTTTCAATATGTAGAGATAACAATATCTGGTGCAATCTGTCGCGCCCCCAAACCGGGCCTATGCGACAGTCCCACGTGCGACACAATGCACGCTAAGGGAAGTTGTGGTTTTAAGAAGTAATATTTAATCATGCGGAAGCAAGTAAAGATTCGATCGAAAATGGAATACGAGAATGAGGTTTAAATAAATTATTCGCAGCGGAGATCAGAATTAATTAAATGGTTACAAGCATGATGAGGCAATAAGTTAACAAATGCTTGAAAGGAAAAGAGATAAATAGTTCGCAGCGGAAATGGAGTCAAATAGTTTATAGAAGCATGATGGAACTATATTTTAAGTCATGCTTGAAAGAATGCAAAAGGGCATATTTCAATTTAGAATGCAAGTACAAATGAGACTATGTATGAAGACATAGCTCGTCGCTTCGATACCATAACCAACAAATTAAATCATGCTAGAAGAACAAGAACGATTAGCATGCTTAGGCAAGAATGAACCATATGAGTAATAAGAGGTTTCATGAACTAGCATTTAATCAATCAAGCCTTCAAGAATTCAATCATCTCAAGATTCAAAGGAAGTGCGAATCAATCATTCAAGTGTTTGAAAGCTTAGTACAAAATGAGATTGAGAAAGTTTAGATCGTAAATCCAAGTAATCATGGGGGTGCAATACATGCCATGCAAAAGATATGATCAAAAGCAAAATGGATTCGAAATGTAGTACAAACCGAACAATTAATACAATTAAGAATCATTCCGGTTTCCTCCTTCGATCCCCTCCTCATAACGTCACCTTCACCTTCATCAATCGGTACCTACATGCAGGGAAAACGCACATAGGGGCTAAGTACACTAATGTACCCAGTGGTCACGGTGTCCCGAAAATAGATACATATATATATCATGAAAACACCGCACACTCATGCATAATACAAGTTTTTATTGAAAGCTTCATGTATATGCATAAAACATTTTCCTCACTTGGGAGCTCCCACTCAATTAGGCACCACATAATCATTTTCCCAACATATCAACATTTCATATATAACATGATCCACATAATCACAAGGGGTAAGATAGGAGTGGCCACTCGCTATCTACCCGGTAAGGTTTAGTCACCCTTACCCAACCGGTAGTCTTATTACTATCCGGGCTAATGCATTAGGCTTACAATACCACGGGGGTAGCCACTTCCCCGATCCAACACATCTCCAAATATATCATTCATCCACCAATTCATATCATCATAATCATACGGTGCCAAAACATTTTGCGGTGTAAAATGCCTTTAAAACAAAGAATCATTTTGGGAAAAGCAATTGGCAAAAACCATTTGATAGGATAAAGTAGTGCCCACCTCAAAAGATTCGATGGATCCAATTACTTAGTTCCGCTAGTGGATGCTTCCTTCTTGGAGATTAAAGTACCTAATTAAAGTTTGAATAAATTACTACAATGTCTTTGACTCAAATGATAATCTAAGTTCTTAAATCAATTTAATTCAATTATTAACCCAATTACAAATTATGCAATTCGAAGGTTATAAAGAACAAGATTCAAAGACTTCTAAGTTTTATCTTATTAATCAAGATTTATTAACTTAGTCAAATTATTAAGCTAGTTAACAAGTTCATACCAAAATGTTATATTAGTTATTAATTAAGGATAATGAATTTAGTGATCTAGTTAACAACTTATTATTAATCTAAAGCAATTATTTTTAATTAACTAAGTGAACCAATCATGCATTTAGGCCTTAGAAAACTTTAGTGAAATCTGGAAATTAATCAAATTATTCTTAGTCCACAATATGAGTTATTATCTAGTTAACTAGTTCATTTTTAAGACAACAACAACAATGATCTAGACATCTAGTGAGGCTGATTTTTAATTTATTAAAAACAAGGTTTTAAAGTGCACGTGCTCGAAGTGACGGTTCGTTAAAATGAATTTCCATTTAAAAATGGCGAAGCCTAACTTAAGCAACTTCCTAGTTAAGTTTCAGCAATTTCAGATTTCAGCTATCAACTTCCCGAATTTTTAATAATTAATCTACTAAGTGAAATGGTCTGATTTTTATATAGATTATTAATTAACATGTCTGGAGTTCATATTATAAAAAACCAGATTTTTCCAAAGTGCAGAAATATGTTTTTAAGGCCGTCCAATTTAAACTGCCAGAATCTGCCACATATTATTAAAATGTTTATAACTCGAGTTTTACAACTCCGATTCATGAAATTCCAAATTCTACAGATTCATAACTCATTCTAGTTTATACAGTTCTAAAATCAACTCAATCCAACCATCCAGTAATCAGCCGTACTCATTTTAATCTCTGTCCAAAACAGGACATGCTCTCAAATCTCATCAACACATAATTTCTCAACATACATGCCATTATCTCATCCCAAAGCTTCATATATATCATTTTCAGACCCATCTAAGTTTGAATATCAACTTTAAACATGAAAGGTCATGATTCTCAAGCTTGATCTAACATGCAATCATATATATGTGCTCTATGCTCATTAATATGCAATATATGTCAAGCTTAGGCCTAGGCATGCTCATCTAAACCATCTCCCTTAAAAATTTAATTTGTGACTTCTTGATCCTACATGCAATCACATATTCATAACAAGGAAGTCATAGGGAGTGTAGAAATTGTCTACTTGAAGGGAGAAAATCGCCACAATAGTTCTCTCAAATTTTCGAGTTGCTTCCAACGTCTTCTAGCTTAGATCTTTGCATATCCTTGCTCCTCTCTTCGTGGGGATTACGTTTCTCCTACTTGAAGCTTGATTCCACTTCGTGCTTGAGGTCAACGTGCTCCGATCATAGGGCTTCTTACGTCATTGCGTAGAGGAGGTTGAGGAGATAAGCTTTATGTAAAAATGGAGGCTTAATAGGTGGGGGAAGGGTGGGATATGGAAGGTTTTTGTGGCTGTTTTAATGGAGTTCTTCAATGGTGTAGAGAGAGAAATGTGCAGGGTTTATTTGGAGAAGATGAAGTGAAGTGATGGAATGAATTATGGAGATAAAGTAAAATGAATTTCTGGTAATAAAATGGGGAGTGTGTCGATTATGGGGAGGAGAAATAAGGTGATGGAGTGTAGTAATTAACTTGCATGACTTTGATTGACATTTTGTAATGATCACCTTCTACTTTCCATGTTTGCCCTTGAGTGATTCAAATTCCCCTTTTTACCAATTGCCCTTGTAGGTAAATATCCAAAGTAGGGGCTAGAGTAATCATTTCTCTACATAGTTGGTTGAGATAATATATCACATGATCACTAATTAAATTATTTTCCTATGGTCTTGCAATCCAATAATTAAATAAATAATACGACAATTTTTCTTTCTTCGATCTCTTGCCTTGGCATTTCGAATCGTCTCAATCGGACGTCGTATGAATATTTGGGCATAAAATAATAATATGGGTCTTCCCATATTTAATTAAATCCTCATCTTTAAAATAGGGGTAATATGGCTAAATAAATCGATAAGTAGAGAATTAATTATTCCAACAACTCGATCATATGTTCGTCGGCTCGCGATTAAAATCGATCATCATCTCGTGTATATATATATGTGTGTGTCGAAAATATTGGGCATTCTATTTAATGGAATTAAATTCCGGAATTTGCCTCGGAGATGATATCAATATAATATAAATATTTTCCGGACTAAGATTCTCATCTCGATATTTATTTCGATAATTATGAATTTAAATATGGAGATATACATGGACTTGCTAAATTAATTAGTTGGGCTATTTTATTTATTCTCATGTGGGCTTCTATTTAATTTGGCCCAACACATTAAATAAATAGAGTCCTCTTAGCCCAATTCTCCAATTAAATAAAAAGGCTGGGCTTAAATAATTAACTCGGCCCAATCGCATTGTTACGGTGATATTAAATATTACCGAGTCGATTAAATTATTCCGATCGTCATCCGTTATTTATTTATCGAATTTTACTATTCGTCCTCGTGGCTATAATTCGGATATCATAGAGAAGTCGCTTGAAAATATTAATAATAATATATTGGTTGTAGCGACATTTGCTTCGTAATTTATTAAATAAAAGGCTGGAAAAATACGGGGCGTTACATCCTACCCACCTTACAAAAATTTTCGTCCTCGAAAATTGAACGTCTACCGAAATAGCTCGGGGTATTTTTCTTCCATCTTTTCTTCGAGTTCCCACGTAGCTTCTTCAACATCGTGATGTTTCCACAATACTTTCACTATCGGTATATTCTTCGTGCGGAGCTCTTGAGTTTTTCTATCGAGGATTGCTACTGGCATCTCACGGTAATGGAGGTCCGGTTGTACATTCAACTCATGATGATGGATAACATGTCTAGGGTCGTAGACATATTTGCGGAGTTGAGATACGTGAAACACGTTGTGAATGTCTCCCAAGTTTGGTGGCAGGGCCAATCGGTAAGCTACCGGGCCCACTTCTTCAAGGATCTCGAACGGACCTACATATCTTGGCTTCAATTTCCCGTGCATCCCAAAACGAGTCACTCCTTTTGAGGGTGATATCTTCAAGAAGACCTTATCCCCTATTTCGAATTTCAATTCACTGCGGCGGGTGTCGGCATACGACTTTTGTCGGTCTTGTGCTTCCTTGATCCTTTGTTTGATCTCACAGACCGATTTAATCATATCTTCTACCGCTTGAGGGCCAAGTGCCTTCCTCTCGCCTACCTCGTCCCAGTAAAGAGGTGACTTGCACTTTCTGCCGTATAGTGCTTCGAATGGTGCCATCTTGATGGTTGACTGATAACTGTTGTTATAAGCAAACTCAATTAATGGTAGGACTCGCTCCCAATTTGCTCCTTGATCGAGCACAACTGCTCTCAACATGTCCTCTAGGACTTGAATCGTCCTCTCGGATTGTCCATCTGATTGAGGGTGATAAGCAGTGCTGAAATTTAATTGAGTCCCTAGTTCTCTTTGCAGGCTCGTCCAAAATCTGGAAGTGAATTTGGCATCTCTGTCGGAGGTGATGGAGTTTGGTAATCCATGCAGTCGGATTACTTCTCGCACGTAGATCTGTGCTAGCTTTTCGGCTCCAAAAGTTATCTGAACTGGTAAGAAGTGAGCGCTTTTGGTCAATCGATCGACAATTACCCATATGCTCGTATTCTTTTTCTGTGTCGCTGGCGGACCGGTTATGAAATCCATAGCTATGTGCTCCCACTTCCACTCAGGTATTTCTAACGGTTGCAATTTACCGTACGGGCGTTGATGTAGCATTTTGACTTGTTGGCAAATCAGACAACTCTCCACGTACTCGGATATATCTTTCTTCATACCTTCCCACCAAAACAATTGCTTCAAATCTTGATACATTTTGGTTCCTCCGGGGTGAGCGGTATACGGAGTGTCATGCGCCTCCTTCATAATCTCTTTTCTTAGACTCTCGTCCTCGGGTATGCAAATTCTTCCTTTGAACAGTAAGGCATTATCTGGTGCCTCGGTGAAGTCTCCCTCTTGGCCTTGTCGAACTTTTACTCGGATCTTTTCTAATGATGTGCTCTGCCTTTGTAGGTCAACGATCCGTTGTCTCAGTTCGGGGATTACTACCATGGCGGCTAGACTTCCACTTTCTTCCTTTGAACTCGGTATAATGACTTCAAGTCTGAGTTTTTCGAATTCTCTGATCAAGTCCTCAGATGCAGTCAAATAAGCTGCGCTCGCATAACCTTTTCGGCTTAGGGCATCGGCAACTTTGTTAGCTTTTCCGGGATGGTAGTTGATTGTTACGTCATAATCTTTGACTAACTCTAACCATCGTCGTTGCCTCATGTTTAGCTCCTTCTGCTCGAAGAAGTATTTCAAGCTCTTATGATCTGTGAATATTGCACATTTAACACCATATAAATGGTGTCTCCATATCTTAAGTGCGTGTACCACAGCGGCTAGTTCTAGATCGTGCGTTGGATAATTTTGCTCGTGTGGTCTTAATTGTCGGGAAGCATATGCTATCACTTTCCCACCTTGCATTAGCACACATCCTAATCCATTCTTTGACGCATCTGTGTAGACCTCGAAGTCTTTTCCATCCTCAGGTACAGCTAGTACGGGTGCAGTGGTCAGTAGCTCCTTCAACTTTTGGAAACTCTTCTCACAAGCGTCTGACCACTCATACTTCGCACCTTTCCTCAGTAGTTGGGTCATTGGCCTTGCTATCTTCGAGAATCCTTCTATGAAACGTCGGTAGTAGCCTGCCAAGCCTAGAAAACTCCGGATTTCATTCGGATTCTTAGGTGATTTCCACTCTTGTATTGCTTGGATCTTGTTAGGATCGACCTTTATCCCTTCGGCGGATATGACGTGCCCTAAGAACATAACTTCCTTGAGCCAAAATGCACACTTGCTAAACTTCGCGTACAATCGCTCGGCTCTTAGTGTCTCTAGGACGATCCGAAGATGTTCTTGATGCTCTTCCTTCCCCTTAGAGTAGATCAAGATGTCGTCAATAAACACTACGACAAATTTGTCGAGGTATTGGTGGAAAACTCGATTCATCAAGTCCATAAATACCGCAGGGGCATTTGTTAACCCAAATGGCATCACTGTGAACTCATAGTGTCCATATCTTGTACGGAAAGCAGTTTTTGGAATGTCTTCTGTTCGAACCTTTAACTGGTGATAGTCGGATTTGAGATCAATTTTCGAGAAGACTCCGGCTCCCTTGAGTTGATCGAATAGGTCATCTATCCTGGGTAGAGGATACTTGTTTTTCAGTGTCAGTTTGTTTAACTCTCTATAGTCAATGCACATCCGTAGTGATCCATCTTTCTTCTTGACAAATAGCACCGGGGCTCCCCAGGGTGAAACACTGGGTCTTATAAATCCGAGATCCAAGAGTTCTTGCAGTTGAGCCTTCAACTCTTGTAGTTCTTTCGGTGCCATTCTATATGGTGCTTTTGACACTGGTGCTGCTCCGGGTTCTAATTCGATCGTGAACTCTAATTGACGGTCCGGTGGTAATCCAGGTAGTTCTTCGGGAAATACATCCTCGAATTCTCGAACTATGGGAACGTCTTGTATCTCTTTCTTCTTGCTTTCGTCTCCATCGAGCCAAACAAGATAAGCTTGGCTTCCTTCCTTATTTAGTTCCCTCATTGCACATAGTGCAGACACGACGGGTACTCTTCGCCTCTTGCTAAAACCATAGAAGTCGATGATCTTCCCGGTGGGGTCTGTGAACGAAACCTTCCTCTCCTTGCAATCGATTATCGCCTTGCGTTTGGTTAGCCAATCCATACCCATAATGACGTCGATGTCGGCCATGTCCATAACGTTGAGGTTTTCGATTGAGATATGGTCATTCCCTAGTTCAACTGTTACATTTGGACAACATTGGTCTATGGGTACTGTTTCTCCTGTGGGTGTCACTACGTCTAGCGCTTTTTCTTTCCTTACAGTTTTCAGTTCAAGTAGATCTACACATGCTTTTGAGATGAAAGAATGCGAGGCTCCGGTATCAAATAATATAATGATAGGCATACTTGAAATCTGGCAGATACCTGTGAGGTTCTCGGCATCCTTTTCTGCATTGTCTCCCTGAGTCAGACAAAAGGCTCTCCCTTGACGGTTGGCCTGTGGCGGTAGTTGTGGTGCTTGGTTCCTGTTCTGATTCTGTGGAGGTGCATTTCTTCTGGGTGGCTGTGGCCTATTCTGTCCTGCTCCAATCGGCGGAGGGTTTCGATTATAGTTATTGTGTCCATTGTTCGGACACCTTGCAGCAAAATGTCCAACTCTCCCACATTGGTAGCAAACGTTATTCCTGGCCATGCATTCTCGACCTAGGTGGTCTCTCCCACAACGATTACAGTCGCTTCTGATAGGGGCAGGAGCACGGTTAGTCTGGGGTGCTCTCTGGAAGTGTTGGTTCCCAGGTTGGAACCTCTGGTTTCCTTGCCAAGGCCTCTTATGTGCTTGGTGGTTATGTCGGAAACCTTGACGTGAAGGGTGTTCAAACCTCCTTTTGTTATCTTGTCGAGGTGGTTGACTTGAAGATGCTTGCACCGATGTATTTTTAGGCAAGGTTGCCTCTATTGCCATTGCTCTCCTCAGTGCGGACTTGTATGTCAGTCCCTCCAAGCAAGCTAGTGCAGTCTGGATTTCCCTTCTCAATCCGGATCGGAACCTTTTCAATTTCTTGTTATCCGTATCGATATGTTCCGATGCATATCGCGACAGTGCGCAGAACTTACGGTCGTACTCTTGTACGGTGTCCCTTCCTTGCTTCAGATTCATGAATTCCTCTTCCTTGCTCAGTTGGTACATTTCCGGGACGTACCTCTCATATAGTTCGACTTTGAATTCTTCCCAAGTAACAGTAGCAGCCTCTTCGTCAGTGAGGGTGCTCAGATGGCTCTCCCACCAATAATCTGCTTCGCCTTGTAGTTGATAAGGCATACAGATCATTTTCTCCTCTTCGGTGCATTGGAGGTAGCGAAAGATTCGTTCCATGCCCCGCACCCAGATGGCGGCTTTCTCGGGGCTTCCAGTACCGTCATAAGTAGGCGGTTTTTGTTCGGAAAAATATTTCCCCAATCTTTCGAGGTGGAGGAGGAGGTGCTTCTTGT
>JAPKLW010001300.1:132758-155286 GCA_026898455.1 Plectranthus barbatus
TAGTCTTCCATAGGGTTTCGATTTCGACTAATCAATTGGACATTCATATCCATTGGTGTTGTCTTCATTCATATCCTTCGTTGTTGGATCAATTCGCTTCTTGGGTCGTAGGAGAATTTATTCTGGACTACGGTACTTGAGGGTTTTTCGAATCCAAAGGTGTTGGATCTTCCATCTTCAGTGTTCAGTTTGCTTCCGCGTCGAGTCTGAGTCCTTTCGTTCGAGTTCCTGGGCTGCGATCTAACCCTTCCTGGCGAGGATCGTATCACAGAAGGCGGACTGTGATTTGGAGACACTGATGAGGACTCATTTTGATGTATGTCAGGCGCAGCAGAAGGTGTATCTAACGTTGGATTGTTTGAGGAGTGAGGTGCAGAGGTGGATGGAGTATGAGTGGATGCAGGAGGCACTATAGGAGCTTGGAAAATAGTAGGTGAAGGAGTGGACGGTTCAGGTTGTGTGTTGGAGAACAATGAAGGATAATGAAACTCTAATTTGTTAAACTGCACGGTGCGTGCAATATACAATCGACCTGAGGGGCTGAGGCATTTATAGCCCTTGTGGCTTGAGCTATAGCCAAGAAAGACACATAGTGAGCTGCGAAATTGAAGCTTGTTAGTATTATAAGGCCGCAAATAAGGAAAGCAAGAACAACCAAATGACCTTAAAAACTTGTAATCATGCACCACTTTGAAGAGTTTATGAAATGGAGACTATGAGTTGAGATTAGGAGTGGGAAGTCGGTTTATGATATAGACAGTTATGTCAAATGCATCCCACCAAAAAATCATTGGAAGCTGTGCTCTAGCAAGTAAAGATAAGCCCATGTCGACAATATGTATGTGCTTTCTCTCCGCAGTTCCATTTTGGGGATGAGTGTGTGGACAAGATTTTCTAACAATGATGCCATTTTTGTGGAAGAAAGGCAGTAAAGGAGAGTACTCAGAGCCACAATCAGACTGAATAGAAGAAATGTTGCATTGAAGCTGAGTTTTTATGTAGGTAAAGAACTGCATTCACATTGCTGTTACATCAGATTTAAGGTGCAAGGGATATATCCATGTAAATTTTGTGAAGTCATCTATAAAGTGTATGCAATATCTAAAACCAGCAGTAGAGGGTGTAGCAGCTAGCCCCCATACATCGGTATGAATGAGTTGAAATGGTCTCGATGTTCTAATAGGCCGTACATGAAGAGAGACTTGATGCAATTTGCCTAAACAACAGGCATTACAGAAAAGAAGATCACTAGCTTTGACATTTATTTTTTCTAAGTGTAGAACAGACCGTAGGGTGTCAAGAGAAGCATGGCCAAGTCGATGGTGCCATACCATTGCATTATGAGAGGATGAATTTGAGGTGAGGAAGCAGGAAGTGGTGCCCAATTTCAAGCCTGGTACATCCAATTGATACAAGCCGTTCCTAAGCGTGCCTTGAAGTAGAATCTTGTGTGTCGTTTTGTCCTTTATCAAACAGTGAGAATGATCAAATTCGAAGATAACATTGTTATCTTTCGTGAACTGCGATATACTAAGAAGATTTTTTGTAATTTGAGGCACAAAAAGTATACGATCAAGGAGAAAAGATTAATTGGAGTTAAGAATAGGAATGGATGACATACCAATGTGAGAAATAGGGAGTGAGCTGCCATTACCCACGGTCACAGAATCTGGCCCATTGTATTCATCTTTCACCTGCAATTTATTCAGATTAGAAATAATATGTGAGGTAGCTCCACTGTCTATGAACCACTCGGCTTGAGAATCATCCTGAATCTTGGATGTAGCTGCGAGAGCATGCGTGCTATTATCATTCATAGACTCTGGACCCGTGAACGAAGTATCGAACCAGCGATAGCATTTGTATGCTACGTGGTTTGCTTTCCTACACAGCTGACAATATGTACGAGAGCGATTAGATCTGCCACCGCGAGCACGACCGCGCGATCGGCCACCTTTACCACCACCATGATTATTAGATCCGTAGGAATGTGTAGCAACATTCACAGACGGATTCACAACCTGAGCCACCGAATTGTTATTCTGAATACGGAGTTCATGTGTCTGTAATGCAAAATGAACCTCCGGAAGAGTGAATTTATCTATGCGTGATGTAAGGTTCACCACCACAACATCAAATTCGCTTCCTAAACCTTCCAATACATGCAGGATGAATTCATCATCCTATATATGATTTCCAGCTGCCATGAGATCATCAAAAATTTCTCTCATCTTTACCATATATTCATCGATCGATAGGGCTCCTATTTTCTGAGCATGCAATTGCGATCGAAGTTGCAATATCCTTGCCTTGGATGTGTTTTGAAATAGCTGCTCTAGAACCATCTAGATTTCGGCGGCCGATGAGCATCGCGAGATGTGACCGAGCATGCTCTCAGAAACGGACGAGAGTAACCAACTAACAGTGAGCTGATCTCGTTTAATCCACTCCAGGTATGCAGGATTAAGTTGCAAAACCTGATTGGATGTAGCTGAATCAGGCGAATCAGCTGAAGACAAATATTTCGCCGGAGCAGGGATGACGCCGAGGAGGTAGTCATCAAGACCTTGAGCTCTGATTGCAGCTAGCACCTGAGGCTTCCAGTAGTTAAAGTTCGAGCGTGTGAGTTTCAGAGATAGAGAAGGAAGAGTAAGAGAAACCGCCATGAGAGAAGCTTGAGGAAGAAGAGAGGTTGAGGCTGGCTCTCTAAGATACCATGTTAGATTTATTTTGAGAGAAAATGGAATCGTAATTTCATTGAGAATGAATGTTTGTAGGATTCGAGTCTACGGCCAACAACATGAGTTGTTATTTAATTCGCAGGACCGTTCTTAGGATATCAAAATAAATTCAATTCAATAAACCATGCGAATCCTATGCATGCTCCTACAAACTTAATTGTATAGGATGGATTAAGGGAAATACCTTTCTTTAATCGTTTGATCTACAGATCTAGATCAGAGAGTGAACGATGAAGTTAGATCTGAAGCGGAATGGAACTCCTTCTTTGATTGTGTTCCTACAGATCTGATCTTCTGATCTGTTCCCTTGCTCCTTGGAAATCTGGTGAGGATTATCCACCAAGTTGAATCAGAAAGCCGGAGGATTTGATCAGAAAAATCCCTCCTTCTGATCGCCCAAAGTCGCCCTCTCTCTCTCTCAATATTCTAATTGAATATTAGTTGTATACTGTGGTGGCTACATCTGATCTGAGAGGGAAAAACTATTTATAGTGTTAGGGTTTCGAGAAACCCTAACCCTAATTGGGCTTGAGCAGTGTGTGGGCTAGACCAGGGATCAAATGCAAATAATAAAGTGGGCCCTCTTTATTATTTAATTCTTCCTTGTTCAACCCAGAACATAATTAATTAATAAAATATTGTTTTAACCTTCACCACGGTAACAATGTTGACTCGCCCCTTTATTACCACGTTATTAGGAATGGGTTGCATTAAACTAACATGATCCACATATTTAAGGTTTTAGACATTCATTAATTAATTTGGTTTATGACAATTAACCACAATTAATTAATATCTTATTTCCTGATTAATACCACTCACTCCTTTTCTCTTATGCTTGAACAAATCATTCAGCCTGCAGGACTTAGCATAAAGAACCTTGTGAGCTCATCAGGGAATGTCACCATCCTGAAACGGATATGCTTACCTATACATCCAGCCAAAGCAGACCCCACACAAATTGCCAACACCCAAAGTGCAGGTATAAGAGTACATGTAAGACTCGCTACCATAGCATATCAAAGTGTGGTCAATCCGTGTGTGCCCCTTATCCTTCAGTAAGGTTTAAGATCATAGGAAGTATGTTAGGGATCTGGCTCATTCATATGTCAATGAGAATGGCACATCCCACTGTTGATCCCATCAATACATAAACATGTACCGACACATCAAGTAGCTAGGATAAGCCCACTTATGAACCGATGTGCCGCAGCTTAAACCAACAGCCTATCCAGGGACTGTTACAGTTGTGATACTGTTTATATCTCGCTAGGTCAAACGAACCATATGATCCTCTGTGATCTCCTACACACCATATGGTCATCCCTATCTACGAGATAAAAGGATATTATAGTTCGTTATATGTTCACATTTATCAGATAGCGAGAATTATTGATGTAACACATAAATGAAGGCCAGTATACAAACACTTAATCATTTATGCTTTCTGTATACAATCCCAACAATGTTTACATGAGCTGTTGTAACTTATATATGAGAGGTTATAACTACTTCAACCTCTTGTAACAACCTAACCTTCTAGATTGATCTAGGTAGTTCTACTTAACATGTTATATATACACTTTCATGCACACCCTAATACCGATTGAAATATTTTTATACGCTATTGCTGTGGTGAGAGATCCTCGACACACAGATCAGATAAGTTTGGCTTCCTAAGTACATACTAAATACCTAGGAGTTAAAAAGAAGGTTTTATTAGAGGTATAAACATATGTTTAGAGATATTAATCAAGTTGCTCACAATCTGCTTTGAATGGTGCTGGTTTGGTTTGACATCATAATTTGGATGATTCACTGGTTTAAAATGTATATATGCACATTTTTTTCCATCGATGCTTATTAATTATAATGTTGCATAGTTACTTAAAAAAAGATATTTATCACAAGAGATAATACACTTTGAGATTGATTATATAATATTTGAAGAAATGAAATAGAAAAGTGATTATCACAAGAGATAATACACTTTGAATTGATTACAATATTTAAAAAACTGAATCGATTGTTTATTTTAGATATAAACCGAATGAAATATATTTACATAATTAACCGATATTTCTAACCACATCTTCAATAAACAGACAGTGAGAATTATATGAAGATCCACCCT
The DNA here is from genome assembly GCA_026898455.1 of Plectranthus barbatus. Lineage (NCBI taxonomy): Eukaryota > Viridiplantae > Streptophyta > Magnoliopsida > Lamiales > Lamiaceae > Plectranthus > Plectranthus barbatus. The sequence goes on from JAPKLW010001300.1 coordinate 137,634, forward strand.
CAAGCAAAGCCGCCCTACCTTTCTTCTTAATGTCCTTCACCTTCCCCCTCACCCCCTCCGCCACCATCACCCGCCGTATACCTGCCTCGATCTCCTCCGCTACCACAATCTCCGGTGGCCCCTCTCCGATAAAATCCATGTAATAGTCCAGTCTGATCATCTCTGCCATCCCCATCTCCTTAACCAAGTAAAAAGCATTCGTTTGCTGTTCCGCATACAATGGAAAAGTTGCAATCGGCACCCCAAACCACAAACTCTCTAAAATCGAGTTCCATCCACAATGCGAGACGAACCCTCCCACCGCCGGATGGGCCAGCACCGCCACCTGCGCCGCCCACCCGATCACTTTGCCCACATCTTTAGTCCTCTCCAGAAACCCTTCAGGCAGAACTTCCCTGAAGTCGTCGTACTCGACGACTACCCGTGGCTTCGCCGGCTTCCTCAACGACCATAGAAACCGGCATCCACTCTTCTCCAGAGCTACAGCAATCTCTCTCACTTGAGCTTCATTGAAACTCCCCATCGACCCAAAACACAAGAAAACCACTGAGTTATCATCCTGATCATCCAACCATTTCATCACTTCATCTTTACTTCCCCCGATGCCGCCGCCGCCGCCGCTGCTCAAAATCGGGCCGACCGGGTAAACTCTTGGGACCCTGTCATCGGCCATCAATGCATCGACGGCGTAGGGTTCGAGCTCGTGGAACGTGTTCACCAACACCCCCTTCGTCTCCGTTATTCTTTTAAAGGAGTTTGACACGAAGTCGGTGACCGGACCACCATTGAAGAACACTCCCGGAAGCACCTTCGCCGGGACGGGAAGCGAAAATACCGGCACCGGTAGCTCCACGTCGGAGTTCTTGTATTCCAACAGATCCTTATTCTGGTCAAGTTTCAGCGAGGATAGATATTGGTAAACGCCGAGTGCGCACGCGCCTGCGGTGAAGAAAAGGTAGGAAGGGATCCCGAACTCATTACAAATGTCCATGAAATTCATACAGAATATGTCGAGAACTATTCCGGCAAGTCGGGTCCGTTCCATTAGGTTAGAGATGATTTCTCTAACGTTAGATGTCTGGCTGATGATGAACTCATGAAACGCCAAGGTCTCCGACGTCGGGGGAAGGGCGATGAACTTAATACGCGGCCGCGTATTGAAAGCACCTGAGACTATGCCCGATATGTATTTGTCGCAGGTGGTGTCGTCATAGGGGTATTTCATAGTGAGCACGGTGATGGAGAGACGATCATCATGGCGAAGGAGGAGCTTGGCCATCTCCACGGTGGAGACGAGGTGGCCCGGCTCCGAAACTGGGATGAATACTAGCTCGACTTTCTCCATCTCCGTCGGTGGTTCTCAGATCTTCTTAGTCTCTTAAATATTGTCGTATCGTACCCAGACCTTACAAAATTATAAGCCCACGACCTTACAACATGACCCACAAATAATTGAGTATTCCCATCACATCACCTCTTAATTATATGGTAAATTTTGAGATGAGATTGTCTGATTATTTTTATTGTGATACAAATTTAATAATATATTTAATTTATTGAAATGATATATATTTTTATTGTAAATGATATATTTCTTTATTACAAATAATACACTCCCTCCGTCCTGGGTCTCTTGAGACGTTTGACCCGGCACGGAGGTTAAGAAAAAGGGATTAAAAAAGTTAGTGGGGTTAGATTAGTAGGTTAATGATTAGGAGAGATAGTAGAGTATGAGATATAGTGGGGTAGGAGTAGAATAGGTTTAGTGGATAATTAATTAATAAAAACTTTCCAAAATAGGAAATGTTGCAAGTGTTCTGGGACGGACCAAAAAGAAAAACGTTGCGACTATCCTGGGACGGAGGGAATAACTTTTTACACAGAAAAAAATATAATGATGTATTTAATTTATTGAAATGATGTATTTCTTAATTGCAAATTAAGAAATTCTTTGTTGCAAATAATGTAATTTTTTTAAATAAAATAATGTATTTAACTTATAAAAATGATGTATTATGGTCCGTCTCACAATAAAAAAAATGGTGAAACGGTCTCTCAGGAGACAACTCTAATTATATATATTGAAAATCTTACTAGTGTAAAAATGAATACTAGCGGACGATTCCAATTCCTTTATTTTATTTTATTTTTTTGCGAAAATATTAAATAAACTAGTTGGTAAATTACATTGCAGAAATGGTTCAATAAAAATAATTATATTATAAAAATCGGCAAACATTAGAGTTCAATTGTCATTTTCAAACCATAAATATCTTTTATATGAGTTCAGCTATTGCTGTCCTCGTTGTGACCCAAAACATTAAGCAAATTAATAAGTGAGCAATTTGTGATCAAAAGATTACTTAATTATAAGGAAATAATATTAACTTGTAATTTAAGTTAAAGAACAATTTAATGAAACCCTTAAAATCCGCGACCACAAGGGAATGTGATCGTTCCCATATTAGATGTTGCTTTATATGGAAGTTTAAATAATAAGATTAATTTTTTAGTATTTTATTCCACATGTTTAATATTTTATAATTGAACTAAAATAATTAAATTCATATTGAAGCCGAATGTAATAACCAAATTAATTAGTGAAAAAATTGAACCAAAATTTTAATTCAATTTGTAGTATTTCCAATATTTCAGTTATAACTGTAATTATCAGACAAAATATTAAACACTAAATAAACTAATTCTAGCAGCATGTTCACATTTTCAACATGATGAAGAGTTCAAGCAACATGCCTCCTCCTACAGGGTGCAACTTGCAAGAAACAATCACACATGAAATTTCAACAAACATATAATATCAAACAAAATTTCAACATCCAACAATTCAACATCAATTAGTCAACTACCAATAAAATTAAACATTAAAATAACAAGGAACCTAATCTGTTGACTTATAAACAGTCATGCTTCGTAGACTTACAAAATAAAAATGATGTAAAATTAACTTAAGAATATAAATTTATAGATCTACGAATAAAAAGCTTAGGGCACTAAGAAAATATTATTTTAATGCAACTGCATTTTTTGTATGCTGCACGGGATATTGTATTATAATGCAATAAACTAATATTTATCTTAATTTGTAGTTTTTTAAAAGATTGATTTTGATTCTGATTTTGTAATTACTAGATCGTTAAGTGCTAGAGACACAAGAAATAATTGAAATCATACGAAGAATGAAAATTTAAAGCAGAGATACATGAATAAGCTAATTATTAGGAAGTATTCTTACTTTTTATTAATATTTTAAAATGTGTTAAATATTATATTGAAATTATTAGTTTAGAGTGTTTCTAAATTAGCTTTAGCTAGTGCAAGACTTATAATGTCATGTTTAGAATGTCTTGAGTTATAATAGAGTTGATTAAGACAAACAGACAATCCACCAGTTTGGGATGCGCAGAGACTCAGAAGAAACTTGTAATCATTTTACCTATTTAAGATTCCCACTTTAGAGAAACAGGTAGATATCATCAGCTTGGAGGATACTAGTTTCAAAGAAATTCTGATACGATCCTCGCTTGAAGGTTTAGATCGAAACCCAAAATCGACAGAAAAAAAACGCACGCAAACACAACTCGAATTGATACGATGAGGAAATCCAACGCCTATGAGTATTCCTATCACATCACCTCTTAATTATATATAGAGCTGGCAATTTCTGACCCGACACGATAACACGACACGAACACGCACGATAAAAGCGAGCACGAACACGACACGAACCTGTTAAGCTCAAACACGAACACGACACGAACCCGTTAAGCTCAAACACGATAATGACAAGACACGAAAACGACCCGACACGAAAAAAATTAACCTTAATAAAATTGTCAGCTTTACACTTGGGAGTAAAAATCTTGAATACGACACGATAACACAACACGAACACGCACGATAATAATGAGCACGAACACGACACGAACCTGTTAAGCTCAAACACGAACACGACACGAACCCGTTAAGCTCAAACACGATAATGACACGACACGATAAGACACGACACGATAACGACCCAACACGCACGATTGCCACCTCTAATTATATATATTAAAAATCTTACTATAGTGTATTCATTTTATAAAAAAGGAATATTAGCGGACAATTCCAATTCCTTTATTTTTTTTTGCTAAAATATTAAATAAACTAGTTGGTAAAATACATTGCAAAAATGGTTCAATAAAAGTAATTATATTATAAAAATGGGCAAACATTAGACTTCAATTCTAATTCTCAAACCATAAATATCTTATATACGAGTTCAGTTATCGCTGTCCTCGTTGTGACCCAAAACATTAAAGAAATCAATAAGTAAGCGATTTGTGATCAAAAGATTACTTAATTATTAGGAAATAATATTAACTTATAATTCAAGTTAAAGAACAATTTAAATGAAACCCACAACGGAATGTGATCGTTCCCATATTTGGTGTTGCTTTATATGGAAGTTTAAATAATAAGATTAATTTTTTAGTATTTGATTCCACATGTTTATTTTTTTTATAATAGAACTGAAATAATTAAATTTATATTGAAGGTAACCGAATCGAACCAAATTAATGCAATAATCGAATTGAGATTTTAATTCAATTTGTAGTTTTTTTTCAATATTTCGGTTGTTGAGCCCCAAAATGATCTTGCTCATTTTGGGCTCATTTACAAATAAATGCGGCCTGGTAAAGTGAAACAAAGTCCATCGATCCGGACGCACGGTCGACCCTCTTGGGTGGCCAGTCGAGCTGCTCTTACAATCCAGGTCCAGTCCAACTACGAACGGTCCAAGAGAATCAGTAACATCACTTGAAAATATGTTAAGGACAGGAGCTGCTGGCTCTACTCGAGCCGCTTACCTCGAGGAGCCTCGCTCAAACTGCTTCACCTCGAGGAACCTCACTCGAACGGCTTCACCTCGAGGAGCCTCACTTGAACAGCTTCACCTCGAGGAGACTAGGAAGCCCCAATCAAGGCCGATTTTATGAAGCCCTCAAGTCACTGTCAAGAGGTGGCACCTCACTCGACCAGTGGCACCACTCTCAAGCAGTCGAACCACTTGAGATAGCGGCCCTTCGAAACATCATTATGACAGACAGATAAGGAAGGAATCTTACACATCTTATTTCCAATTTTGGTGAGATTTGATTATATCTGCTAGAGATTTATGGGGGAAACAATATATTTGCTTAAAGAAAACGAGATTTGGAGATATCTTGATGGAGATCTAATTGGCATGATTTATCAAGATATTTCAAGAATATTTATTGAAGATGTGATTGAAGATTTGATTTATCTTGATAAGATTTGGTAGTTAGTTATTTAAGTAATTTTGGATTATATCTTTTAGATATATTTTATTTCCTTAGTTTATTAGAATTTGATTTCCTTATTAGATTAGTATTTGATTTTCTTATGTAATTAGGATTTGATTTCCTTATTAGGATTTGAGTTTGCCTGTATATAGGCCTTGTTATGGAACAAATAATTCAGTTTTCAGTTTAATAAAATTTGTGAGGTTTTTCTTCTTTATTTCTGAAAGCTCAACTTTTCGAAATTCTATTATTCCATAGGGTTTTCGATTTCGACTAATCAATCGGACAGTCATATCCATTCGTGGTGTCTTCATTCATATCCTTTGTTGTTGGATCAATTCGCTTCTTGGGTCGTAGGAGAATTAATTCTGGACTACGGTACTTGAGGGTTTTCGAATCCAATGGTGTTGGATCTTCCTTTGTTTTCAATTTCAATTGCTTCCGCATTGTGTCTGCGTCCATTCCTTTGAGTTCCTGGGCTACAATCTAAACCCTCCCGGTGAGGATCGTATCATTTTGGTATCAGAGCCAGGTTGCGTCTATCTTTTCCTTATCATTTTGGTATCAATATCCAGGTCGTGTCCTTCCTCTTCCATGTCTTTCAATTTCGTGTGTTTAGTGTGTTAAAAAAATTTTAAAAAATTTGAGTCTTATCTTCTTTCCTGTCGTGTCTTTTGTGTCGTTCTTGGTTCATATATTTTCATGTCTTTGAGTCGTTAATTTTGGGTTCTTGTTAGTCAAGATTTGAATTATTAATACCATACCATAATTATTCAAATCTTTCCATCCATATCTAGTCAAATCTTTCCATAATATCAAATCCTTCCTTATCTTTTATTACCTTATTAAAATTCTTCCTTATCCATATTTTCCCTTCTTGATTACCAAGTACTTATGTAATTACCTTATTCAAATATTTCTTTTTCCATATTTTCCTTCTTGATTACCAAATAATTTGGTAATTACCTTATTCAAATATTTCCTTATCCATATTTTCCTTGTTGAAATTTGTTATTTAAAAAAAAAAAAGAGAATATACAAAAAAAAAGAGAAAAAAATTCGTGAAAAAAAATATTTAAAAAAAAAAGAAAAAAAAGGAAGGAAAGAGAAATTATTTTTGCCATAACTTCTGCTACATGTGTCCAATTTCAGCATAATTGTACTTATCGGAAACGTCTCAACGAGATCTACAGGTGCTATTACTTTGTTGTGACGTTCCATGAGCAGAATGCCTAAAATCGAATATGAGGAATTAGATGATGATGCTAGAATTCAAATGAGGTATATGATGAAGTTTTTGAAATCTGATTTTAGAAAGATGGTGAGGTCAGAGATGGAGATGTTGCATCAACGGCTTGACGCATTGGAAGATGATTATTTGGACAGCAAAAAGATGAGATATAGACAAGCAAAGTGGGAGACTCGACCAGATAGTTCCTCTCCATTTGATAAGTTTCTGTCAAAGGTGGAGCAAGCGGTGGAGAAGGTGTTGGTGGCAACCAAGTCTCAGTCGTTACCACTTTTTGTTCAAGAAATTGAGGAAGACAATATAGCAGTTCAGATACCATTGGAGGTTCTTGGTGAAGCAGTGGTGGCAACCCAATCTGAGTCGATGCAGCCAATTTAAGAGACCAAAGGAGAGGGTGTGAGAGTTGCTACATCCTTCGAGAGTCATATTGAAGACAATGAAGAATCCGAAGTTCCAGCTACACTCTCTGTCATTTATAGTCCAGTTATGGGTATCCAAAGCCAGTGTCAAGTGTTGAAGACAACAGAGTCAGAGTTAATGAAGTCAGTTGAGGAGATGGTCGAGAGGAACATAGTTCAGTCCATTCTTGTGAGGACTATTGGTAGGGATGTCAATAAAGCCCGAAACCGATGGGTCGGCCCGAAACCGGTGGGCTAAAATGCGGTTAGGGTAAAAAAATTTCAACCCGAAATTATTTTTAACCGAACGGGTTGAACCCGACGGGTTGGCGGCCCGAACGGGCTGAGCCCGGTGGGTTGCGGGTCGGCCCGTAGGTCCGACAATATTTAATAATATATTTAATAATTTATTATTTATTATTTCTAATATTATTTATATCCTACTATACCCATTAATTATATACCTAATTTCCTAAACCTAATTTTCCGTCACACAAAATCTCATCAATCTCTCCCAATGACGTAGTCCTTTACCCTCAAATCGAAAAATTTCTCATTTCTTTCTCTTTCAATGTCTTCCACTCGTCACTCTCCTAATTAGCGTACCTACTCATTTCTTCCTTTCTAGAACCTTTAGCCACTCGTTGTTATGTTCACCCAAGTGAAAGCTATATTTAATTTTTTAATCATTATTTTATCATTTTATACGTTGAGAAATGTACTTCTATTACTTAAATTAGTTGGTATATAAGGATTGATGTTTTTTTTCTTTTCAAACTATGATTATCCACTTATCTCTTTTTTTTTGCAAAGATATTGATATTTGATGTCTTTTATTTATGTTGGTTCATCATTTTCTTTTTTTATTTTGTTTTAGGGGTTGTTAAAATATTTTAAGAAAATCTTTACAAAAATAAACTCGTAAATATTGCCAACCCGACGGGTCAGCCCGAAAACCGGTGGGTTAGGGTTAGGGTTAGGGTTAGGTTCAAGAATTTTTAGCCCGATAAAAATTCAGCCCGATTCAACCCGGACCGAATAGCCCGCAGCCCGATAGGGTTAGCCCGAAACTCGACGGGTTAGCCCGATTGACATCCCTAACTATTGGTTTGAAAATGAAGATGCATGAAGAGAAGAAATTGCCAGATTTTGAACATGATGATGTGCCAAACAAGCCAACCAGGGGCAATGTAAGATGGTCAATTGAAAACAGTACAGACAAGGATTTGAGGACAAATCCCTTTGAAGAAGAGGGGAATGATGGAGATCTAATTGGCATGATTTATCAAGATATTTCAAGAATTTTTATTGAAGATGTGATTTATCTTGATAAGATTTGGTAGTTAGTTATTTAAGTAATTTTGGATTATATATTTTAGATATATTTTATTTCCTTAGTTTATTAAAATTTGATTTCCTTATTAGATTAGTATTTGATTTCCTTATGAAATTAGGATTCGATTTCCTTATTAGGATTTGAGTTTGCCTATATATAGGCCTTGTTATGGAACAAATAATTCAGTTTTCAGTTTAATAAAATTTGTGAGGTTTTTCTCCTTTATTTCTGAAAGCTCAACTTTTCAAAATTCTATTATTCCATAGGGTTTTCGATTTTGACTTATCAATCGGACAGTCATATCCATTGGTGGTGTCTTCATTCATATCCTTCGTTGTTGGATCAATTCGCTTCTTGGGTCGTAGGAGAATTAATTCTGGACTACGGTACTTGAGGGTTTTCGAATCCAAAGGTGTTGGATCTTCTTTTGTTTTCAATTTCAATTGCTTCCGCGTTGTGTCTGCGTCCATTCCTTTGAGTTCCTGGGCTGCGATCTAAACCCTCCCGGCGAGGATCGTATCATATCTTGCAATATCTTATTATATTTCCTTGTAAATCTAGGATTTCACTCCTATAAATACTTGTGTTGTCATTGTAAAGATAATCGAATTTTCTCCATTCATAATCATTCAACAATAAGATTATTATTCTCTTTTATCTTGAGTAGTCTTTCTTTATTTTCCATTATTCTTGAATTTCACCCATCAACAATTGGCGCCGTCTGTGGGAAAGGAAGGAAAGAAAGAGATGGAAGAGCAATTTGACAATCAGCAGCGTCAGCTGCACCAGGAGGATATCAATGACGTCGATTATAGTCGGCACCGAGATCAGTTTGAGGCCGACATGCGTCGTATGCAGGAGGAAATGGAATTCTTCCAGGAGTAAAGTCGTCGCGCGACCCTAAACACTGATCAGTTGAGAGCCCAACTCGCCCTATTCCAGAATCAAAGTGGTCAGCAGACGGGAGAGACCAGCCCCAGAAGAAAGAGCACGGCCTGAACGGCGAGCCCAGACCACTCGTCCAACCACCGCTCGCGCGGTGAAGGGCGGGGCGATCTCGTCAGGATGTTGAAGGCTCGCCTAGTGGAGATCACCAAACTGCTGAGCGCGGTGCCAAGTGTACAAATCGCCCCCATCGCAGTGGCAGAAGGGAGTTATGCAGACTCTCCTTTTGTTCGAAGAATTGCAAGCGCCAAGATCCTGACCAAGTTGTGATCCCCGTGATCAAGCCATATGATGGGACCTCAGACCCCGACGAATTTGTTGCTCTGTACAAATTCAAAATACAGACCACCTCAATCCCGGAAGAAGTACAGGAGGCCTGCATGTGCAGAAGCTTTGGCGCATGCCTCGAGGGACCTGCTATGCAGTGGTTCTTGCACCTCAGTATTAGCAGCATCACATCTTTCGCCAAACTCCATAGGTTGTTCTCACAACAATCTTCGAGCAGCAAGCAGATGTTGAAGCAGTCAGACAACCTCTACCTAGTCGTACAAGAGGATGGAGAGCCCCTTCAACAATTTATAAGGAGACTCAATGAAGTAAAAGTCGTCATCCCTAACTACTCCAAAGAAACAACCGTATCAGCCTTCAAAAAATGGATAAAACAAAGTTCGGGCCTCTTTTGGAAGTTGGTGAAGTACTCTTGCTCGACCTACTCTGAAATCATGGCAAGGGCAGAGGCCCAAATAAGACAGGAGACTGAAGAGGAGAATTTTGGCTAGTGGAACAAAAGCAAACAGCCTCCTCGACTCGAGAAAGACGGTGAAGCTCGGTCGAGCCGCTTTTAACCATATACCTCGTACTAGGCAGAGACAGAGCAACATACAGTGAGAGACTATTATGCACTTACCCTCTGAAGCATAGGCGCTTCTGAAGAGGCCACATACTTGAGAAAACTCTATTTCTAAGTTTAGTTAACAACTAGTTCGGTAACCTTTGTAACTAAAATTAGTTACGTATCTTTTAAAAATCATTTTTAGCAATGTCATCACATTCGAATTAAATAGTATTCCATACTCTTTTCTTTTACTTCGAGTACGCTATGAAGCAAAAGATGAAACGGAGCAAGTTACAGATCTTCGACGAGCTTTTTCCTAGGCACTCCTCCTCGACCCGATCGTGGCTCGAGTCCTGCGAGTCCTCCTGATTCTTAATCCGTTGCTCACCATCATGTCCAAACCCCTCGGAACCGTCCACCATGAGCCTAGTCAGAAACATGACACCGCTTCTCACAGAGCATCTCGACCGCAATTTGATTCTTGCGCTCGATCTACTCAATCAACCGCTTAGCGGATCAGAGCTTGGCATTTACAGCAGATGAGGCATCCAGGGTATAATCCCAATCCTATATTAAGTAGCCAAAAGACCTCTTGAAGACTCTGTGGTCCCTCCTCTCATCAGCGAGCGCCCTTAATTGCATAAAAGTCTTCAATCAAGCCCTCGAGGCCCTGCCAAGAAACATGAAGGAGATTTAAGAGGCCTCGTCCCCAGCTGGCCGCCAAGCGGCGATTATTGATAGTGAGCCTGCTGCTGCACCCATCTGCTCGAGCTGAGACCCGGTGGCTGGTACGATGACGTGGACCACCGTCTCTTTGGTGAGATCATAAATGTCTAGTTCGCTGGGCCGGGGGGCTTTCATACTTCCATCCCGCTTTTGTTTTCGAGTCAATGGGAACTTAGGAGCCTTTTTCCCTTCGCCTCTACCTCAACCTGCTTCGTACGAGGGGTCTCCTTGATTTTCTAATTTTTGGGCTGCACGTACTTCTCTCCTATTAAACTCGTATCGGCACTCTTCACTGGTTTTCTTTGGGATGTTTCTTCTTGCAACTGCTCGAGTCGCCTCGGACAATTCTACTGGGAATATTGCGTCAGTGGAGCGTCTCTCGTCGAGATCATCCATTTACCTCCTCAAGGAGACAATCAGTTTAATAAAGTTGCAACACATTCATGACAGATTAGTTCGACTCATCTCGAACCACATCGCCTATATGAGAACGTACTTGTGGGCTTCAAATAAGAGAACAAAACTAAACTCTGCTTTTAGCTCGACCCACTCCCCGGGATGTCACGACATCACATATTCAAAGCACCTGCACCTGCTATCGAATTCATTCATCTGCTAAGAATGTCAACCGACTTGATCAACCCACCAAAATTGAGATGATACGGTCTTCTCGTAGCAATATTCAACACATCTCGAATCTAAGGGGTTTATCATGCATTGCGTGACCTCCTCTAACTCTCTTGAGCCTTGTTTAAAAAAGCATAATTGTTCGTCTTGCTCAAGGACTACATTTTTCAAAGAGTCACACTCAGTTTTAAGAGTTTCAAGATTTTGAAGTAAAGTGGTGTGAGCTTTTTTGAGTTTTGCCAGTTCCTCATTGACAGACCGAGATTCTTCAATCTCATTGGTCAAAACAAAAACTTGATTTATTTATGATGAGTTTTCACCGGCCAAGATATTTTTCAAAGCATAAAATTTTTCAAATTCTTTTGAAATAATGTCTAATGTTATGTCTTCTGAGTCGGAGCAATGCAACTCAGTTTCATCTATATGCATGTTGAACTGCTAGAAACGGACGGTAAATAGTTTACCTGTTCACTTGAGGTAATGAGTGTAGTCTCAGTTTCTGCCTCTTCATTAGTTTCCTTGCCAAAGGCGATCACAAGATCAAGGAGGGCATTTTCCTCCGATTCCACATCGAATGTGTAGTAGTAGTTATCATCATGATCCAGGATGTCCGACACTTCAATTCTCATCAGCATGGCTTGTGCTACTTCTTTTGATGTTCTTCGCTCAAAGATTTTCCTGAGTCTATCTCCCTCTTCTTTGTCCACCAGAGGTCACTCAAACTTGAGGTGGTCCAAAGAGTTACATTGGAAGCAGGACCTTGGAGCTCTCTTGACGAATCTCTTGTCTTCAATCTTTGGAGCTTCTTCTTTGCCTTTGGCTCTTTCGAGGATCTTTAATAATCTTCTCATTTGCTCCTCTAGCTCGGCCACTAAGTTGTCACCTTATTTTTTATGAGATCCTGAACTGGATGGAATCTCCTTCATTTGATTGCTAGACTAAGTTGTTGGACGGTCAGTCTGGAAGGTTTTCTTGGGTCTTCACTTGGAGTCCCTTTTCACGATGTAGGTTGCGTCTTCAGTCTGGGGGCTAGGGGAGCGGGCTACTCTCAGAGCTTCATTCTTGTTCATGATAAACACTCATTTTGTGCATTTTACTGATGTGAATCTGTTCACTTTTGACTGTAGACTAAACCATTTCCTGAGAATTTTATATGTTATTTATAGTCTTTAAAAAGATTATTACGTTTGGGTTGGTTTGTGGTTGTATATGCAGATTTCATGCACAATTGAGCCATTTACAAGATTTGACTAAGTGTCATAGGGCCAATCGATGCTAACTTGCATTGGGGAAGTGAAGAAGTGAGAAAAGACCGAAGAAAAAGCCGAATTCTCGTTCGTGACAAACACGGCGACCAAATTACATAATCGGCGATCGCCAATTTCGCCTCCGGGTCGCCGATTTTGTATTTTCAGCCATTTCAATACGGCACAAATTCGGCGACCCAATTTCATCTTCGGCGATCGCCGATTTCGTCTCCGGGTCGCCAATTTTGCAATTTCAGCTATTTTTCTTCGACTCAACTTCGGCGACCCATGCGCATTTTCAGCGATCGCCGAACACGTTTTCTGGGTCGCCGAACGGGTTATTTTGACGGATTTTTGGCCCAAATCCCATATCTTCCCAGATTAGAAAAGGATAAGTATAAATAGGAGGTCCCAAGGCTAAAAGACGTTCCTTTTCCCATATTTTCGAGTTTCAAGGGCCAGAGAGAGCAAAAACAACACAAGACTTGAAGAGCAAGATTGAAGATTGAAAATCAAAGACCACGGGTTTTCAGTTTTCATGTTTTCCGTTTTCTTGACTCTTTACTTGATTGTTTTCATGGGATTTAGCATGATTGGCTAAATTCCTTGTGGATTCTAGGGTTTTGAAGCTTGTTGATATTCATTCAATTATTTACATGATTTGATTTTCCTTTTCCATTGATGTTTTAATTACAGCTGGGGTTTTCTTTAATGACAAGATATTGACCATTGATTGTAATTCGAATTGGTAATTTTTGAACCGAGAGGTCTAGATTATTGATTAAGATGCAGAGTAATTAAATTTGATAGGTCAATTGTCCGAGAGGAATTTGAACTGTTAAAGGGTTTTTGAAATCTAAGGTTTTATCAAGAGTAAAAGTCCTTTTGCGCATCCGAGAGGAGTCACTAGATCGTTTATTTCTATGTTATGGTTGAGAGTCTGAGAGGGTCGCCTGATAACAATTATGAGATTAACTCACATCTTTAGAAATTAAATTGGAATTGGATTGTATAAATGATTATTTGATAGTTCTTCAAAGTGGATTACCCTGGAATCCTAGCTTCTCTTATTTTCTAAACCTTAAATGTTCATTTGTCTACTTTTATGATTATTGCTCAGTTTTAAATAAACCCAAACTTTTTATTCGGATCGTCTAAATAGTAATAAAATAATTGTGCTTTAGTGCTTGAGTGTATTTCGAATCAGCAATCTTCGTGTTCGATAAATTATAACTTGCCATCTGCAGTGGTCTGTACACTTGCAGCTATAGCGTGTTTTGCATGCAAAACACGCTATTAGTTCACCATCTGAATGTCCCATTCATGGACCTGTATTTGGGCGAACAATTCTTTTGTGGAGAGATCCTTCTCCCTCAAGTTGGTTGTTTTCACGAACCAATCTTCCTTGGGCATCTTAGACAATATTTTTGTATTCAAGTCAGCTATTGAGTAGGTTATATCCAAGGCCTTGAGCTCGTTCAGGATTGCATTGAATCGGGCCTCCATTGCCTTAATGGTTTCTCTAGGGATCATCTGGAACGATTCATATTTATCCACACAAACTGGGAGCTTGTTTCTCCTCATTTGATCCGTCTCTTGACACAAAGTGCCGAGGTAATATCATACCTCCTAGGCATTGTGAAATTGCATCACTTCTTCAACAAGTGAAAATGGAAGTGAAGAGATGATAACTTCGTGAGCTATTGAATCAAGCTGATTCCTCCTCTTGTCCCTCAGCTCTGAGCAGCATGAGAACTTTCGTGATCTTGACGGATCCTCTTTCTAGAATAGCCACCATCTCGGGATGAAAGCTTTTGAGTTGTATTGTGGATATGCTTTTCCACATTGTGAACTTCTCAGCTGAGTATGGAGGTAACTTCGGAATATTCATGATGAATATTTGGTGACCTGTAAGCTTGATAAGAAAAGTGCTAGGAAAATGGATTTGGTCATAAGCGACTTCAAAGAAATCATCTTGGAAGGATTGAATGCTCTAATACCACTTGTTGGTCCCAAGATCAGAGTTTGAAAGACACAACATAAATTTTAAGAAACTTGCACTTATCCAAACTGGTTATTCTGAACCAGTTTGGTTTGTCAAAACTTACTTTTAATGTCAAGTATTTTTTAATTAGTTTCAAGATATACTTCAACACTTAAGTGTTGAGTTTTACAGATACGAAACTGATAAATTAAAGCTATAAATGATAAAGGTTTACAAAGGTTCGGACACAAAAGTCCTACGTCCACTCTCTAGACTGAGTTTGGAAATCCATTGGTGTCGGATTACAGAGCGCTCTCACGATCTATCATTAGCTGGTGAATGCCTCGTCCACCAGTTCACTAGTTCACTTGCCCAGTCCTCTGTCGTCCTTCACTTCTCAGCTTTCTGGAGTGTGGGCACACCACGCAGTCTCAGAGCCGGAATTGGGGTTTTTAGAGTTCTCCCCAGAACTGACGGTTTGCGGCTAAAAGCCCGTAAAAGTCCAGGTACATAATGTACTTGACTGTTGTGTTCATTTTTAGAGAGAAAGAACACCAAATAAACTCAAGAACAGATGTTCTGAGTCTCTTGTTCACTAAGTGACACGGTAAGATTGAGAAAGCCTCGAACGTTGAGTAAGAAATTAGACAGAGTTTTGGCTCACTTGAAAATTAGATGTTCAGTTGTGTGTCTATCTCTTGAAGTCCTCGGCTATTTATAGTTGAAGCAACTGATATTTAAATTTAGAGCCGTTTAGAAATAAATAGGATGTTGTCCAATCCAAAGTTTATATTCTCTACCGGGGACAAGTACTTTTCTGGGAAATCCTGTACCTTCTCCCACTTTTTCTGACTTTGATTGTTGACTATTCATCTTTGTGTCAGAACGGCTTAATTAATCAGTCCGAGGAATGAAGACTGAAGTCTTGAGTTTTCAGACTTTAAGGAATCTCCAACCCTTAAGTTTGAACTTGTCAGCATCATTTCTCAGATGATTCTTTTTGTTTCTATGCACGGGGACTGAAACTTGAGATTCCATGCTGATGTCATTCGTCTAGCAAGTCCATGCTGGTGACGTCACTCAGTTTGAACATTGATCCCCAAATTGACTAGTTTGATATTGGAAACTGGTGAATTACTTTCTAGCTTGAGTTTCCAAATTGGCAGTTCCTAACTTATCAGTTCCATACTGGTTGATCAGTTCCAGACTGGTTGATCATCCAAACTGGGTGATCAGTTCCTAAGCTGATATATTTAGTTTGTCTGAATCCTTGCGCATCTACAAACTGTTCCTCAATTTGTTCTTCCAGTAGCTCCAATTACAACTCAATTAAAGACCTTACAAGAAACTGGAGCTAATAAGAGACTCTCTGAACTGGTTTTAACCCACCAAAACAAAACAAATATAATGATAAGAAGATTTCTAACAACCAGATTTCCTAACATGTGATTTATTTCATTGTTTTTTATTTATTTATATTTAAAATTAAATAATAATATCCTTGAATGAGATATATAATTGACATACATTATTAATTTATTTTTTTACATAAAATCAAACCAAATTTTATTTACATAAAATCAAGCTTCTATAAAAATATAGCATTCAATTAAGGTCTTTAATTTACAAGTATAAGATTTAATATAAAGCTTGGACAAAAAATGAAATAAAAACACAAAGAATTAAAGAGGTTTTTATACATACTAATTTAGCCCAAAAGTTATATCATAACAAAAGATATTATATGTCATTTAAGATTTTTATTTAATAATTAATTTCAAGAATGTTACTTATTTCAATATTAAATCTTGATAAAAATGCATAATATATCATATTTATTGTAATTGAACATTACTATTATGAGAACTTCAAAACTACCAAGTAAATAATAAAAAATAATTTAAATCAATAATGATAAGAAGATATGAATAATTTTAGTATGTATCTATATTATCTAATAATATTATTTATACAATTTATTTATAATATATTTTATTTGAGTATTTAAATTATCGTCATTGTAATTACTTAAAATAATATTCTGATATAATTAAATATTATTTCATATTATAACTTATAAATAATAAGTTACAACATATTTCACATTATAATTATAATAGATTTATATATTTTATATTAATCTTATATCAATAGAGTACTATTAGCCTAGCGGATATATGACCTCTAAACTACATAAAGGTCTAAGGCTGGAATCCTCTTCTTCACATTTTAAAAATATAAAAAAAATTAAAAAACCGTGTTCGAAAACCGAAACCTTGAACTAGTCGGGCTGGTTCTGGGCCTAGTTTTTGAACCGCCAAACCAGCGGTTCCGAACCGAAACTGGCCCGTGGTCACCTCTACATGTAAGTAGCTAGGAAACATCTCATATGACTTCTCCACTTCACCAAACACCGTTGTGAAGTACGAAAATGCGAATATGTAAGTTTGACACACTGTTGTCAAATTTACTCGCATTGACAGGTTAGTGTCAAACCTTATATGCTTACAATTTTGACTCTTAAATGTCAAAGTTCCGAATCTGTTTGTTGCAACTAATTCCTACATTTTAGGTAACTTATATTTATCTGTTTAATGACGTTTTTACTGATCCTTTTTCTTAGGATTCGTATATATTATGCCTATTAATTATGCCTTATTAATTATATACTTTATATTATTATTCTTGGTAGTTATTTTAGTTCCTAAATAATAGGGAGCACCTCTACATCTTTATCTAACCCCCACGTGAGTTAGTGGGAGTTCATTTTTGTTGTTTGAACAGGTAAAGACGTGGAAGAAGACACGTTACATTGCCAAGTAGTGGAAGAAGTGCTTGAGTGCTCCAAGTTCTATAAATACAAGACGAGGAAGACTAGAGAAGGTGTGAATTAGAGGTTAGACACATCCATACGAGTTCTCTAGGCTGAATCGTCTCTCTCCAATCATTCATCAAGCGCACGAAGTCTACAATCGAGTT
>JAPKLW010001300.1:157133-177396 GCA_026898455.1 Plectranthus barbatus
GGGTTTTCTGATGCAGCCAAGGCGATTCCAATTATCAATCGCTGAATGCAAAATTATTCCCAACTCAGATTTTAAATAAATTAAGATTTCTTACATATAATTATTCAATTCATAAATCGTTGTATATGAAATGCACAAAAACAAAAAAACCCAAAGTTAACTCATTTATTCTCATATTTAAAGATGAGAATAACTAAGAAAAACCAACGGACCATTTACACATACAGCTGGAATAGTAGTGAAGTCACTGACACTAAATTAAAGAATAAGAATTTGATCCAAAATATTCTATAGCAGAACATAACGAATTTTTATCGCTCTAATGCTAAAATGAAATTTTGTTGGGTTAGAATTAAAAATCAGGCATCATTGTAAAATTATAGTTTAATGATAAGTCTTAACTAAAATGGAATTAAATGGTTAATGTTATTATATATTATTATCTCTATTTAATTAGTTATATTTTCATATATTGTCAGGACAATTAGGGATATAATATCGCCTCAGCTCCACGAGTTGATCTGATTAAATCCAGATAAAAAGTGGATTAGACGAAAATAGTTATTGGAACTAAAGAATTTTAACGTCTGAATATAAACATAAACATATAAATTAAAGCAAATAATTTATTCGTAGAAATGAAATAAATCTACATAATTAACCAGTATTTCCGATTCTGACCACATCTTCAATGAATAAACTCCGAAAATTATAAGAAGATCCACCCTCAGCCAAAGCCCCCTTACCCTTCTTCTGCATCACCTTCACCTTCTCCCTCACCCCCTCCGCCGCCATCAGCCGCCGTATCCCCGCCTCGATCTCCTGTGATCCCACGATCTCTCCCCTCGCATTCATGTGATAGTCCACTTTGATCATCTCTGCCATCCCCATCTCCTTAACCAAGTAAAAAGCATTCGTTTGCTGTTCCGCATACAATGGAAAAGTTGCAATCGGCACCCCAAACCACACACTCTCCAAAATCGAGTTCCATCCACAATGAGACACGAACCCTCCCACCGTCGCGTGGGCCAGCACCGCCGCCTGCGCCGCCCACCCGATCACTTTGCCCACATCTTTAGTCCTCTCCAGAAACCCTTCCGGCAGGACTTCCCTGAAGTCATCGTACTCGACTACCTGTGGCTTCCTCAATGACCATAGAAACCGGCATCTGTTAGAAATTTATATCCTCAAATAATTAGGGTTTAAATCAATCCAGATTAATTCCCTAATTAAAACTCTATGATAATAAACTGAGAATTCATTAACGCGGAAGCACTAACCTGAAGCCATAATTGAAGATCTTGAATCGCAGTTGAATTACAGTTGATCTTCCAAGAATACGGAATACCTCTTGAATGTCTTCTTTGATGGGGAAAAGAAAATTGAAGTACGTTCCGTTTCTTGGGGACCAGACTGAATTTATAATTGATTTAATGAATCAATTATCTGATATTTACAATTTGACCCCTCACCAAATCATAAATATATCTTTAAATAATACATTAATTATAATAGCAATATACATTAGATATTATATATATATTTGTCCAAATAAAAGATTTAATCCAAAATTAAATCTTACAATCTCCCACTTGGACAATATATATATCCTGATAAATGTATAACTTTATGAGCTCAAAACTTGCTATTATACTGTATGTATTCTGTAACAATCTCGTCCATCAACTATGTTCGTATGGGATCAAAGAAGCTTTCGTCAAACTATTTATGACTAGACTCATCAGTGGTCACAAATACAAACATAATCAAATGACATAGATCAACTGTATTGGTAACTATATGCAACATTAAACCAGACGTGCATAATACCAACTAGTCCTCCTTAAACTTAATTGAGGTCAGAGGCAGAGTCATAAACTAAATACTTTATTTCTGATCAGAAAATTCAAATACTGATGGGTCTGAACATAAACATAAAGCATTAACAAACTCCCACTAAACCTTAATATCATCAACAACAATAACACCCACATAAGAAACATACTCATGAAAGACCATGGGTGGTAAAACTTTAGTAAACGGATCCGTTATTTTGGAGTTTGTCTTAATGCACTGTATGGATACTTGTCCACTATGCACTCTTACTTTCACAACAAGTAACCTTATGTCAATATTCATTTACTCTTGTTGTTCTTTGAATATAGTACTACTAATTTATTGTCACATAATTACTTGAGTGGTCTTTCCAAATTTCCTAAATACGCAGCCCAGTGACAATTTCGCAACTATATTCCCTGATTTGTGTCTCATAGCAACCTACAAATTCTGCTGCCATAGTGGAAGAAACTACAAGTGTTTGTACAACACTTTTCCATAATATAGCTCTTCCAGCTAACCTGATAGATATATTATGAAGTAGACTTTATGCTATTTTGACACCAAACGAAATCAAAATTCGAATACCTTATGACCTCCAAAAGTATCTGATTTCTCATAAGTGAACATGTAGTCTTTTGTTCTCTGAACATACCTTATAACCCTTTGGCTGCTATTAAATGATCCATATAGGGGTTGCTTAAGTGTCTGCCTAACATCCCAACAATGTACACAATATCCAGATGCATACATACTTGAGCATACATCAGACTCCCAACAGCAGAAGAATAGAGAATCTTTTGTATCTCCTTAATTACAAGAATACTTTTCGGGCATTTGCTTAATACTGAATTTGTCACCTTTAGCGACAGGGGTGTCACTTAGTTTGAACAAAACTTACTCCCACAGACCTTATGATACACACAATCATCAACAATATTCATCTCAAAACCAAACGAGATAATAACTTAATGAGATTTGTGGTTCAACTGACGAGAGGCTTGCTCGAGTCCGCAGATGGATTTCTTTAATTTGCAAACCATATTCTTTGACTCTCCTAATTCAAAGTATTTTGGTTGCACCATAATTGTTTCGTCAATGTTTCCATTGAGAAACACAACCTTAACATCCATTCATGTAACTCAAGATCAAAACATCCAATAAGTGTCATAATTATTCTTAAAGACACTTGCTCTTGAGGTTATTGAGTTTGTTGAATATTGTCTTGTTGAGACAATATATCTGACTTTATTTTCCCCCCAAACTCAATATGCTCAAAGAACGTCGCAGTTCTCGCCTCAAAATATTCCTTAATGTGGGATCATAAAACTTTGTAACCCCTAGATCGCTTAGAGTAACCAACTGAATAGCTGCTCACTGTTTTGGAGTCCGATTTATTTTCTTGTGGCATTTAAGGTCTAACCTGACTTGGACATCCCCAAATATAAAAATATTTGGCAGCTGTTTTAATTGGTACTCTATTGAGAATGTATGCTGCTATCTTTAGTGCATCTCCCTAGAGAGACTGTAGAATGTCATTAGACACAAAATGCCAAACTATATCTTTTGATATAGGACCTATTCGTTAGTGCCATAATGACGCTGAATTTCCCGTATTTAATTTTCACTTAGTACCACATAATTTAGTTTGCAAGATTTCATTATAAATTGCAATTGTTTTAGCAAATAAAGGTTGTCACAAAATTAAATAACCGACTCAATAATATTTGAATTCAAAGACAAACTGAACTGATTGTTTCCAAATGAACAAAAATAATCAAAATTGTTCAATAAAGAAACATAAACCAAATTCTGTCAAAAAGACAGTACACCAAAATGTCTTTCAAATTCAAATAAAAAATAGTCCCTAATGACAACCAAAAAATGCCCAATTTCTTCCAAATCTACCGATTTTCCATCGCCCATAAGGATGCTTCTTTCATCATCAGTTGGCTTTCGGTAGCTCAGGCAACCCTGCATAGAAACACTTAAGTGAGTAGAGACACCAAAATCTATCCACCAAGTGTTTCTAGGTACTTAAGTTAAATTAACCCTAGAACAAACCAAATTAAGAATAGTACCTTTCTTTACACGCCAAGCGTGGTATTTGGTACAATCCTTCTTCAAATGTCCAGGCTTACCACAAAAGAAACAACCCGGAAGAGTTTGTTGTTGTTTCTTTTGAACTGGACCTTCAGCAGCTTCATTCTCAATCTTTCTTTTCTTGCCCTTATCTTTAGAGGTACCAACATAATGAGCACTTTCTATTTTATCTTGCTTCAACCTTTCTTCCTCTTGAACACAATGAGAAATGAGCTCATTAAGAGACCATTTCTCCTTTTGACAGTTATAACTAATTTTAAATTGGTTAAACTGTGCAGGAAGCGAAACCAAAACCATAAGAACGAGCAATTCCTCAGAAAGCTCAATCTTAAGTGCCTTAAGTTTTGAAGCAATATGAAACATTTTCATAATGTACTCCCTTACGTTTCCTTGACCCTGATACTTCATAGACATCAGAGATGTCAAAAGAGAAGTCATTTCAACCTTATCGTTTTTAGCAAAACGTTTCTCAATTTCGTCAAGGAAACTTTTAGCCTTAGTGATTTCTTCAGAATTAGGACCTCTAAAGGCATCCGGAATGCTGTGCTTCATAATCATCAGACTCATGCGATTAGAACGCTCCCACCTCTCAAATTCCCTTTTTGCATCAAGGGTGCTATCCGCAGTAAGAGGTGCAGGTTGTTCTTCCCTTAGTGCAAGGTCCAATTCCATACAGCCCAGCACAATCAATAAATGCCTTTTCCATTCCTCAAAATTAGTCCCATTAAGCATGGGTACCGAATTGATGTTAGCAGAGATTGTGGTAGCAGAAGGTGGATTAACTGAAGATAGAACAAAAGAAACAAATCACTTCTAAATCCATAATCCCATCTCAAGATACCAAGCACAACATTAATATTATATCTTTGGATAGTAATATTAATTGTAAGTGGTACTCTTGTCCGTAGCAATCAAATCTTGACAATAAGTTATGTCAAACAGTAATCTATCTTTGGACAGATATCATGCTCACATTAGTGATTCCTCATAATTGTCACAGATTTATCACCACAGGTATGTATGTAATCCGGCCAAATATTAATTTACCTTTGGGTCAATTAATAAACGCATGGAATTACAAACACACAATTATCCTTATATATTCAGATAAATTAATCTACACAATAGAGGTCACTTTGGCGACATATTTGTTTCGATTAATTTATCCAAATAAACTTTAATACCTTAGTCATGTTATAAATAAAATAACATGTAAATCCAAAAGGCCAAATTAATAAGGATTATAAAATCCAATATCCCAAAATATTGTTATTGGAAAATCATATATATCCAAATAGAGATAATTAATATCTCAACCAAATCTTTTCTAATAACAAAATTTAAAACTGAACATTGAGAAAAAAAAAAACTCTAAATTTGAAGCTAAAACCGAAGAAAAGCCATGAATCCAAAATTATGAATGAAATCTTCTCCAGAGCTACAGCAATCTCTCTCACTTGAGCTTCATTGAAACTCCCCATCGTTCCGAAACACAAGAAAACTACTGAATTTTCGTCCTGGTCATCCAACCATTTCATCACTTCATCTTTACTTCCTCCTCCGCCGCTCAAAATTGGACCGACCGGGTAAACTCTGGGGATCTTGTCATCGGCCATCAATGCATCAACGGCGTAGGGTTCGAGCTCATGGAATGTGTTCACCAACACCCCCTTCGTCTCCGTTATTCTTTGGACAGAGTTATAAATGAAGTCGGCGATCGGACCACCGTTGAAGAACACCGCCGGAATCACCTTCGCCGGAACGGGAAGCGAAAATCCCGGCACCGAGAACTCCACGTCGGAGTCTTTGTATGCCGATAGATCCTTATTGTGCTCGAGTTTCAGCGAGAGAGCGAATAGGAAAACGCCGAGTGAGGACGCACCTGAGGTATAAAAAAGGTAGGAAGGGATCCCGGACTCTCTAGAAACTTCCGTGAAGCTCATACAAAATATATCGAGAACTATTCCGACCACCGGGCTCCGTTTGATTAGGTTGGAGATGATTTCTCTAACCTTAGATATGAACTCGTGAATGCCGATGTTTGACGATGAGTCTGGAGGATCAGGGACGGCGATGAAGTTAAGACGCGACGGAGTATCAGCAGAGACGGAGAATATGCTGGTTCTGTAGTTGTCGATGGTGGTGTCATGCTCATGGGGGTCCTTCATGGTGAGCATGGTGATGGACAGACGACCGTCCTGGTGAAGGAGGATCCTGGCGGTCTCCACGGTGGAGATGAGGTGGCTCAGCCCCGGAGATGGGATGAATACTAGCTCCACTTTCTCCATTTCTAATTACTTCTTCTTGCCTTGGTGGAGTTAATTATGATGTATATATAATAGTTGATGTCATTTATTTTATTTAGTTTTATATGTGGCCTGTACTTTAATATTTCTCTTATAATCGTCTCAATATCATTTACATATTAATATATATAAATGGTCGTGAAGGGATGAGGTTTTTTTTTTTTTTTTTTTAAAATATTCAAAATGTAACAATAAACTGAAGTTAAAAAATAATTTCACTTGTGATAAAATCTTACCAGAAAAGACAAATTAAAATTATATTTAAAAAAATGAAAATGGCTTAATTTGTTGTGATAACACCTTTTATTGGATGTTACTTGTGTTTATAAATATTATCTTAAAATATGATCGAGATTTATAAAAGAATATCTCTGTAAATAAAGTTTAATATTTCATATTCTCACACATATACAAAAAGTTATTAATTTATAGGGCATAATAATTTATTTAATATTTATTATCATAATTTTTATTTGTCATGTAATTTACGAATTTATAATACATAATAATTTACTTATTATAATTAGGAAGTTAAGTATAAATTTTTTATTTTTATTTTTATTTTTCCATATATATTGGAGTATATAAAAACTAATACTCCCTCCGTTTCGTTATATTAGTCTTATATTTCTTTTCGATCCGTCTTATTTATTAATCTCATTTTCTAAAAAGACAAACTTTTTCACACTAATCAATTGTTGTGAATATTTCTGGGTGGAATTAAGGAGCCCAAGAACAACTGAAATGATGATATAACTAGAAACACGAATTTACAAGGCAGGCGGAAATGTCGATTTATGGGAAACTAAATGAGTACAAGGAATGAAAATAATATATGATAAACAGAACAGGGAATAGAACAGATAAGGTAAATTGTGCTGTATCGGACTGTAATCCTTGTGTTAACTCTCGCTTTTTTTATCCGTCCCGAGATCATGCTCTTCCAGAAATATATATACCCTCTTTAGACAACGCTCCCTCCTTGAATGCCGTGATTTCCGCCGAGCTTTATTGTTGATTCGCCCGTTTCATAATCAGAAGATCCGTTTTCCCTTATTTAAACCTGCTTTTAATATCGAGCTCTAATGTTTAAATTTCCATGGATCGAACAGTTCGACCATTATCGTTCGACCTATGAATATGAGCTTTTGACTCGAAGGTCGGCCCATGTATCGAATGGGCCTGCATTCTAAATGGGCTTTTATTGTTCATAATTTTCAGCCCCAACAATAGCCCCCTCGACTTGTCAAGTTACTTCCAAAAGAAGCTTGGTAAGTCGAGCTTAATTTCGAGAGTGTTCACAGATGTATGGCTCATCAGATTCTCTTTGAAGAAAATTCGGATTACTGAGATATCGTATTCAGACATCTTTTCGGCTAGAAGAATCAATTCCTCTGTGGGGATATCTTCCGATTCGTACCATTCCGTAAAATAGTGACGAATGCCGGCGAACATGGCCCGAATCCATAGTTCGCAGTTTTTCTGACAGTTCGGGGTTCTGTCGAATATGCCATCTGATTTCACTCATCGAAATGAATTAATCGAAATGAATTATGCGAAGCATGGTCAGAGTCCGATTTTTATCGAAGCACTGTCAATGCTATAATAGCCAATTAGCTGAATCGTTTCAAAACTTCCCGCCTACCGGTAATGGTATTTGCGTAATTTCCGCATAAATCATGGGTTAATTGCCGGAAGTCGGATAGTCGCGTCCCTTTAAAATCGTTTCCCAAGAAACCCTTCCTCTTCATCTTTCCGCAGCACTCCTTCGGCTTCCCCTTCTCCGATCAGAATTTTCGTCGCTCGAGATTCAGGTAACGCACTTTATTCTTACTTACCCTTTATATCTATTTTCTTAATCACATTTCTTCCTCCCCTATTCCGCTTTCTCGTGTATCGATTAATTAGATTTTGATTCTGATCTTCTTCGGTCGCTCATTCTCTCCGACTAGGTTTTAGCCCCTTGTCCGTTCAATCTCGCCGTTTGCTTAGAAACAACATGGCCCACGATTCTGATACCCACATTCCGACGCCGCCTTTCACACCTTCCCCCGAAAGGGACCTTTCTATCACTCAATCTGCCCAGCCTAATTGGGACTTAATCTTCCAGAACCCAGAAACATCCCGCCGTCCTGGGAAGGAGAAAATCCCCGATGAGGCACCCGATGAACTCCTATCATCTTCTGATTCTGAAGACGACACCCCCATCGCCGAGACCTTCCGTCGTCTGGAAACAACTTCGAAGTCCATAGAAGTCGGCAGTCCGGATTATCATCTTCCGGATAGGACATCCGCCAACCCATCGATCGTCGGTGGATGGACGCTCCCCAAAGAATGGTCCACACATAGAGTTCTCGGGGCCACCTCTTCGATCACTAGGGACGACATGCTCGCCCTAGCCGATTCTGTTCTGTGCCTGGGGGCCACCTACATCCGCCCTAAGCAAAACCGTCGATGCTTCGACCCACCGGCTGGCTTCGCAGCCTTCTATACTGCCGCGATGGAGAACGGGTTGGTCTTCCGATCCACCCCTTTTTCAGCGAAGTCCTGGCCTCCTATAACATCAGTCCTTTCCAACTAGCCCCCAACAGCTGGTGCCACCTAGTCGGAGTATTCTTAGTTTGGATGGACTTAGGATTAGGCCTTCCCACAGTTCGGGAATGGCACTACATGTATAGAATGAACCAATGCCGCGATAAGCACTATTACTACTTCCCCAGGTGGAAGACAGGACGAACACCCCTCGTACAAAAACCCCCAACGAATTCCCCTAACTGGTGGAACACGTTCTTTTTCCTCAAACTCAACCCTTCGAACCCAGAATTCATCAGCCATGGAGGAACTCCGATAAGTGGGTGTTGTTATCATTAGATTTACCCGCCGTTTGTCTCCATACTGACGCAACCTTCTTTTTGTTCCTTATATTTTGCAGTGCGAGAGAGAACAGTACTCACTCCTCCCGAGCAGGCGAGGATCGATCGAGCCTACGACGTCAGCGTCAGTGATCGTGAGTGGCACACTCTCCAGCTGGGTCGGTTCGTAACCGCTCATCACTTCCTGGATCACAATTGTCACATCAACGATCTACCGGATAACATGAAAGGTCGTGGTCCTTCCGCCGAACAAGTCGCACAGGCTCTTCGAGAGAAGAAGAGAGTTCGAGAGGAGCTCAAGCAGAAACACCGGGAGGAGAATCCCCCCAAAAGACCTGCCAACACGTCGAGCATCCATCCCTCGACTCCACCTCCTCCTCCAGTCAAACCTACCGAAGCCCCTAAGGACACTCTCCATACTTCCCAGTCGGACTCTTCTCATAGAGAGTCCGACCGCAACAAGGACAAAGGAGGATCCTCAAAGCGCCGCCATCGTCCCTCGGGTAAAGATTCCGGCCCGAAAGAGAACCTGGAGAGGTCCCTGGCTAAGATGCAAACAGCCCCGGCGAATGCGAGGGTGGACTCATTCTTGGTCCATGCTCGCAAATTGCTGCTCAACCCTCTTCCTCAAGATCCTATGGCAGGAGCACTCTTCAACAGGCTCTCTCGCTTCGAGCAGCGTCAGTTAGAGGTACCATCTCCATCATATTTTGTATACATTCCCCTTTTTACCGTGAGATTGGATGCAGGACGCAATGGAGTTCAACAAGATCAACCGCGAGATCAAGACCTTTGAAGACAAATGCGCGGAGGAGATTTTGAAGGTTTGGGGTGAGGTCGAGGCCCAGAAGAAGAAGGTAGCTGCTCTCGAAGGTAAGCTCGATGAGACTGAAGGCAATGCCGCCTCTCTTGCTATAAAAGCGAACAACGCTGAAGAGGAACTGAAAGCATGTCGGAGCGAACTGGGAAATTCAAAGAAGAAGTATGATGCCGACATCGCTTTGCTCTCCAGCAATATTCAGAAGAGAGGAGATCGGCTTAAGGCCATGCAGGAGCAGCTCACCGCCAAGGAGGAGGGGCACAAACTCGAGTTGAAGCGCTACCAGGATGAGATTGCTCGCCTCAAGTCTGGAGAAGGTCTTGACTTTGAATCCATCATCCAGACGCCCTATTTCGCTGAGACAAAATTCCCGGACTCTTCTCCCAGTGAACTGCGTTCCGTTGTCGGTCCTGATTTCTTTTGGTACCCCGAATCGACACAGTATGTTCGTCCAAATGAATTTTATAACTTTCGGTTCACGCACATTACGAAATGCTTCCGCTTCGACCCACTTCGTAAAATAATCAGTTGCGACGAGTAAATATTCCTTCTGTCCAGCACCCTTTGGGAGTTTCCCTACAATATCCATGCCCCATGCCATGAAGGGCCATACAGGCACAGTCGCATGGAGTGGTTCCGCATATTTTTGCACTGTTACCTCGAACCTCTGACAGGCCTCGCAACTCTTCACATATTCTTTTGCATCCTTTCGTAAAGTCGGCCAATAGAAACCTGCCGATATTACCTTATGAGCCAACGTTCGAGCCCCTTGATGACTTCCGCAATCTCCTTCATGAATTTCCATTAAAACGATAGGAATCGACCCATCGTGAACACATTTCAAGAGGGGACCCTCCAACGATCGTCTATATAGCTCGCCTTCATAAATTACATACTTCGCAGCGGCTCGAGCTACCCGGGCTGCTTCTGCCTTCTCCTCCGGGAGTACTCCCTCATCGATGTATCGTAGTATAGGGTCTATCCAAGTCCCGACTCGCTGTATCTCGTTTACCTCATGGAAGTTCTGAACTATCGACTCATCTACCCACGTCACAGGTACCACTTTCTCCCGCCTTCCCTACTGAGAAGAAGCCAAGTTCGCCAACGCATCCGCCTCCGCATTCTCTTCCCTGGGTATATGCCTTATCTCGAAATTATCAAAGTTAGTACTAACCCGCCGGGCAATTTCGTAATATTTTGTCAAACGTGGTTCCTTTACTTGGTACTGATTATCCACTTGGGAAACCACCAACTGTGAGTCGCAGCGCACCTGCAAACGCTGCACACCGAGCTCCTTTGCCAATTGCATTCCTCGTATGAGAGCTTCGTACTCCGCTTCATTATTCGTGACATCAAAGTTAAGTCGAATTGCACGCTCAAGCTGCTCTCCCCATGGACTCCACAATTTTAATCCAACGCCATTCCCATTTATGTTACTAGACCCGTCGACCTGAAGGATCCATGGTTCATGCCCAAGCTCTGACACTTCTATCTGCGCCATCTCCTTTTCGGCTTTGATTTGCAAGTTCGCCGAATACTCTGCCACGAAATCAGCTAAAGCTTGAGATTTTATTGTAATCCTGGGTTCGAACTCAAGCCCAAAGCCTCCGATTTTGACTGCCCTTTTAAGTAATCTCCCCGACAGACTAGGTTTAGAGAATACACTTCGAAGCGGGTACGATGTAACAACTTTGATTGGATGAGCCTCGAAATATGGCCTTAATTTTCGTGAAGCTACCAATAAAGCCAGAGCCAACTTCTCTAAGGCCATGTACCTTCGTTCTGCGTCGAGCAAAGGCTTGCTTGCGTAATGAACAGGATGTTGTCTCCCTTGATGTTCCCTCACTAAGACTGATCCAATGGCATGGTCCGACACCGATAAGTACAGTAGCAAAGGTTCTCCTTGTTCAGCCTTAGATAGCAATGGAGGGCTCGATAAATAATCCTTGAGTTGCTCAAATGCTTTTGAGCATTCATCGGTCCATTCGAAGTTCTTTCCCTTCCGTAAGGTCCTGAAGAAACTATGCGTCCGATCCGAATACCTTGATATAAACCGACTTAGCGCTGCCAATCTCCCAGTCAATTTCTGCACCTCCTTCGGACTCCGTGGATGCGCTAGATCTTTTATCGCCCTTATTTGTACTGGATCGGCCTCTATCCCTCGACTGGTTACCATGTATCCTAAGAACTTTCCCGATGCAACTCCAAAGGTACACTTTGCGGGATTCAACTTCATATTATACTTCTTTAAGATACCGAAAGCTTGAATCAAATCTCGCACATGCTCGCTTGCCTTCCCAGACTTCACCAGCATGTCATCAATATACACTTCCATGGTTTTCCCAATAAGTTGCTCGAACATTTTGTTTACCAAGCGTTGATAGGTCGACCCTGCGTTTTTGAGTCCAAAGGGCATTACTTTGTAGCAGTAAATTCCTCTGTTGGTCATAAATGCGGTTTTCTCCTGATCATCTGGATGCATCAAAATCTGATTATAGCCGGAGAACGCGTCCATGAAGCTTAACAGCTCATGCCCAGCAGTGGCATTCAAAATGCTATCTATATGCGGCAAGGGATACGGATCCTTTGGGCAGGCTTTGTTCAGATCCGTGTAGTCGACGCACACGCGATT
Source organism: Plectranthus barbatus (assembly GCA_026898455.1). Lineage (NCBI taxonomy): Eukaryota > Viridiplantae > Streptophyta > Magnoliopsida > Lamiales > Lamiaceae > Plectranthus > Plectranthus barbatus. The sequence goes on from JAPKLW010001300.1 coordinate 169,704, forward strand.
CTTCCCATTTTTCTTCTTCACCACGACAACATTGGCCAACCAGGTCGGGTATTTCACTTCTCTCACAGATCCGATCTCCAACAATTTTTGAATCTCCTCGTTTATGGCCTCGTTCTTATCTGGGGAGAACTTCCGCCTTCGTTGTTGTACGGGCCTTGCCTTGGGATCTATTTGAAGCTGATGAGTCATCACCTTTGGGTCTATGCCAACCATATCTTTGTGGGACCAGGCAAATACCGCACGCTCTTTAGATAAGAAATTCACGAGCTCACTACGAGCTGTAGGGTCGAGCTCAGATCCAATATTTGTTTTCTTGGAGGGGTCCGCTGGATCAAGTTCTACCTCCGTCGTTCCTTCCACTTCGCCTCTCATTGGCTTTGCCGGTTCTGGCGGGAAATGTTGCTGCGAGCACACCGCCTTAAAACTCGCGTAATAACATTCCTTAGCCACGCTTTGTTCTCCCTTGATGGTACATACTCCATCTAAAGTTGGAAACTTAACCAATTGGTGATATATAGAAGGGACCGTGGTTGATGAAGCCATGGGCGTCCCAATAGCGCATTGTACGCGCTAGGCGCGTCGATGATCATAAATGCCACATTGTGCCGGACTCCACCGCAATAAGTAGGTAAGGTCACGGTCCCTACCGTCATTTGTACTCCTCCGTTAAACCCGATCAAAGGGGTCTGACTCCGTACCATCCTTTCCTCCGGCAGCTTCATTTCCTTGACCGCATGATGGAAGAAGATGTTCGCCGAACTCCCATTATCCACTAGGATCCGTTTGATGAGACAATCTGAAACCTGTAGAGAAATCACGAGTGCATCGTCATGAGGGTGCGTGGCCTCCGGGACATCTTTCTCCGTAAACTTAATTGTCCTATGGGTTATGGGAGCGTGGGCCATCCACACCTTGGTAGGACTCTGTCTCCTCGCTCTTTTGGCTGCTGACCTGGTGACTCTGCTGATCTCCGAACCTCCAGTTATGCAGTTTATAGTTCGAGTGGGGGCGGGCTATTTATCAGGTCGGTTCTCTTGGGCTTGCTCCGAAGTGGTTTGCTTTTCGCGAGTCCAAGTTCTCTTCCCTTTATCTGATAAGAACTTTATCAGTATTCCTCTTTTTAATAAGTCGAGCACCTCTAGCCGCAAGGCTCGACAATCCGCCGTGTTATGGCCATGATCACTGTGAAAATCGCAGAATTTTCTAGGATCCCTCATGGATGGGTTGGTCTTCATTCTCGGCGGCCATTTCACCTTGTCTGACATTTGGCGTAGTACGCTTTGTACCAATTCCGCAGGCTCGATGGTAAGTGTATACTCCGGTATACAGGTAGTCAAAGTGTTGACATGGGGCGGCCTGCTTCCGGACGGCCGACTGTATGGATGCGGTCGCGCGGGTCGACGGTCGCGCTGCTCAGGCCGGCGCTCCTCTCGCGTGATTATTGGTCGTCCACCACATCTCGATCTGCGATAGGGCTCATCCTCTTCCCACTTGATTAATGCCCATGCTCTGTTAAGCGCGTCATCCATGGTCTGGCAGGGGTAGATCGACAACTCCCGATACAAGTCGGAGTCAACATCCAAACCCTTGGTGAAGGCTCGCACCGCGGTACTGTTTGGGCAACTCGGGACTGCTACCAATTCTTTATTGAATCTGGACAGATATGCCCTTAGTGACTCTCCGGGTTTCTGAATTATAGCATACAAATCGTCCGGATGTTTGTCAAGTTTCCGACTACTTGAATATTGTCGGAGGAATAGTTGATGTAACTCAGCAAACGTTGAGATCGATCCCCTTGGCAAACTAATAAACCATTGCAAGGCCGAACCGGTGAGACTCGATCCAAAACTTTTACACATGCAGGCTTCACGCCGAGCGCTAGGAATTGCTAGCGCGAACATCTTTTGTTTATAGACTGCAACATGGTTCTCTGGATCTGTTGTGCCATCATAGAGCGCGAAGCTCGGGGGGTGAAATGGTCCGGAAGTTCGGCCTCTGCGAGCTCTGGTGTAAACGGGGATTCCGCATAGCTTTCTCGCGGGATAGTTCGCTCCGGGGGTGGCAGCCCTGGTACCCTGGCGATCAAGGACTCGAAGTAATTGAGTTGCTGTTCGAACCGTCATTCCAGTTGCGTGAGTGCTGACCCTCCTACGTGGTTCGAAGTCAGCTGTCTCGGGTTAGTGTTCGGTTCTACCAACGTACCCGGTGTCCTTTGATTAGCCTCATCTTTGGTAGCCCGATCGAATTCATCCCGTAGGTCATGGGCGGTGAGCGCTCGGGCTCTACTCGTGCTCCCAGGTTCTTCCACAATTGGATGGATCGCCAATTGGTTCAATCGGCGGTTATCCCGCTCAAGGGCCTGGCACTTCTGGGTTACAGTCTCAACTTGAGCTCCCAACCTTTCCATAACTCCTCGAGCTGTCTGGACCTGACTTATCAATTGCGCTACATATGGGTCTTGCATTAAGGCGGGCGGCGGCGGAGGAAAGGATAGTTCGTTGAGCGGGGTCACGTTGAAGGCTCGCCTCATATCATCCAATGACCCATGAGGTTGATCCGTTCCGCGTCCGCCTGCGGTGGAGCGTCCTCGACCTGTTCCTAGTTGCGGACCACGTCCCTGATTTGACCCTCTTCCAGCTCCGGGAGGCACGGCTCCTCCTGTTGGAGGAATAGTTCCATCAGTGGCGGGTCCGCGATTTCCGTCTTCCGCCATCCCTGCACGAATTGTTAGCGTAAACCTTGTTCTTGGGCCCCACGGTGGGCGCCAAATTGTTGTGAATATTTTTGGGTGGAATTAAGGAGCCCAAGAACAACTGAAATGATGATATAACTAGAAACACGAATTTACAAGGCAGGCGGAAATGTCGATTTATGGGAAACTAAATGAGTACAAGGAATGAAAATCTATATATATATTAAAGTAAGGCCGGAGACAAAATAAGGTAAGTTTGAGTTGTATTAATTGTTCATTAATTAACTGATTAGTTCCTTAATTAATAAGTGAAACATTCTATAATTATAAATAGTAATTATACACTTCTTTATTTACATTAACATTTATTATTTAATATATAATTGATATTTAACAAATTTATATATTAGTGAATATTCAAATAAAGATTGATCATATCTCAATAAATATGAATTAGTAGATTATATTTATAATTAAAAAAACAGTGTGTACAAATAGTTTTTCTACAAATTATTTACTTTTCTATTTCAATAAGATATTTTACTTTATTATTTAATAATAAATTATATTCCAATACATACTTATAATTATGTTTAAATGATATTTATTTTATTATAAGTCTGTAATTATTTCTTGAATGGTTATCAATTCAAAATTAAATTATGATATTCATGGAAAAAAATGAAATGATTGAGTTTAGAATAAATTTTGGTTCTAATCGTAAATATCAATTATTTATTTAACAAAATTATATTTTAACTAATCTAATATATTTGGTATGGTTATGTATTAATGTATCAAAATATTTTTTCTCTTTAATTATTTTCAATTAAATTGTATCAAATCTCAATAACGATTAATTAGGATATTATATTTATTAATTAAAGAAATAATATTCATATAGAAAAAGTAAAAAAAAAATTATTGAATCGTTTATTAAAAAAAAATCGATTTGAAATATATCTATATTATGTCAATTTATCGTAGTCAAGTAATGAATAACTACCATCAAGTTTTTTATTTTAAAATTTAAACAATAGATAAATATTATTAAAGTATATGATTAAAAATCAAAATATCATTCAAGTGGTCACAAACAATTTGATAGATTAAAATTTGAAAAATAATACTGTAAAAAAAGAGAGCAAAACATGTAGATAAAATGTTTTGTATTCCTTGAAATAAAAGTATATGTTTCTATTTTATTTTGAAAAATATGAAAATTGGATCCGATTTCATATTATTCCTTTTAAAATGAAAATTTTCAATTAAATACAAGAAAATAAGGCAACTAATATGTAGTGTTATTCTTATTTCTTTAAATTTCAAAAATTCATATTTGATAAAATCAAGTATATTTCATTTTATTAATATACATTATATTTAAATATACATAGATTATCGTACATCATTTTTTCTAGAAAAGTGAGCATAGAAAAGGTTTTTCGTTATTTATATTTAATTGATAAAAAAGAATCAGGTTAGTTATACTGAATACTATAACTAAACAAGCAAATTGAAATATTAATACTCAGTTTTTTACATAATTTTCAATTAAATATAGAAGTATAACTCTTGAAATATTGATGAGATTATTAGTTTCTAATCATGGTTAAAATAATTAAATTATAGATCATCTGTCATTGTATAGACATTATGAATATGAATATTGTATACTATCACATATCAAAAAATTATAAAATAAGATTTGAAAGATTAATAAAATGGGTGTTAATATAATATCACTTATTTACAGGGGCGGAAACAACATATGGTTGGGGGCAGCGCCCATGAGCTAAAAACTAATTTTAGTTATATTTTTTTAAAAAAACTATAAGGCACGATCCACGAGATGTAGTCGAGCCTCTATGATCCTTTAAATCTGTATTCATCCATTTTTATATATGCTATATAAATAATGGATCATTATATTGTATTTCAAATTACTATATAGAAATTAATAATTAATACATGTTAAAAACAAATATTATTTTGATTTAAATAAAATATCAAATGCATATTACTTTTAATGTTCCCATGCATCGCGTGGAAAGCAATACTAGTAATATATGATAAACAGAACAGGGAATAAAACAGATAAGGTAAATTGTGTTGCTGTAATCCTTGTGTCAACTCTCGCTTTTTTTATCCGTCCCGAGATCATGCTCTTCCAGAAATATATATACCCTCTTTAGACAACGCTCCCTCCTTGAATGTCGTGATTTCCGCCGAGCTTTATTGTTGATTCGCCCGTTTCATAATCAGAAGATCCGTTTTCCCTTATTTAAACCTGCTTTTAATATCGAGCTCTGATGTTTAAATTTCCATGGATCGAACAGTTCGACCATTATCGTTCGACCTATGAATATGAGCTTTTGACTGGAAGGTCGGCCCATGTATCGAATGGGCCTGCATTCTAAATGGGCTTTTATTGTTCATAATTTTCAGCCCCAACATCAATAAAATATTAATTTTATCACACTGACAACACTTGATTTTTGTGCATTCTCCTCGGTTCCTAATACGACGGAACGGAGGGAGTATTTTATTTAAAAAATGATTTACTTGGGTTAAATAGTTGGATTGAATTTGTAGTTTGATCAAAGAAATTATATTATTTCTTTTGAAATTGGGATACATAATTTAAATAATTAGTATTTTTTTAAAGAATTCTTGACTAATTAGTCATAGTATTATTCTGCTTTAAGATCGGAGATAATCAGCATCGATATATTTTGGATTTCAAGAAAATCGATCACTACTTTCTACCACGACTTTACAATAGGAAGAAGTTCTCTTATTCACTCACACACTGGATGGGAGTTAACTCTTTCACAGTCAATATGTCAATGACTCAATATCATGAAAAGAAATAGAGTAAATATTCTCTCCGTTCCAAAATAATTGTCTTATTTTTCTTTTTCGTCTATCCCAAATAATTGTCATTTTTTCTAAAATAGAAAGTTAATACACACTCACTAATAAAATATTAATTTTCTCTTACTCTACTCACATTGATATCTGTGTCATTTCCAAACCAGATAATTATTTTGGGACTGAGGTAGTAAATTTTTTTTTATTATTTACGTGGCATAGTCATATCAATGGAGAACGTGTTAATAATTTCTGTCAATATCAATAACATGTATGCTAAAAGATTGAAAAAACCGGTAAACATTATAATTACTTTCTTTTGCAAAAATATTAAATGAACTTGGTAAATTTAATAGTTAATACTATTTCTCTTTTTTGTTATAACTCCTTTACAAAGATGAAAGGTCCCATCATGAATTAATTGCCATTTAATAATAGAAGTACGACAAAGTCTATTCATTTTCAATGAGTACAATTATGAGTTGTTATTTTAGACTCAGCTTAATAAATTGCAAATATAAGTCCATAGAGTGGAATTTATGTTCAATTCATCTAGTAGTAAATTAGAATGAATTAAAAATCTTCATCAAATTAAAATCAATGGTACAATTTAAAATTTATTCATAATTTTATATTTTTTATTACTTATATTATGCTCAAAATATATTATCTTAATTTTAATAACTCGGAAATCTTATTTTAACCGTTGGTATGATATTTAAAGGCTTACATATATATTATATTTGATTTAATTCTTATTTTTAGTGCGTTTATTCAATCAATACACACATTGTTATAAAATTATAGCATTTTGATAAATTTCACAAATCAGCAGTCAGTTGTCTGTCTTATAGAAATAACTAGATAGAACTTATCTTGCAATAAATATTGTGAAAATATGTCTAAATAGCCATTTTGACTATTTAAGATCCTTAAATAGTCAATATTATGTACATATTCAAGAATTGGGCAAAATTTTGAGAAGTTCCCAAAATATCCTTAATATTAATCTATTTTTTGCATGATTTAGAAGATTTCTAATTTAAAATTATTCATATGTGATTATTTAAATTACCACTTAAAAATATATATTTTCCTAATTCATCCAACATTCAATATTCTTTTAATTTTATATTTATATATTATTAGATGAAATATTAAAAGAATTAATGGGTGAGATTTGAAAGAATCAATTCAATATATTTTATGAGTATTTTAGAGTATGTAAGCAATATATTTAAATAAAGGGAAAATTATGAAAAATACCCTAAATTATTGGTCAACAATGAAAAATACCCTAATGTTTGTTTTTTCTTGAATTATACCCTAAAGTTTCATTTTGCTCACTAAAAATACCTTTTACTATGAAATATATCCTAAAGTTTCTCATATCATTGAATTATACCCTACGTCGCTAACGATGTTAAAATTTTAATACAATATATGCCACATATATACCAAAGAAATGGAAATGTCACACATTATTTAATTTATGATTCATAAAAATTTTAACATCAAATCAAATATTAGTAGGGATGTCAATTTAGCCCGAAATCCGCAGGTTGGCCCGATTAACCTGAGCTAAAATACGGGTTAGGGTCAAAATATTTTAGCCTGAAAAAAATTAGCCCGAATAGCCTTAGACCGAATAACCCAGAGCCCAAAGCCCGAAACCCGATGGGTTGACCCGATTAACCCAATTACTTTTTTATTAATATATATATCATAATTAGTACTAAAATCTACTTTTGATATTTAAGATCATATATATTAATTAAATTTTAAGTTATATAATTTAGTTCAAATAGTATTCAATACATAGTTAAGTTTATTTACTTACGAATTTAAAATATATTTAAATATTGCTAAAATTAAAAATAATATATTTTCAATAGTTGTTATTTCATTGTAACACCCCGTATTTTCCGCTACTATTTTGATAAATAATTATGAAGCATTTGGGCTAAATTAATTTAATTATATTATGAGCATGACCATGATTTGATTCGATGATGGGTATTTACTCGAAAATATTTCCGAGGTAAAATTCCGGAAACTATTTCCCCACTGTTCTCCTAAGTTTCGGCCCTATATGATAAATGTGGGAAGATTATCTTAGTCTAAATC
>JAPKLW010001300.1:192396-206100 GCA_026898455.1 Plectranthus barbatus
GAAGCCATATTATTTCAAAAACAAGAATTCGCTTCCGCTTAAATTTCGAAAATTGTTTTAAACTATTAAATCCCTTAGCGTGCTTTGGTCGCACGTGGGACTGTCGCATAGGCCCGGTTTGGGGGCGCGACATTCATGATAAAATTGAATTGAAAGAGTACTAAGAATTTAAAGAAATGAGCTCAGAATTGTATTCCTATTCTTTTTGTGTTTGGAGAATAGGAGGAAAAAAAAGATCCTCCCTTCTCTTCTAGTTCTTGTATTTATTCACAGTTGAATGTTCTTAATTTGGAAGTTACATGGTTGGAGGAGCAATTTGCTCTCTTTCTATACACGAGTAAATCCCTATTAATCATCCTATCCCCCGATTCTCGCCGCCAGGATCGTGGCCAATTAGGCGTGATTTCCGCTTCTACCATGGTGATGTGGGTTTTTTAGACTATTTTCATTAGTGACCGACCTCGACCCAACCATTTAATAAAATACTAATTTTTTTACTATTCACTACACAACCTACCACTTAATATTTTATAACTCTCTCATTAGTGACCAAACCCAACCACGTTTTTTATTTAAAATATTAATTTCTCTCTACCAACATTATATAACAAAATATTTAGAATATGTAATTATAATAAATAAATTATTATGCACTAAAAATTTATAATTTATTTGAAAAATATTTTTATGTTAATAAATACCAAAGAAAATATAAATTAACATACAAATATGATAGATGAAAATTTAAATTACTAGTACATTAACTATAAATTATATATATTCTAATATCTATTTAAAAACAATTTTTTATGAATTTAAATATTTTGCAATAATTAAATAAGATATATAAAATATAAATAATACTTAAAAACTCTATCACCTATGTTACCCTTTGCCACATATCAGTTTTAGAGTAAAAGAAGTAAAGGTTGCAGAGAAGCTGTCTGCCGTCCTCATTCCGTCCAAAGTCACAAATTTTTTATTTTTTTTAATCCTTCATTATTTTGTCTTTTGTGGTGACCGGATTGTCTGGCCACCATTGGGAGTAGTCTTAGAGCTTCTTCGTGTGGGCGATTCGACCGCTATTGTCTTTCAGCATGCTTTCGGACTTATGTCCTCTCGACCCGTGATCGTGTATTCCCGGTCTTGGGTACAACAATAGTTAAATTAATCATTATATAAGAGTTTGTGATGTGTTTTGTATTTTTTATAAGAGAAAAGTAATATTTTGCTTATTTTTTATTATTTAAAATATTAAAAGAGTGAAAAAGTATTAAAAATAAAAAATAATTAATAAATTCATTGGCCCGACAGGCTAGCCCGAAAACCGACGAATTAGGGTCAACATTTTTTAGTCCGAAAAAATTTCAGCCCGATTCGATCTGGATCGATTAACCTGCAGCCCGATAGGGCTGACCCGAAACCCGACGGGTTAGCCCGCTTGACATCCCTAAATATTAGGGTATAATTTAGTGATAAAGAAAATATTTGGGTATTTTTTATAATTGAGGGTATTTTTAATTGAAAAAAATGAAACATTAGGGTATAATTTAAGGAAGGAGAAACAATAGAGTATTTTTCATAGTTGACCAATGATTTAGGGTATTTTTCATAATTTTCCCTTAAATAAATTATTGATTTATTTATGCATAACATTTAATCAATCAACAAAAGTTGAATCAAATAATTAAAAAAAAGGTAAATGTGGTATTTGCGACCATTTACGAAATACTTTCAATTTCTTACGATTTTAGTTGTTCGACTCATAAAAATTAATGGAAAAAAATATTTGAATTTTTTTGATAATGATTTGCGACTTGCTTTTTAATTTTGTATGACTTAATTTTATACATTTGCGACTTGTAAAATTTTAATGTAATAAAATATTTAAATTATTTCATAAATTCCAGAATTATGTACTTCTCTAACCAATTTATTATAGGTATACATATATATGTATAAAGTGGATATTATGGTAAATATACCATTCTTTGAATGTTAATATAAAAGTGGCTATTTAAGGTTTTGAGATAATAAAATTGATTATTTAAGGTTTTGACTCATAAATATTTATGTTCTGATGTGTAATAATTTAGATCTAACTAGCTGGCAGCTTGAAAGTTTGAAGAACTATGTTACGAATTATGTACTTTTGATGATATGTCAAAAATCATAATTTATTTAATTGTTGTATAGAAGTTTGCTGTAGAAATAATCTTGATATGCATTGTATAAGTATTGTCTACCTCTTGCAGTTGTAATAGATTTGGACGGAGAACTCAAGATTGAAAAATTGGAGAATTTAAGAAAGTAGAATGTACGGATCAATTGTCAGTCATTAAAGGTTGTGGTTAGTTAGTTGCTAGGAAGTCATTAAAGCTCGTCAACGTGCATGGCTTGTGCTAAGTGCTCAGTGTAGTGGAAATATGTCCAAGCTATGCATCAAATATCTGCATATTCTTGGACATGTTTTATAACTGGACATTCATGTTTTTCACCTCTTGTTCCACCTTTCTGAATCTCGCATCAGAACTTTATATAAATTTTGCCAAAACATCCTCAATGTTGAGCTTCTTGTGCTCCACGATCATTCCTCCTCCTCCGTAGTTATTTTTGTAATTATCGGTACAATTCACACCTTGCAAGAAAACAAGGTTGTATCTAGAGTTTGAACAACTCTCACGATTCACGTACTGCATATCGACAGGGACTAGTGCTCGACTGTGGATTGGCTCGACAGCAACAATGGATCAGACAACCTCTAGTCTTGTGAAATCATCACGGAGCTTTCTCACCTCTTCGAATAAGTCAAATCCTCCACTCACTTCTGCGGACTTGACAGGGCATCTATCTTTGCATGGGATATTGATAGCTATTCATGGCCATCTTGGTTGGGAGTGGCATGGCTTCTTCCGCGGTTTTCATACTTCATCATTGGTGATATTAATGATGGTCATGTGGGTCGGAGGAGGATCTTCCTTATGTCACAAGGAGTGGGAGGACTCCTTGTTGGTCTGAACCTATTCGAGCCTCACCACAATTAGTGGGATGATGAGTAGGTAGACCACCATCTTCTCCTCTTCTCCCTAGGTGTTGTTTATGAAGGGGAAAGAGATGGAGGATATTGAGAAAGAGCTGACGAAGGCAAGTAGATGCCCAAGCATTATTCTAATACTTGCTTCTGGTCATGTTTTGCTTCCTGCTGTGGGGGGTGGGGAGGGGGGGAGCCTAGCAGGAGCACTTCGAAAGCATAAGTTGCCACAACAGCTTGTGCTACACCTATGCTAGTGCCAACTCAGAGGAAATGATGTGCAAGTGGCGATACTTGCTGTGGGGACAAAACGTCGCTATAGTGCAAGTGGTGAGACTTGCTTATAATGGCAGTTGTGAATAGAGACTAGGTGTGTGACTTGTCCCCATGAGAACTCCGTTATAAACTAGTGTGAGAATAGTTACGGCGAGGAGGAAATGAGACTTGTTACTATCTAAGCTGTTATTTTTACGGGCGTCGAGCTAAGGTGATCGATGGTTCCAGGAAGAACCTTAAAGTTCCCAAGTTCCAGAGACGGAAGTTGCGTGGTGTGCCCATACTTTGAATCAGCGAGTCAGAGGAAGCAACAACCTAGGCGAGTGAGCAAGTGGACTAGTGGACGTTGACATTCATCAGCATGTGATAGATCGTGAGAACCTTTGTATTCTGAAATCTAGTGTATTCAGACTTAAGGTTTGAAGAGAGGACGTAGGGTTTTTGTGTCCGAACCTCTATAAATCCTTATGCATTTACTGTTTTACTTACTTTTTCGTAAGGATTTAAAACTCAACACTACCTAAGTGTTGAAGTATATTTAGAAACTGAACTTAATTTCAATCTCGCTAAAGATAAGTTTTCAGAGACACAAACTGGTGAGTAACACCCTAGTTTGTGAGTGTAAGTTTTCTTGTGAAATTTCCGTAACATGTACTAAACTCTGATCTTAGGATCAACAGTTGATCTTCCCAAACTTGAACTTGAATCTTCATAACGTTAATCCAAATGACTCTCGCCTTATGTTTGGATTAAATGTCTTGATTTGAGGATTTATTAAAGAACTTGGTCTTTGATCTTGCTTGACTTGATCTTCTCCATTTCTTCGAGGATTTGATACTTCAAAAATGTTATTTGGGGTGATGGGGGCCTTTACTTCGAATTGAACTTTAGATTTCGACGAAATTTTGATAAAGAATGCATTAGAGTTGACAAAGAACGCCTTGAATCTTTGAACGAATGCCTTGAACTTGGAGAGAATTTCTTCTTCAAACCTTGAGCGCTTCAAGTTACACCCTTCTCCATTGTGATTATCACTCCATTTATGTCTTGTATTTATATACAAAATTGAGAGATTTAGGTCTTAGGTGGCATGATCTAATTTGTTCATCGAGATGCAATCACATGTTTCACACACTTGTTGAGGTTGACATGTGTTGACTTTTTTATTGGATAATTAGTTTGCTACCCGCGATGCGCAGGTTGTATAGTTTTTTTTTATATATATTTTAGTACTTTAATTTATTGTGTGAATATATTGCAATAAAATACTAAATCTCGAACGAATTTGAATATTTGACAATTTTATTAAAACTTAACTCAAATATCAATTTTGTTATTCAATTTAAGATTCATTCTTAAATTACTCAACTATATTGAGTTTATTACAATCTTATTTGTATTCTTTTATCTCTCTACATACATTTCACAGTCACTTATCATGAATAATGATAATATTAGAAATTTGTATTATAGGAGATATGTTAAATGTATATATTAATTCTAGATATTACAAAAAAATCTTTAAGATATAATGCATTTCCATACAGTACACTTTAAAATTTTTGAGTTTGGTATTGCATAATATCATAATTCGACATAATAGCACATAAATATAAAATTTTTAAATGATTTGAGTTTTAACATAAAAATATTTAGATGTTCTTCATTTGTTTACATCCATGTTTATAGTTATTTCGTCTCTTTAGTTCTCTATCTCTCTTATTTATTCATGACATTCATTTGAAAATAGTATATCCCCTTTTGTTCTATCTTAAATATGATTGGGTATTTTCTAGTTATTTTAACCTATTATTTATGGATTTCATTCTTGATTTGTTGTCTATTTCAATATCGTTTCAAATTGTCCCATTATCAAAATTACATTCAAGCAATAAAAAAGTTTGTTTTCTCCAAACATATTTATATGAAATTTAAATGATGATACTTTAGAATACCAAAGTAATAACTTTCAAATTTAACTTTACTCTAATTGTATATACTTTCATTAAGAGATTGCACCTTAAGAATTATGATTGGAAAATATAAATATGCTATGTATTACCACAATTCATTTGTAGTTCAACATGTTACATTTAACTATTATAACTCAATTTACTTGAGCTCCAAGTGCATATATGTTGGTCCCGAGAATAAATTAACACAAAGATTGCAGTCAGTTGCGCAAAACAAACAAACAGAGTGTGTGAAAGCGTGTGCGTAACTGGGTGGGCCCAAGATAGTTACAGATTGTTTGTCTAAAAGTTTAAGTCGAACATTTACTTAGTCATTTTTTTAATATATTTCACCAAGAAAAACAACTGAAAAACAAACAAAAAAGGAGATGAGAAAAACAATAAATCAACTCAAAGTTTTTATTGATTCAAAATCTCAAAATCCCTATGTCAACTCTTCTTCTTATCAACAGGAAAGAAATCCACTAACAATAGTTGTATACAATAAGTCTCAATCACTCAGTCATACAAAAATACCTACACAGTCGGTTGAGCTTTACCACGTCCATCATGCTAGGCTCTTCCTTTTGTAACTTTACTATCCTCGGTGATCTAATTAGGGAGATAGTTTTTGTTCTTTTGCATGTTGAGGTTTGTCACACTTCTCAACTACAGGTAGCAATCGTTCACAGATTATTGTTTGTTCAGTTAATTCAAATGTTAACAATCTTCTTCTTTTCTGAAGTCAACTATGAACTTCTAAATTAGAGTCTGATCTCGATATAAGAAGCTCAGATGACTGAGAGAGAGAGAGAGAGAGAGAGAGAGAGAGTTCTTTGCTTGAACTTTTCTTCTCAGTATCCATTCTAAGATTACTCAATGGGTGACTCTTTTGATCTTTTATGGGAGTACTTATACCCTCAATATTTGAATATTTCCTGTTGCCAGAGAGAAGCAGCTCCTTGCTTTTGCAGGTTAATGTTGGTGTACGAAGAGTACCTCCCTACAACTTTCTGTCATTTCAGATTTAAAGTCTGATTGATGTCAAGTATAACTTTGGCATTCAAATATACAAAGTTCCATTGAACATGGCCAAACTTTAACAAATGATTTCATCAGTTATGGTCTACAGTTGAGCTCAATCTTCTTCTCAGTTCATCTATGTTTATCTTCGGCTGATCGGGCCTAAACTATTACAACACTTGACATAAGAATTACAAAGAATGATCTACTCAACCTCAGTCAATTCTATACAACAATTCACATTGATTGAATAATATTTGACATTCGTCAACACACACAAATACCTAACAATATATTTTAGTCAGATTGGAATCTACTCATATTATCTTTATTATTTTCTTAGACAGAATTAATTAAATAAAAAATAATAAATACTTAAAAAACAAAATTATTAATTGATCATCAAAAAATAATAAAGTAATTGTGAAAATAAAGTAATTGTGAAAAAAACTATATTGTACGTTTGTATGTTATACAATTCATCGTGCCACATATTATAATATATGTTTAAAACTCCATCAAAGTTTCAATAATATTATTTTTTTGTTAGAGTTTGTGTATATGAAAATCAATTTATTTTGTTTATAACATTATATGTCATGTCTCAAATTACCCTCTATCTCTCGTTGATCCTTGTCATAGCCTTTAATATCCTCAGTCATCATTTTAAAATCCACTGCTAGTAGAATCACATGGAGTATAAGATAAGAGTTAAAAATAAAAATAAGATTCATAAAAATAGTCTTAACGTCTAATTTAACACTCATCATAGAGTTATTAAACTTTGTAAAGATTATTTGAACTGAATAATGTAAATATTTATACTTGTACAATATGATTACATGATTGATATTTTTGTAGCTATACTATAAATGAATAAAAAGGATGATGTATTCCAAAACTACCAAAGAGAGTAGAGATGGTAATAAAAATGAATTATTTTATTTCTTAATATATCCACCCACTAATTTTTTATTTTGCATATTCATCATTCTTTAAAAATTCATTATAATTTAAATTACGCACAAGATAATAAGAGTGTCAGCTATTACATAATATACGTATAAAAATAATAATATAGATTTCTGTTTCGGATATAATGATAAAATATTTTATCTATGACCAAGAGGTAATGGATTCGAACTTTTTGGTTTGGGGTTTTTGCTTTTAGGTATAGATAGATTGCAATCACTTCTATTTATTTAATTTATGAATTTTATTTAATTAAATTCCTAAAATATAAATAAATTGATATTTAATAATATAAATCCACATGACGCGTTAAAGAAGATGGACGGGAAGGTTGTAGGATCCACTGAGCCGTTTATCACATTACATGCTTCCAATAAAGTTTATCCTCTGCTTTAACATTCACTAGCACTTCTTTTATCGAGCTCACAACACTAGGCAAAATAAAATTATCGACTTGTTCCATATTCCAACTTCCATCAGATTTCAAGAACTCAACCACTTTTACACTCGATCTTCAACACAAATCATATTTAGCCATATAAATTTTTTACTAACTAACATCCCGGGAGAGCTACATCTAGTCTATTGGATCGGTATGGTCCTCACCAGAGGCCAAAATACTATTATAGAGGCTTTGGGACCACTTTGAAGATATTTTTTTGTTGAAAAAAAAAAGTGTTTATTGGATACAAATCTAATGCTTGACCTCAATGATAATTGGAATTTTTTTTGACGAAGTGGACAGGTAAAAGTTGCTAAAAATGATTTTAGAGTTATGTGAGAGAAGGGTGAAATTACTGAATGAGAGGATAAATTAAAATTTTCGAATCCTATTGAACGAGATTAACTAAGAGATGGAGATGCTGATTGAGTGAGAAGAAAGCCATTGGAAAGTTAGACTCATAATTCAGATATATGCAAAAATTCATTAAAAAAAAAGATTATACTCAACGTTCAAAATCGATGTTACGAGTCACTCTCTACATTTTACAACTTAGAGCTTCTCCAACGCACATGGGAAAATCCCGTCGTGCGCGGTTTTCCTGACCAAATCGTCTCCAACCCTCTCCGCTTCCGCCTTGTCGGGACGGGATATTTTCCCGTCTGCGCTCAGAAGTCTGGGTATTTCCCGTGCCACTGTTCACCCGGGACGGGATGAAATTGAGTGTTGATATTATTATTTTTTTTTGTTTTTGCAGCAATTTTTGGGTTTTGGGTTTTTTCTTTGGTTTTTGGGCTTTGGGTTTTGTTTTGTTTTTTTTTAATTGTGTTATTAGTTTTTTAGATAAATTTTATTATTAAGTTTAAATTTCTTTTTAGTGTTTTTATCAATTTGACCTAAATTTGCTTTTAATTTAATAAATATTTTAACAATTAAAAATATAATTAAAACCAACAAGTACTAAAAATAAGATAATACTTAAATACATTAGATTAACACATAAAATTAAAATACATTGCATTACATTAAAGCATAAAATACATTAGATTAAACACAAT
Organism: Plectranthus barbatus; assembly: GCA_026898455.1. NCBI lineage: Eukaryota > Viridiplantae > Streptophyta > Magnoliopsida > Lamiales > Lamiaceae > Plectranthus > Plectranthus barbatus. The sequence goes on from JAPKLW010001300.1 coordinate 201,151, forward strand.
AAGTACTAAAAGAACAAAATTAAAAATAACAAGTACTAAAATGCAATATAATAATTACAAATTAAAAATCTCTTAATCCGTGCAAGAATCAGATCCTCCCAAATCTGGAAAATAATCTTGATAATTAAAATTATCGTCATGATGAGGAGGAGCTGACTTGTTCGTCTTTTTTTTTTTTGTTCAATTTAGTTTTCTTAACACCCAATGAGCGTTGAGACCCAGAACCACTACCACTGTCGTCACTTAAGTGAAGAGGAAATGAAGGAGTTGTAGTAGGTGATAGAGGAGATTCAGGCACATACATACTTGATTGGGTTGATTGGGATGAACTTTTGCTGGCTCTTGATTTTTGCGATGGACAATCGAACTTGGGAAAGTTTTTGGCAATATCCCAGACATGTTCAAATTTGTATCCTTTTTTGAATTGTGGATCGATCTTAATCAATTGTTTTGCCCTACTCATCTACATAATAAATACATATTTAAATTTTTTAACTACATAAAAACCGCAATCAATAAGAAAAAAAAATATCTTATAATATCCATTTCAGATGCACCTCTTGGATTTAATTCTTCAACTTGTGCAATGCATCCTTTGAGCTTGGTTGTGGTCTTCGTGATCAGTTGTATGCGAGTCTCAACTGATCTAAAGGTTCTGTCGGGCCATGAGGATGGGTTTTGGAACGGTTGTAGGCATCTGCTACACGGCACCAGAACTAATCTTTTGTTTGATCGTTCCAAACTTCTATATCTCCGGTTATATCCAAGTACACACTGCAAACAAGTCTATCTTCGTCATCGGTGTAATCGGGATTTCTAAGGTTATCCATGAGAGCTGATAGTTGAGAGAACCTAAGAAAGAAGATAAATAGATTTTTCTAAGATATGGTTTTTGTAGCCTTGAATGCAACTTATTTATAGAGTTAAAGAAACATAATTGAGTAGTGTGTAAGTTGGAATCCAATGCATTGAGTGGTGTGTAGGTGGAATCCAATGCATTAATTCTTGGTGCAGAATCCAGTCAAATTTCGAATCAATTATCTGAAAGTCACATGCATTGGTTGGAGAAAGCATAATTAAATCAAAAGGAATCCAATACACCACTTAGAATGAAAGAAATGCATTGAGTGGTGCAGAATTCGGTCAAAATTCGAATCAAATGCATTGAGTGGTGTATAGGTGGAATCCAATGCATTAATTCTTGTGTAAGTTGGAATCCAATGCATTGAGTGGTGCAGAATTCAGTCAAATTTTGAATCATATGCATTGAGTGGTGTGTTTGTGGAATCCAATGTGCATAATTAAAGCAAAATACATTGAGTGGTGTGTAAGTTGGAGAGTGCATCCCTACACATGCATCAAAGCAAAAGGAATCCAATGCATTCACCCATATAAGATGGACATATTCTTTACAATGTTATACCACACAATAAGCTTGCAAACATAAAAAACAATGGATCCCAATATCTTTCATTCAATGTTCTTTCATGATTCAACATCTTCATTAGAGAGTGATGAAGAAATGTTTTTACTTCATCAAATTAAAAAAAAAATCTTGCGATGGGAGAAATTCTTAGCAACCAGAATATGGCAAATGTTCGTGGAGGCTCAATCCATGGTCATAGAATAATTCATCGTGATCGAGAAGGAGTTGTCCAACGACTCTTCAATTACTACTTTTCTGAAAACCCAACCTACAATGAAGAGTTATTTCGAAGACGTTTTCAAATGTCTCGAAGTTTATTTCTTCGTATTGTCGAAGCTGTAAAAAATCATGATGGCTATTTTGAGCAATGAAGTGATGCACTTGGGAGATTGGGCTTGTCTACATTTCAAAAAATCACAGCTACCTTTCGGGTGTTAGCATACGCCATGCCAGCAGATGCAGTTGATGAGTATATCAATATTGGTGAGTCCACTACTCTTGAATGTGTGAAGAGATTTTGTCGTGCAATTGTTCAAATATTTTCAGATCATTATTTAAGAACTTCTAACAATAATGATGTTCAAAGACTACTCTATATTGGCCAAAAGCGTGGATTTCCAGGAATGTTAGGAAGCCTAGATTGTATGCACTGGAGATGGAAAAATTGTCCAACCGCTTGGGCTGGACAATATTAAGGCCGTAGTGGTAAACCAACATTAATTCTTGAAATTATTGATGATTATGATCTTTGGATATGACATGCATATTTTGGGATGCCATGATCCAGCAATGATATTAATGTGTTGGAAAGGTCTCATCTTTTTAGTGATCTTGCTAGAGGTACTGCTCCACCTGCACATTATGTCATACAGGGGAAAGAATATGATATGGGTTATTATTTGGCTAATGGAATATATCCAAAATGGGCAATACTTGTGCAAACTATTCATCAACCTCACACAACAAAAAAACAATATTTTGCCAAGGAATAAGAATCTAGCAGGAAAGATGTTTAGCGAGCATTCAAAGTTCTTCAAAGCCGATTTGCAATTGTAGCAAATATGACCCGCTTTTTGAGGTAGGATGAATTGCAAGACATAATGGCTGCATGCATAATTATGCATAATATGATCATTGAAGATGAACGAGACCTTGAAGTACCTAATGAAGATGCAAGAGAAGCAGAAATCCCAGATGTTGAAATGGTGAATGTAGAACTCGATGAATTCCAATCATTTCTTAATCGATTTAGAAAAATCAAAGACAAAAATTCTCATATGGCACTTCGTAATGCTACGATTAGGCATTTGTGAGAAGAATATTCAAATTCCGAAAACTTTGTATTTTGAATATTAGTTTGTTTTAAATAAATTAATTATTGTCTGTGAGTTCATTTATATTTGTTATAAAAATATTTATTTTATGTTAATTTAAGTTATATAATATTTAACAAAAAAAATAAAACATATAAAAATAAACATTAATATATATATATATATATATATATATATCAAAATATATAATATAATAAATAGATAATGAATAATATAAGGAATCAAAATAGAATATTCTATTTTGGGTTGGAGATGAATATGAAAAAATTGGAAAACTGGAAAACTGAACTGGATAACCATGTTGCGGGTTGGAGATGTCTTAGAATCCACAACTTGTTGTATATAAATAGAAACACAATTGATAAAACAAGGTATAAACATATCAAAGCAAGCACGCTCATCAAGTTAAACAATCAAACATGATTCTTAAAACTTGATATCTCAAATAAATGATTATTGATTTCATTTTTGAACATAAGTCATTTCCACTCCACGTGATAAAAAAAAGGTATAAATGTAATTACATTATCATTTAAGCCCATTTGGCGAGAAGGGACATGCAGCCCGCCCCTATGAGAAGTGACAAATTTGCCCCCATTTGTAATCTTGCATTCCTTTGACGTTTTGGACTCATGAAATCCGCAGAGAAAAAATCAACGAGGGCCATGTATATCAATAACCTCGCCGATGCCAAATTGAAAAACCCTCCACGATTAGGGTCGTTAAGCTCGTCTCGCTGTATATATTGCTTATCTCGATCCCCACCGCAATCCCAATCGGGATAGTGAGAGAAAAGAAAATGGCTATTATTATCACTGCACGTACATTAAATTTTGCCTACCCAAAAATAAAATAAAATATAATTTGAATTTTATTATATAAGTTAGAATATTTATACTGGAATTTTGGTACCTGAGTGATGCATCCTTCAAGACCAATGCCTTCGAAAAATTGATGAAATGTTAGGACACCAATCAATGGCTTTATTGTATTTGGACTTTCCGATGCACCCAAGGTAATCCCAATGATCACTGAATGCACAATAATACCCAATTCTAACACCTACAAATTTGAATAAAAATTTTATTAAATAAGCTTATCATTATAACTTCTACATTCGGTTAATTATGTGGCACATTTTTATTTGTAAGAAATAAATTAAACACATTCATCATATTATGTGAAAATTATCTAATATTTTTATTAATGACTAACCCTAAAATGAATTCGTTTCAAGGACTAGAACCTTGCTTAAATGATTTTTCAGATTAGTCTTCCATAAAAAAATATGTGTATAAATGTAAGTTAAATGCTACATCATTTTTATAAATATAATAATGTGATTAAAGATGAACGAGACCTTGAAGTACCTATTGAAGATGCAAGAGAAGCTGTAATCCCAGATGTTAAAATGGTGAATGAAGAACTCGGTGAATTCCAATCATTTCTTAATCGATTTAGAAAATCAAAGACAAAAATGCTCATATCGGCACTTCGTAATGCTTTGATTGGACATTTGTGGGAAAATATTTAAATTCCGAAAAATTTGTATTTTGAATATTAGTTTGTTTTAAATAAATTAATTATTGTCTGTGAGTTTATTTATATTTCTTATACAAATCTTTATTTTATGTTAATTTAAGTTATATAATTTTTTTTAAAAAATATAAAATATAAAATTAAAACATTAATATATATATATATAATATAATTAATGGATAATAAAAATTTAAATGAATAATATAAGGAATCAAAATGAAATATTCTATTTTAGGTTGGAGATGAATATGAAAAAATTGGAAAACTGGAAAACTGAACTGGGTAACCATGTTGGGGGTTGGAGATGGTCTTAGAATCAACATCTTGTTGTATATAAATAAAAATACAATTGATAAAACAAGGTATAAACATATCAAAGCACTCATGCTCATCAAGTTAAACAATCAAACATAATTCTTAAAACTCGATATCTCAAATAAACGAATATTGATTTCATCTTTGAACATAAGTCATTTCCGCTCCACGTGATAAAAAAGGTATAAACGAAATTACATTATCATTTAAGCCCATTTGGAGAGAAGGGACATGCAGCCAGCCCCTATGAGAAGTGACAAATTTGCCCCCATTTGTAATCTTGGATTGATTTGAAGTTTTGGACTCATGAAATCCGCAGAGAGAAGATCCACGAGG
>JAPKLW010001300.1:206110-222935 GCA_026898455.1 Plectranthus barbatus
TTATATTTTAACTCCTAATTTTTATTTTTATTTTTTGCAGAAAAAAAGATTTCATAAATTATGTTCATTTTTATATAAAATTACATTATAAGTTAATGTTTCAATTTTTTTAATTTAATTCCAACATTAATCTATTTATGAAAAATAATGGATGCCCGTTTTTTTGAAAAAAAACTAATATTAATAATTTTATATTTAGATTTTTAATATTTATGAGTTGAATTATAAAAAATAAACATTAATTATAAATTAATTTTTAAATTGAACAAATTTTAAGAACTAATAATTTTTTCAAGAAATTAAGAAAATATATTAGGAATGTATGTAAGGTGCTCGGTTATTTTTTAATTAAAATTAAAAAAAATAGATAGTTTTTAGTATTTAAAAATGTAATTTAATAAATTCTATGAATTAAAATGAAAATTTGTAATGTTGGGAATTAAATTGCGAAAATGGAGTAAGGATAGGAATTGAATTGCATGTTTTGAAATGTTAGGAATTAATTTGCAAAAATAGACAAACGTAAGGAATTAATTTGCAATTATGTAAATGTTAGGTTATTTTTGCAAAAACGAGCAAACGCTGGGAATTAAATTGCAATTAGCCCTAAATAAATTAATTATTGTCTGTGAGTTTATTTATATTTCTTATACAAATATTTATTTTATGTTAATTTAAGTTATATAAAATTTAACAAAAAAATAAAAAATATAAAAATAAACATTAATATATATATATATATATCAAAATATACAATATAATAAATGGATAATAAAAATTTAAATGAATAATATAAGGAAACAAAATGGAATATTCTATTTTGGGTTGGAGATGAATATGAAAAAACTGGAAAACTGAACTGGGTAACCATGTTGCGGGTTGGAGATGATCTTAGAATCAACAAATTGTTGTATATAAATAGAAATACAATTGATAAAACAAGGTATAAACATATCAAAGCACTCACGCTCATCAAGTTAAACAATCAAACATAATTCTTAAAATTCGATATCTCAAATAAACGAATAATGATTTCATCTTTGAACATAAGTCATTTCCGCTCCACGTGATAAAAAAGGTATAAACGAAATTATATTATCATTTAAGCCCATTTGGCGAGAAGGGACATGCAGCCAGCCCCTATGAGAAGTGACAAATTTGCCCCCATTTGTAATCTTGCATTGCTTTGAAGTTTTGGACTCATGAAATCCGCAGAGAGAAGATCCACGAGGGCCATGTATATCAATATCCCTGCCGACGCCAAATTGAACACCCCCTCCACGCTTAAGGCCGTTGAGCTCGTCTCGCTGTATATATTGCTAATCCCAATCCCCACCGCAATCCCAATCGGGGTAGTGAGAGAAAAGAAAATAGCCATTATTATCACTGCTCGTACATTAAATTTTGCCTACCCAAAAATAAAACAAGATTTAATTTGAATTTTATTTAATAAGTTAGAATATTTATACTGTAATTTTGATACCTGAGTGATGCATCCTCCAAGACCAATGCCTTCGAAAAATTGATTAAATGTTAGGGCAGCAATCAAGGGCTTTATTGTATTTGGACTTTCCGATGCACCCAAGGCAATCCCAATGATCACTGAATGCACAATAATACCCAATTCTAACACCTGCAAATTTAAATAAAAATTTTATTAAATAAGCTTATCATTAACTTCTACATTCGGTTAATTCTGTGGCACATTTTCATTTGTAAGAAATAAATTAAACACATTCATTATATTATGTGACAATTATCTAATATTTTTATTAATGACTAACTCAAAAATGAAGTCATTTCAAGGACTAGAACCTTGCTTAAATGATTTTTCGGATTAGTCTTCCATAAAAAAATATGTGTATAAATGTCAGTTAATTGCTACATCATTTTTTTAAATATAATAATGTGATTGAAGATGAACGAGACCTTGAAGTACCTATTGAAGATGCAAGAGAAGCAGTAATCCCAGATGTTGAAATGGTGAATGAAGAACTCGATGAATTCCAATCATTTCTTAATCGATTTAGAAAATCAAAGACAAAAATGCTCATATCGGCACTTCGTAATGCTTTGATTGTACATTTGTGGGAAAAATATTCAAATTCCAAAAACTTTGTATTTTGAATATTAGTTTGTTTTAAATAAATTAATTATTGTCTGTGAGTTTATTTATATTTCTTATACAAATATTTATTTTATGTAAATTTAAGTAATTTAAAATTTAACAAAAAAAATATAAAAATATAAAAATAAACATTAATATATATATATATATATCTATCAAAATATATAATATAATAAATGGATAATAAAAATTTAAATGAATAATATAAGGAATCAAAATGGAATATTCTATTTTGGGTTGGAGATGAATATGAAAAAACTGAAAAACTGGAAAACTGAACTGGGTAACCATGTTGGGGGTTGGAGATGGTCTTAGAATTAACAAATTGTTGTATATAAATAGAAATACAATTGATAAAACAAGGTATAAACATATCAAAGCACTCAAGCTCATCAAGTTAAACAATCAAACATAATTCTTAAAACTCGATATCTCAAATAAACGAATATTGATTTCATCTTTGAACATAAGTCATTTCCGCTCCACGTGATAAAAAAGGTATAAATGAAATTACATTATCATTTAAGCCCATTTGGCGAGAAGGGACATGCAGCCAGCCCCTATGAGAAGTGACAAATTTGTCCTCATTTGTAATCTTGTATTGCTTTGAAGTTTTGGGCTCATGAAATTCGCAGAGAGATGATCCACGAGGGCCATGTATATCAATATCCCCGCCGACGCCAAATTGAAAACCCCCTCCATGATTAGGGCCGTTGAGCTCATCTCGCTGTATATATTGCTTATCTCAATCCCCACCGCAATCCCAATCGGGGTAGTGAGAGAAAAGAAAATAGCCATTATTATCACTGCTCGTACATTAAATTTTGCCTACCCAAAAATAAAACAATATTTAATTTGAATATTATTTTATAAGTTTGAATATTTATACTGTAATTTTGATACCTGAGTGATGCATCCTCCAAGACCAATGCATTCGAAAAATTGATGAAATGTTAGGGTAGCAATCAAGGGCTTTATTGTATTTGGACTTCCGATGCACCCAAGGCGATCCCAATGATCACTGAATGCACAATCCAATTCTAACACCTGCAAATTTAAATAGAAATTTTATTAAATAAGCTTATCATTAACTTCTACATTCGGTTAATTATGTGGCACATTTTTATTTGTAAGAAATAAATTAAACACATTCATTATATTATGTGATAATTATCTAATATTTTTATTAATGACTAACCCTAAAATGAAGTCTTTTCAAGAACTAGAACCTTGCTTAAATGATTTTTTGGATTAGTCTTCCATAAAAAAATATGTGTATAAATGTCAGTTAATTGCTACATCATTTTTATAAATATAATAATGTGATTGAAGATGAACGAGACCTTGAAGTACCTATTGAAGATGCAAGAGAAGCAGTAATCTCAGATGTTGAAATGGTGAATGAAGAACTCGATGAATTCCAATTATTTCTTAATCGATTTAGAAAATCAAAGACAAAAATGCTCATATCGGCACTTCGTAATGTTTTGATTGGACATTTGTGGGAAAAATATTCAAATTCTCAAAAAAATTTATTTTGAATATTAGTTTGTTTTAAATAAATTAATTATTGTCTGTGAGTTTATTTATATTTCTTATACAAATATTTATTTTATGTTAATTTAAGTTATATAAACTTTAACAAAAAAAATAAAAAATATAAAAATAAACATTAATATATATATATATATATATATATATATATATATATATCAAAATATATAATATAATAAATGGATAATAAAAATTTAAATGAATAATATAAGGAATCAAAATGAAATATTCTATTTTGGGTTGGAGATGAATATGAAAAAACTGGAAAACTGGAAAACTGAACTGAGTAACCATGTTGCGGGTTGGAGATGGTCTTAGAATCCACAACTTGTTGTATATAAATAAAAATACAATTGATAAAACAAGGTATAAACATATCAAAGCACTCACGCTCATCAAGTTAAACAATCAAACATAATTCTTAAAACTCGATATCTCAAATTAACGAATATTGATTTCATCTTTGAACATAAGTCATTTTCACTCCACGTGATAAAAAGGTATAAATGAAATTACATTATCATTTAAGCCCATTTGGCGAGAAGGGACATGCATCCGGCCCCTATGAGAAGTGACAAATTTGCCCCCATTTGTAATCTTGCATTGCTTTGAAGTTTTGGACTCATGAAATCCGCAGAGAGAAGATCCACGAGGGCCATGTATATCAATATCCCCGCCGACGCCGAATTGAACACCCCCTCCACGATTAGGGCCGTTGAGCTCGTCTCGCTGTATATATTGCTTATCCCAATACCCACCGCAATCCCAATCGGGGTTGTGAGAGAAAAGAAAATAGCCATTATTATCACTGCCCGTACATTAAATTTTGCCTACACAAAAATAAAACAAGATTTAATATGAATTTTATTTTATATGTTAGAATATTTATACTGTAATTTCGATACCTGAGTGATGCATCCTCCAAGACCAATGCCTTCGAAAAATTGATGAAATGTTAGGGCAGCAATCAAGGGCTTTATTGTATTTGGACTTTCCGATGCACCCAAGGCAATCCCAATGATCACTGAATGCACAATAATACCCAATTCTAACACCTGCAAATTTAATAAAAATTTTATTAAATAGGCTTATCATTAACTTCTACATTCGGTTAATTTTGTGACACATTTTTATTTGTAAGAAATAAATTAAACACATTCATTATATTATGTGACAAATATCTAATATTTTTATTAATGACTAACCCTAAAATGAAGTCGTTTCAAGGTCTAGAACTTTGCTTAAATGATTTTTCGGATTAGTCTTCCATAAAAGAAGATGTGTATCAATGTCAGTTAATTGCTACATCATTTTTATAAATATAATGATGTGGGACTCAACAAAAGAGTTATTATTATTATTATTATTATTATTATTATTATTATTATTATTATTGTTGTTGTGTAATCTTTGGAGTAAGGTCTCATAAATCACATAAATTCATGTGGTTCTTTTAAAGGTTGATTTATAATACTCCCTGTCCCATTTTAATAGTCTCATTTCCCATTTTCGTGCGTCCCATTTTAATAGTTTCGTTTCTAAAAATGGTAACTTTTTCACATTCAACAATAAAATATTAATTCCACTCAACTCATTTTACAGTCACATGTCTTGGTTATTGTGCCAAAAGCAAATGAGACTATTAATTTGAGACGTAGGGAATATAATGAATGTGTTTAATTTACTTTTTACAAATAAAAACGTGACATTGAATTAACCAAATATAGAAGTTAATGATAAGCATATTTAATAAAAAAAATAAATTATTTAAATTTGCAGGTGTTAGAATTGGGTATTATTGATCATTCAGTGATCATTGGGATTGCCTTGGGTACATCGGAAAGTCCAAATACAATAAAGCTCTTGATTGTTGCCCTAACATTTCATCAATTTTTCGAAGGCATTGGTGTTGGATCCTTCAAAAAAAATTGATGAAATGTTAGGGCAGCAATCATGGACTTTATTGTATTTGGACTTCCCGATGCACTTAAGGCAATCCCAATGATTACTGAATGCACAATAATACTCAATTTTAACACTTGCAAATTTAAAATAATTTTTTATTAAATATGCTTATCATTAACTTTTACATTCAGGTCATTCTATTGCATGTTTTTATTTGTAAAAGGTAAATTAAACACATGATTATATTATGAATCAACCTTTAAATGAACCACATGAATTTATTTGATTTATGAGACCTTACTCCAAAGATAACAAAATAATAATAATAATAATAATAATAATAATAATAATAATAATAATAAACTCTTTTGTTGAGTCCCACATTATTACATTCATAAAAATGATGTAGCAATTAACTGACATTAATACACATCCTTTTTGTGGAAGATTAATCCAAAAAATCATTTAAGCAAAGTTCTAGACCTTAAAATGACTTCATTTTAGGATTAATCATTAATAAAAATATTAGATAATTGTCACATCATTCTCATATAAATTTTAACACTTGAAATTTTTTACTTTGTCCGTTATAATACTTCCACGTAGCAAGGTAAATTTTAAAGTCAAATCTCATAAAGTAAATTTGAAATACATAACGAGAAAAATCAAGACTTTTCACAAAGATAAATCCCCTAGTTGGAAAAAGAAAAAAAAATCAAAGGACCTTATACAATTTACAGCCGAGAAATAGTGAATCTAAATTAAACATATGTAATTCAATACCAAAAATATTTTTAATAATTTAATGGAAACGAATGTCGAAAACTAAAATTACCTGAGAGATGACACGGTGACGGAGGAGTTCCGTCTCGCGGGAGTCGAATTCCAACGATACAGCGCCGTGTGCATGGCCGTGCGATGCATGCGTGTGGGCAGCCACCGCCCTCTCCTCATCTCCAACGCCGCCGTTCACTGCCTTCACACTCGTCCGCCGCCGATAATACGAGGTCGCATACGTATCCACCATGAGCGTCCCTATCGCCGCCACCATCGCAATAAACCCTGTGAACGGAAAATCACCCCATGGATGATCGCCGATACACGGCGACGTCAAGCTCTCGAAGGCGTCCGGCAAAACATGTATGAATCCAGTCGACAGAATCACTCCGGCGGCGAAAGCTTTCACGATGAAAAAGAGATTGCTCTCCGGGCTCAACGCCGGGAACCTCTTCGCCACCACGGGCAGGCACACGCCGACGGCCCCCGCCACTAGAATCGACGCCAGAGCCGCTATCTTGTATTTGAGGGCGAGGGTTTTGTTCCGATCCTCCTCCTCCGCCTCGCACGTGCACTCGCCGAGAACCACCGCCGGGAGGAGGAAAATCACGGCCAAGAAAACGTTTTTCATCGGAAAGATCGACGAAAGCATTGATTTCCTCATAATAAAATGTATTTAATCGTTGAGAATTTTGTGTTAACGAATGAATCTTGGCGATGAAACGTTGAAAGAAGGTATATATATATATAATTGGAGAAATTTTTCTGCAAAATTGTGAGTAGAATTTGTAAATTTGAAAATGTAGACACCATGACAACATAATTGAAACAAATTTGCTTTAAAACTGTTGACTAATTTGTGGGAAATGGAAACTGAGTTTAAGTAGACTAAGAATGTCGACATTGTGAAGAATTTGACTCATCTACTAAATTTGAGAAGATTTTTAGGAATAGTTGTTTATGTTAAATATTCTATATTTGACATCAATTATTAAAAATTCCATAGTAATATTTTTTATTTTTGGATAAATTTTTGTGCCTATACTTTTGTTATTTGACATTTATTTTAATATTTTGGAGTTAAATTGGGTGCATTAATTAACAAAAATAATTGTAATTTACAAAAAATGTATGACGATATCCAATTATAATTTATTTATTTTTTTGGTGTTTATCCAATTCAATGAAGTATAATACAATAACTAAATAAGCATAATACACTAACTAATTAAGTATCATTAACATTTTAGCACAAATAACTTTTTAACATAAGATCCGCTTCTCATCTATATATATCATATATAAAGAGAAGATTAGTTAAGTCTTAAAAATAAAATATATGAAATACAATTAATCGTACAAATACTTAGATCAATCAGTTAGATTATTAAAAAATCTTCACTTTAATATTTTTAATCTTTTATGTAAATTACATTTTTAAAAATATATAGATATAGCATATTGATTCTTAGAAGTTCATATACCAACTGTAATACAGTAAATTTTCCTAGAAAAATATTAGGTGGGCCCGTAATTAATGAGGGTTTGAGATTCCATAAATAAATCCTAAACAATGTGAAGAGTTAGTTTTTCGCATGGCTGACTTTGACTTGATCAAATTATTAAAATATTTGAAGATTTAACATTAATTTCCATTCAATTAAAAAATAAAATAAAATAAATCGCAGAATAATATAACCAATCCCACGAGGATCTGCTCGAATTCAAATTAAATAGTCGATAAAAATTGCATATCTCATGAATATAATGAGAATGGAACTGGATTTTCAATATTAACATATGATCGAATTTGTATAGGTAACTGAGACCTGTTGAAATTGGGTGATTGAAGATGATTGGGTTAAAAACAGTCACACGTATAAACTACGCAACATGTGAAATCACTTTCACTCCATAAATTCCAACCTCAAAAGACTTGACATCAAAAATAAGATCAAAACATTAATTTTACTCCAAACTATCAAAAATTATTTAAATCTAGAATGAAGAGATTTTCCGGCATCAGAAAACTGACAGGGCATGCCGGAAACCCATGTCATATTAAAAAAAAATAACTCGTTCTAAATCAAATGATGTGGTTTTCCGGCATGCTTCATCAATTATTTTATCCCTAAAGATTTATTTGTCATAGATTTGAATAATTTTTTATAGTTTGGACAAGATTTGAATAATTTTTTATAGTTTGGACATAAAATTGTGAAATGAAATAATTGGTACTATAATTAAAAAATAGTCAATAGTTTGGACTAAAATGGATGTTTTATCCTAAAAATAATTATACTCACATTAATAATTGACAAATTGATATTGAGAACTGAAATGAATAATAATAATAATAATAACAATAATAATAATAATAATAATAATACATTTACATGCTAAAATAAATAAGAGAAATTAATTGAAGAACACTTCCCCTTTTTAGAATGTTGAAAAAAAATTGTTTAATTGCTCACTTACCTAATATAACAAGAAAGTCAATAGGTGTGAACATGGTTTGGTCGAAACTCATCAAATCGGCCAAATTAAAATTATTTAGCTGGTTAGGATGATTTGGTGACTAAAAAATGTGTTCGATTAATTTAGAAATTTCGAACCGTATAATTTAGTTTAACTGACAGTTTATGGTAGGAAAACGACAATTATTGAAATATTATTTAAATTATATATTATGTTAAATTATAAATTTACAAATGTAGTACAAACAATGTATCTCATAATATTTATATAATACTTAAATATAAGTTTCCTTCATCTTATTATTATTATTATTACTATTTCTATTTCATATTTTGTCAACTATCTAAATTGATGTATATTATATTGAATAACACTTATATTTAAGATAATTGTATTTCTTCATTAAGTATTTTATGATATTCTTTTAAGAATGATATTATAGAATATGAGATGTTTGGACTATGCATGATTGTTAAATTAACAGCCAAACAGTGGAATTGGCCGTTTTATTTGATAGATTAATTGAATTGATTTTGTTTATATAATTACCAAATCATATATATTATTTTGACCAATATTTTTCCCCTCAAAGCCACTAAATTGAACCATTTATACCATAGGAATCAACATAAAATAAATTCACAGATGCCACGAAGACCGCATGAGGTCTTAACAGATAAAATTAACTGAGACTCTCTCTCTCACTCAGACCAAACCATTCTTCCACTGTAACTTGGTAAAAAAAATGCCACTGATAAACTATTTACTCGGAAAGCAATATCTAACACCAAACCAAAAACATGGACAAGTTTCAAGTACAATCACCAACAGCTCAATGTACAATCACTTGTAATCAGTGTCGTAATATCCATCATCATCATAGTAGTACTCTATGTCGTCGCCAAACTCCAAGAAACCACCCCTCACTTGTTGTCTTAAGCTCTCTTATATTCGATCCCTAATGGCTGTCCCCTGAGAAAATAAGAATGCCACCATCAAACATAATACAATGGGTATCACTAATGACTGTCGCTCACCATTTTATGACAACGTTCCTCAAACATCTCAAGAAACCCTGCAACCAATCGATCAGCATTTTCCACCCACATATTTCGATGAATGCTAGCTGTTTTTGCAACAGTTTGTATCTGAAAGAAAGGAACGTGAGAATGAACTCGTGTAATTCATGGATACTAGTCAGCAAACATCATGCATTTTAGCTATGAAAGGACTAGGATCAGCCTTGACAACTTCGGCGCCTGCATTGATGATGAAGAAAAGGTAACACGAAAATCAAACAGCAGGTCTTTCTCTTCGGTCTTTACTGAAAGAGATACACGAGCTTCATCTCATCCCATGCATGATCTTTTCAGAGCACGAGTCGGGAAGACATTGCAAAAACGCCAGTGGAGGTCTGGTCTCAAAGTCTATTCTTTCTTCTCCCATCACTGCCTTTGGGGAACGGGTAGGTGAAGATCTTAGTGTCAGCCTCTTACTAGGAGAACAGATGCCATGCAAACACAGAAAAAGGGCAAGCGGGTAAAGGAACAGACTAGCCGGCAAAAGGAAAGTCAGAATAAGCGGTTAGGCTTAGAGCTGTTAATGGATATGGCCTTACAGAACAAAGCTGCTACTTAACTTAGAAGGTCAGCGGAAAGAGCTAGAACAACGGGAAAAGAGCTGGGAGTTCGTCTAAGGTCTTGTCTTGGGGAAAAGAATGCCTAGAAAGAGGGATAAGCCAGTTATATCAAGTTTTCGGGTTTTGTGGCGATTCTTAGCCAGGAGTTTTGGTTCCAGAAAGTCATGGGAGCAAGACTTAGACCAAGATTGGTTGCATTGGAATTCATAAACCAAGATGATTGTTGCAATAATTTAAGCTGCCAAAAAAGTAGATAGAAGTTTCCAAATTGACTCCAAGACCAACAAGAAAGAAAATAATGAAATAGCAAATCATTGTTTGACCTATGACTTGTGTCAGTCAAAATAATGCATTGAGTTTGGATGGAGTAAGAAAAGAGGTTGTGTACCTTCTCTCCAACCTTTTCTTGATGTTCCTTCACTTTCTCCTGCAGCTTCTTCAACCGCATATTTACTCTTAGTCGCTTTTCCTGTGAATGGCATCAATGAAAATCAAATGCCACCACAATGCCATGTTAACTACAAAAGAATCTACAAAACACTTATAAATTCTTTTTCTTTGAGAGGGAGGGGGTCATACCTTGACATAACTAAGATTAAGCTCCTTCCTTGAGTAACCACGATCCAAATTGCGCATCACATATTGGTTATAATCCTTTACTATCCTCATAATGATATCAGAAGTTGATATCCCATCAGCCCTTTGAGTCTCTCTAAATTTCCCCACAGCTTTGACCTACATAAGAAGTAGGTAACCATGGTAATCAATTTTGAACATATTGTAATAACGAGAAGTTACCAAATGAGATGCACAGAAAAAATACGATATTAATAAATCACAAAAAACAAAAAACACGAGACATAATCCAATCTTACAAATTCATAAACATCATTTCCAGCTCCACTTGCATCAGCATAACTGCAACAGAAGTTGCACCCATTTTCAGGGTGCAAAGTTGGAGTTATGAGAACTTAAATACACCATACAAACCACTAACAGACTGTCAGACACTCATCATATATAGGGAAATTAGAGGGTCTGTTACTCATCATTTTCACAACTCTAATCTAAACAGCATGAGGGCATGAGGGTAACTTAAAAACAAAACTTCAAATAAATTAATTTCAAATTTTAAAATGCAAAAATAGATTCACTTTCTCCTACTCAAATCTCAACAGAAATGCAAGAATGACCAAAGAATTGTAGTAGCAAATTACGCAAGCCAACCCTCTTATAGCCAACAACTTTTGGGAAGCTGGCATAGGCATAGTGATATGTGCGTAAAATGATCTATATTTCGATGTGTAAGCGTGCATGTTTGTGTTCATTTTACTCTCATATCATATCATATGTATTTGTATTTGTTTTGTTGTGTTTTCGTGTTTTTTGTGTTTCGGATGTTGTAGGTTAGGTTTGGAGCATAAAGCAACGTTTTTGGCTTAGTTTTGGAGGAAAATTGCCTGAGACGAAGGTCAAAAGGAAGTTGGATCGTCCGAGCAAAGCAAAAGTAAGGAAGAGACCGGGTTTCAAAGAGATCGCCCAGCCGAGCCAGGTCAGGCTCGACCGAGCCTTGTTGAACAGAGGTCTGGCTCGGCCGACCCTGCCATGCTCGACCGAGCCTGGCATTTCAGAGTGTTGGTCCCGGATATCAGGGTATACTTTGGCAGCGGAAAAAACGTAAGTTCGTTTCTTGCACTCTGCTGGTTACACAGCTGACTGGGACCTTGTCAGCTGGTAAGTCAACTGGCAACTGAGTATTCAGCTGACTGGCAACTGGCTGGTCAGCTGATGACTCAGGACTTAGAAAATTTTAGAGTCGAGTTTGCACAGTTATAAACTGGTTTCAGTTATACTCCAGCACTTGGGTGCTGGGTTTTAAATCAGTAAGTAAATGCTGAAAGCAGTAAATAACAAGGATATTTTATAGTGGTTCGATCAACTGATCTACGTCCACTCTCCAGTCGAAGCACTGGAAATTCACTAAAGAGAGTAATCAGGTACAAGATATCCTACGATCTATTTCCAGCTGGTAGATGCCTCGTCTACCAGTCCACTGGATCAACTGCTCCCGGGTCTTGTCCTTCTTCAACTCTTGTCAGCTGGATGGAGTGCGAGCACGTCACTTTAACCTCCACCGGTACCACTGACGACGTGGGTGTTTAGTTCTCCCAAGAACTTGACTCTTGCTGGCGGCAAAACTGCCCGTAATAACTCTGGAGCTGGCTGGCTCAAGAGCTGCTATGTTCTTCCTCGGAATGAGAAAGAACACCAAATGAGATCAATAACTCACAAGCTAGAAGCTTGGAGTCTCGTGTTCAAATGATTGACACACGGAGTAGCTTTAAGAAAAGCCTCGAAAGATTGCTTATACGCTGATATGAATGCGTTTGAGCTTTCGGTAGTTCAGGAATGGCTAAGAGTGGGCAAGAGTAGCTAAGAGTGGTCAAGAGTATTGAATGCTGTTGGATCTCACGTATTTATAGACGTGAGATTCAGATTCAAATACTAGCCGTTTGGACACATCCGGAAAAGTCTCTGTCCTCGCATGTCCTTCTGCAGGCGGCAGGTAGGAATTTCCGGAAAGCGCCATACCTTTGATCGCTTTATCTGACACAGATCTCTTTGTGTCAGAACGACTCTATTCGTCAGTACGAGGAATCGGAACTGGTAGTCTTGAACTGATAGACTTTAAGACATCCTCCTTAAAGTTATACACTGTCAGTTACTTCCTCAGACGAATCTTCTTTTTGTCTCTAAGTCTTCGGGAGAGCGAATCTTCAATTCTGCTGATAACCTCCGACTGGTAGATCATACTGGTGATCTTTGTGCTGGCAGTCTCTGCTGGTGACTTTCCTTAGCACAATCAAGGTCTACCAATTCGTCTGATGTTATCTCTTGGAATCTCCCGTGACTGGTGGCTTCACCGCTGGTGAATAGTGTCAGCCAGAACACATATTCTGCTGGTAGATCTGTCAGCCTCCTGCTGATGAAATCTTCCCACTGGTGAACAGTAGCCAGTCGATAGCTCAACTCTATGCTGATGAACAGTGTCAGCATGAGTCTTCGTCAGCCGCTTGCTGGTGAGACTTCTCTCAACTGGTAAGCACATCTCATGCTGGTGAACAGTAGCCAGCATGAGTCTTGATCAGCTGCGACTTACAACTCAAAATACCTATACAGGACTTTACATTTGAGACTAGAGCTATTCTAGAGACAAACTGACGCTGGTTGGACTTAGGATTTGATCCACCAAAACACCAAACTAGAATCTAAGCAAGTAGCTACTGGGGAAGGGAAACTTAGCCAAATTTCCCAACACAGAGGATTCGCTCAGCCGAGCCAGATCGGGTTTAGCGGTTTTTACGGTTTTTCTGCTATCTCAGGCGAGCCAAATTCGGCCCGGGCGATCCCAGGCTCTATTTGCTCGTCTATAGAAGGGGGATTCTCGAATTTTAGAAGGACTTTTGGTCATTTTTCATTACGTCAAGGTAGAATTCACCCAAAATTCCATCTCTCAATCCTACTCCATCCTAATCCAAGAGGAGCAAGAGCTAATCCACCATTCTTGGAGAGGAATTGAAGACCAATGTTGGTAGATGAAGATCAAAGTGCTCAATTTAGGGGAAGAATTCATTCAGACCTATCTCTTGTAATGTTTGGTTTTCAATTGAATATTGTAATGATGAACATTGGAGGTATAGAATTCTAAATTTCCTTGGATATTGATTTGAATGAAGGTGTGAGAAACTAGGTTGAATTATGTTTGTTTACTTTCCTATTTGAGATTGAATCACACTAGAGCTTGTTCACATGCACCTAGGTGTAGGTAATAGTCAATCTAGGTGTTAATTAGTACGAATTTTGCAGCCAACACGCGGAAATGAGTGTCGTGAATAGTGTGAGTTCTTGTGTTCCTTGATCCAATCCCTGTGCGGAGATAGGGCATAGGATGATGATTTACGTGCCATTAGGAGTGGTCTAGGATCCGATAACGTGGCTGTTTGAGGTTCTTAGTGTCATCAACGGTCGATTCACCGTGACTGGGGGTTGGCTAGTGTAGGGTAATAGTCCATCCTTATAGGAATTAAATATGTTTGCATCATAGCTCAACTCAAGTAGATCACACCTAAGTTCTTATCAACATCCGTTCTTACTCATTTAACTTGTGAGACTTGTTCTACGATTGTTACTACAAATTGAAGTGTTGTTTGAATTTACATTTTATGAATGAAGTTGATTGATTGC
The DNA here is from genome assembly GCA_026898455.1 of Plectranthus barbatus. NCBI lineage: Eukaryota > Viridiplantae > Streptophyta > Magnoliopsida > Lamiales > Lamiaceae > Plectranthus > Plectranthus barbatus. Next base: position 220,840 of record JAPKLW010001300.1, read on the forward strand.
TTAAGTATGGATTTAGTTAGTTCAATTTTGCATTAGGAATTTAGACAAAAACTCAACGATATTTGTTTGCCTAGCTATAACATTTCCTTAACAAGTAAGTAGTATTCTATAGGGCGAATTCGAAAGAACATTGGATTGAAAATTTAACTTGATTTGTGTGTTGAATTACACGTGCATCAAGAAAACTTGCGCTTTAAAAGAATTTTAATTTAAAAATAATAGAAAAATGGAACAAGTTTAATAATTTCAAATGGTTACAGGAATTAAAAAAACATAAGAGTAGAGGATATTGTATCTCCAATTTTAAGTAATTGTTAACTGCTCAAGTGTCTTTCTACTGTTTCAATAATCAAATGCATGATTCTGTTGGAAATGGATTAACTTAATTCGAAACACTTACGGGAGAGAGTCATGCGCAACATAATCTATCTGGTGTTTGTCCAAAAACTCTTGATTAATCACCCATGGGGCATCAGGAATAACCTCATCAACCCACCTTCCAAAGAAATACTCTAAATGTCAAGGTGTTCGGCCATACCATGTATTCAATACTCGGCAAGTATACAAACCAACTAAATTAAAATAAGATAAAATAAAAGGTTCATAGAGATAGATCCAATATACCAAGGATCACCAACCCAAAACTCTTAAGAAATCAAGACTTTCATGAACAATTATGGCGCACATACCTTTTACTTGAGGTAGCATAACTATTAGCAAGACTTAATAAGCATAATCAACGAAATACTTGATTAGATTCAACAGATGGAGCAAGTGCATTACCACTTCATTAAATCGACCACTAACTACCTATAGAAGACAAATCAATCATAAACATAGGAAAAAAGATAGCATAATTTTCAGATTCGGTCATAACGGTCTTGCCTTTGAACTTGTGTGTGACCTCACGTATTCGGGAACCTACAGAGATGCAAGACACCATTTAAGCTTCAGAATGACCAAGAAAAATCAAGCATAGACGCCTTCTGATCCAGACAAATTGCATGATCTGAGCAGACCAACACAATTATCGTGCCCAAATTAAGTTGATAAAGGACTGAAATTACAACCGAAATAATTAAAATCCTACAAATGAACTCCTAAGTTTTCACCAACAATTGAACTAAAACAACACTGACATTGAACATAAAACCTGACGCGAATCCTGCAACAATAAAACTAAATATAACACTACATCACAAATAAGAATCAAATAGGCACACACGATAGAGATCAAGTTCAAAGAAGAAAAGATACAGTTTTTCCGCTTGTTCGAGCGCGCGAGCGTGGCCGAAGTGAAAGAGATCGTAGATCCCGTCGGCGTAGACACGAAGTGGACGGTCAGACGAAGAACGATCGCTGACGGCGGCGTTCTGTCGCCGCTCATCCGCGGTAGCAACACCGCTCTCGCCCATCGCCGCCGTCGGCGCTCTTTTTTCTGCAACTATAATTTATAAATTCTTTCCCTGCCTGCAAAAATAAACTGAAAAACGAATATACCACGATGCTGTCACCTCACGTGCTGATTGATTTTATTATTATTATTAGTATTGTAGTTTCAGAATTTTAATTATTAATATTAAATTTTATTTGTAAGTAAATTATATGAATTTTTATATTATATAAATCATAAAATTGTATGATATATATATATATATATAGTTGCGTTCATTTCTGAACTAAGTGTTGTGAATGAACAATGAACATTTTTTCAACCTTTGATTTATTTAATCGTACGGCTAATATGATGACATGTGTCAATTAAATAATTAATTTTTTATTTCATTAAGGGTAGTATTGATATTGTTCCATAATTTATTTTTAGAACGGTTACTAACTTTGGTAACTGAATTATTTACTCAATCTTTGTTTTTTTTCATATCTTTTTTAAAGATTTGATTCTACAATCCTTTTTTAACTACTTACATTAATTTTCGTTCATATCATTCTCGTTTTTCATTATTCCTTCTCCTTAATTTTTTGTTTGCGCCATTTTTTTTCATACAATACTATGAACGACATACCAGGTATTTTTTTATTTGTAGTTCAATTAAATTCTTTTTCGTTTTCACGTTTAATTTTATACTATTCACTCG
>JAPKLW010001301.1:2972-68790 GCA_026898455.1 Plectranthus barbatus
AAAATTATTTACAAATTATGTTTTATTTTAAAATAAAAATAAATAAAATAATTATATATATAGTGTGGTTGAGTGGTCATTGATAAACTTTAAAAAAATATTGTGCTTGGGTTGGATAATGTGGAAGTGAAAGAAATTAATAAAATATTAAAAAATTTTGTATGATTGGGTGGTTGGGCCATAAACTTAATCTAAGGGCCTTGCTTTCTTTTTTTTTTTTTTTTTTATATATATATGCATTCTATTTTGTTACAAGTGACAGTGTGATGGGCCTCGTTTGGTGCCACATCTGTGTTGGACTTGGGCAAAAACATGGGTATTGAGCTCTCAGGCAGATCTACTTTTTGAGGTGGTGTTGGGCCACAGTTACGCTAATATGTCTTTTTACCCATAACAGTAAGTACTTCTTTGGTCTCATTAGATTAGTTCTTTTTGGTTCCAGTATAGTAATCAATATTTGTGAAGTAATGAAATTAATATTTTATTAATATGAGGAGATTTCTTTTCTATTCTAAAAAAGAGGACTAATCTAGCGGGACAGACAAAAATGGAATGGACTAATCTGGTATTAATTACCTATAGAAAATCTTACTTCAAAGAAAATAATGGATTTTATTACAAATATAATATTTTATTTATTTGAAAACATTTTATGTTAAACTTTTATTATGAAACAAATCTTAATAGTGAAATATATGAAAGTAAATATATCTTTTAAAATGAGTAAATACATCACTATATTTAGAATACATAATTTGAATTAAGTAAAAATATCATTGTTAATAGTGAAATATATTATTATTATTAACAAAATATATCAATAATATGCATAATCTTATAATAACATTATTTATAATATAAAAATATATTATTTATAACAACTTTTTCACAAATTAAAAACCATGACATAGCTAGTCTGATCAGAAATTTTTATCTAATTATTTTGTAAGAAAAATTTGATTTGCTTTAATTTTCATAAAAATAATTTATCTTGTACACTAATGCAGCGTGCATCTGGAAAGCTTATTTAGATCCAATAAGTGTTTGATACTTGAATGCGTCTAAAACAAAATTCAATTCGATAATTATTAAATCTGGGTGTAAACTAGCTACTTGAGTAGATGATGTACATTAAAGTGGAATATAAAACCTAAAATAATATGCAAAGTTGTTTGACCAGTTCCATGTATGTTCATTATTTAGTATTTACTATTTTCAAAAGAAATGTGTACCACATTTATCGTGTTTTCCCATTGAAGTGGGGCAGGGATTGGTTCCATAAGTTTAGCATATTATAAACAAACGGCCAGAATTGAAAACTTCTTCCAAGATTAAAGGATCCATTTCTTCCACCTCTTTTTTTCTTCTTCTTCTTCTTTCCCCTTCATTCATATTCATCTTTTTGCAATTTCTCAATCTAGGCTCATCACAGCAAAATGGTATCTCAATTCCGTTCTCCCACTATTCAACTCCATTCTTTCAATTAGTGTTGTGTTTTCTCATTCATATTGCCATGAGTGTTTGCGCTTCATTTGATCGATTATATGACAAAGTTATTTTTGTAAGAAAAAATGATGAATGTGATAACATTTTGTTGATCCTATTTTCTTGATATTGGCAATGTGGGGAATGTATCCCTTTTATTCTTGTTCTATGTTGGCCTTGAAAAACAATGCATATATATGTCTCTATATTTTTAAGGGTGAAACTACTTGCAATAATTTTAGCTGACGTGAGATCAGCAATACCTCTCCCGTTTATGTATGCTTGGAGAAATGAGATTGCATAATATTAATGCATGCATCTTCTTTCAAGAATGCTTGAATGTATAGAATCAAGAAAGATGAGAAAACAACAGTTGTATTATGTGATTATTTTCTCAAGATAATATTTTGAACAAATAATGTAGACATTAAGAAAGAAAGAGATTATATATGTTTGAATACAGGCGAATTCAGCATCTGGAGTAGCTGTGGACGACGACTGCAAACTGAAGTTTCTGGAGCTGAAGGCGAAACGGAACTACAGGTACATCATCTTCAAACTGGATGACTCGATGCAGCAAGTGGTGGTGGAGAAGGTTGGGGGCCAGGCTGAGTCTCACGCCGACTTCAGCAACAGCTTGCCTGCTGATGACTGCCGTTATGCTGTTTTCGACTACGACTTCACTACCGATGAGAACTGCCGCAAGAGCAAGATTTTCTTCATTGCCTGGTCTCCTGAGATCTCCAAGGTCAAGAACAAGATGCTTTACGCCAGCTCCAAAGATCGATTCAAGAGGGAGTTGGAAGGGATTCAGGTTGAGTTGCAAGCAACTGATGCCAGTGAGATGAGCATGGACATCTTCAAGGAAAGAGCTTACTGAATTTCAACCTACTCATCTTCATTTTTCTAAATTCTACATTTCTTTTCTCATAATTTCCATTACATGTTTTTTTTGCTGATTCCAACACCATCGATCGTTTCGATGTTTTCTTATTCTGTTTGAACTTGAACTACTTCTTCATTTTCGAGGGATGTTTAGCCCCTTTAATATTCACTTTTCTAGCATCCTATTAATTTTCTTAGTCGTGTAACATGCATGCTTTAATCTAATCATGATTATCTTCTTCTCTACCAAAACATATATAATTAACACACATATACGCTTTGCTAATTAATATCAACAAATTAAATATATTATACAGTCGCCATATAAATTTACAAATAGCTTATGTTGGTGTAAATTATATTTTAATAGAAAATGCTGTAGTTAATTTTGAGTAATTCATCGCAAGGCTCAAATATTTAGCAACCATGCTACATTCTATTACTTCCTATTTAACTACAACTATAACTAAAATATTTGATAATATTCTATGTTTATGCTAACATGATATGATAATTCTTATTTAAGATTGAAAAAACCCAAAATGTATATATAATACCAGCCCCAAAAGGTCCAGTCTGGGAAGACGATATCGAAGCTGCGATTGTCAGAGCAGTATTTGAAGAGCGGGGGTGGGATGGAATTGGAGCCCGCTTTCACCACTGGCCGATCTTCCGTGTCAAACATCAGCTCCAAATCCGGCAATTTCCCACCATACCTGTTTTTAATTGATTAATTAATTCTGCTTTTAATATATACTCTACTACGTAGTAAGTTTAATTTTGAGTCCTACTCCTACCTAGTCATGAGCTGCGCAAACCCCCACAACGTGAACAGCCCGCGTGACTGAAACCAGTCTCGAAATTTCTGCACGTACATTTTACCATCCAAAATGATGAGATTTCCTCGGTAATTCCCTTCTTCTTCCACGGCCGCAAGTCTTCGTGTATCCATCTGAAATACTCGGGGCACTCCCATTCCCATGAATATCTTATTCTTTGGGCATTTCTTGGTTTCATTCCATGCCACGCAGTCCACCCTTCCTGATGCTTTCTCAACCAAATCATTTTCTAAAGAATTGCTCTGCAATGCAACACTAATATTTGCTTATTTTAACCCATATAATGTTATTTGGAGTATATTTTTCCAGAAAATATAATAAGCACTTATATGTATAATTGACAAATCTTAATTTATGAACGAAATTAACACCTAGTTACAACTAAACATTTCATAAGGTCCTCCAAAATCAAAAATCAAAGTAGATTTAAGTAGTACTAGCATGGGCGCAATAAATTTAGAAAATAATCAATTATTATACAAACTACTTTTCCCAATAAAATTCAACCTTGATAGACAAATATTATCATTTATTCAACTCTATTCTCAATCTAGAATAATGAACAAGAAATCAGAAAAAAAAAACAACAACAACAATCAATTTTAACTTCATAGGAGGAGTTTTAATTAAATTTGAACAAGGAGAAAATGGACAATCAAAAACAAATTTCAAAAGGCCAACTGTCCCAAACTACCCGTCTCTTGGTATACATTACACAAATTTAATTTAATTTAAACCACTAGAGTTAGCGCATGTTTTATTTTTTCATTAGGTGATCGAGTTATATCACTAACTGAATATATTAGTTTGTAGATTCAAGTTTAAAAATAATCATCCCATTATGTTACTTGTGTATAGTTACATAAAATATTATAGAATATCATTACACCCAAATTTGACATTTGGAGCAAAATCAAAACATGTACTCCCTCCGTCCCAGGACAGTCGCAACGTTTTCCTTTTTGGTCCGTCCCAAAACACTTGCAACGTTTCCTTTTTTGGAAAGTTTTTATTAATTAATTATCCACTAAACCTACTCTACTCCTACCCCACTATCTCTCATACCCTACTATCTCTCCTAATCATTAACTTACTAATCCTACTCCACTAACTCTTCTAATCACTTTTTCTTAACCTCTGTGCCCGGTCAAACGTCTCAAGAGACCCGGGACGGAGGGAGTATTAGATTTGTGCATTTTAAAACTGAAACTTGAAAAACTATTTAAAATCAAAACGAATGCAAAGCTGCTTTATTTTTAGACAATTATCCCAACTGTGTGTTCGAGTGGATTACATTCTTTATTTTATAATGGTATTTGTTATGTATTCAATTATTTGGATTACTAATTTAATTATTATTTTTACGATAATAAAATTAAGTATACATATACTCTAATTGATTCTTAATAACAAAAACTAAAGTTATGAATTAATCAAATTTTAATTAAAAACTGAAAAGCTTCAAAAAAAAAATCTGAAATATATTTATAAAAAATATTATATACCCTAATTGAGTGTGATGAACTGAACTTATAAAACTATTATAAAATAATATTTAAATTAATAATTTGAATGGTGGAACATAGAATAAAACTTACAAAGCGAAGGAATCGAGCGAAAATCAAGATACAGCATATGACGATGGCAATGCTAAAAAGAACAAGAGTCGGCATTTGCTTTGTTTTATTTTTTAACGATTCCCATTGCCGCCGGAAAACTTTCTTCATCATCATACTTTTGGTAGAGAGAGATCTTGCTTAATTGATTTCGCCTTTGTATTTTTCTGCTCTTTTATCTGCTACGCTACTCTAATATAGTATAGTAATTTATTTATTTATTTTTATATGTAATCTGCGTTTGAATTTTGTAATAAGTAAAATGCAATGTATTATCAAATATGTCAATTTTAAAGTTGTAGAATTTCTGGATTTTGAAATTCATTTGGATTTAGAAGGCAATAATTTGAATTTGATAATCTCTAACATTGCCTCATGATATAAAAATTCATAAAATGATAGCCATAAGATTTAGTACATTGTTATGGATTATTTCTTTTTCTATACAACACTATATTTCATAAATGGAGTGCTAGAGAATCAGATATTCATATTCCTGACCAGAGTAAATGTCAATTACTAAAAAAACACCTACCTAATATGATTACAATTTTTACCTACAAATTCTTTAAATCTTTTCCCGCATAGAATTCGACGCAATTAATTACTGGATTGGACAGCACAATATTCTAAAATATTTTGGGTACATTCATGTTTCTAAGTTGGTACATTTAACCCATTTTACTCATCCATTATTGAGGGGCGGATGTAGAACTCGAGTATTGTGCGGGTTCGATCGTAATTTTATAAAGTCGATACTTTGTAATTTTATTTTCTAAAAAAATATATATATATAAAAAAATTTGAGTTGGTCTCTTGAGAGACGATCTCAACATTTTTTTATTGTGAGACGGACCTTAATACATCATTTCAATAAGTTAAATACATCATTTCATTTTAAAAAATTAAATTTTTTGCAACCAAGAAATACATCATTTGCAATAAAAAAAATACATCATTTCAATAAATTAAATATATCATTATATTTCTTTTTCTGTGTAAAAAATTACATTATTTGTAACAAAGAAATACATTATTTGCAATAAAGAAATAAATCATTTTAATAAATTAAATACATTATTAAATTTGTTTCACAATAAAAATAATGAAACCGTCTCATCTGAGAATTTGCCTAAAATATTTGAAATGTTGTGGGGGCGGCCGACCCGTCAGCACCACGTACATAATGCTGCCCCTGCCACTTTTAATGTAATAGGTTTCTCCGATAGTACAAGGTAAAATAGTGAAGTAGGCAAACTTTCAAATTTAAGTTTAAATTGTAACTTTTTTTTTAAAGATTGTAAAAATTAGAAAATTCAATTGTGCATTTCACGAAATTATTATATTTTAGGTATTATAATAAAACATTAAATAGTATTGCACCCATGCGATGCGTGGAAATTTTAATTATTTGTATTGAAATAATATTATTTCAATATTTTTCATAAGCTAATAATATGTATTCTTTAATGAGGAAATCATTAAGTTTTATGATAAGATATACAATAGAAATTAGCATCATATTGTTTTTACAATACATATATGATATTATGTTGACGTTCATTTTATTTACTTTAATTAATTTGTTGAATTTATTTTGTAAGTCTCATATGAATTTCTAATTCAAAACAATGTTCAAATATTATTTTTCATGAAATTTTAAAAATCATATATATATATATATATATATATATAGGGATCGGATCCGGTGATAAAAATTCCCCCGTGATAAAATGATAAAGCCGCTTGATTACCTTTACAATGTTGCTTGATTGTGTTTTAGTTATTGCTTGATTACAATGTTGCTTGATTGTATTTCAGTTATTGCTTGATCATTTGTTGCTTGATTGCATTTTAAGTGTTGCTTGATTAGATATCAACCATTGATTTAATTAGATCTAATGGATGAGATTCATTCTTATTTTTAATATACTTATTTATTATCATATGATCTCATCCCTATATATATATATATATATATGTGTGTGTGTGCAATTTTCTTGAAATGATGAGTTCCATACATAATATATAATGCTAAACAATTTTTATTATTTTTTAGTGTGTGATAATTTTCAAAATTTTATTTTTTTAAAAAATCTTGAATTTTGAATCTTTCACTTCTTATTTTCCCTTTATTTTTTAGAACCAAACAAAACTTTTAGAATTGATGTAATCATGCGAATCATTATTTATATTATAGTATAAATATTTAACTATGTGCATTAATACAGACTTTATTCATATTAAATTTGGACTTAGGACTCTTTGACATGAAACTTGATTTGCTACCCTCGAACGTGTTGGAGATTTATACATTCAATGTCACTCTCTGGCCAATTTTGTAATGTCTTCAATTATTATATACATTGATCGTTCTTGCATTTTATTGATACTATTTATGAGATTTGGATAGTTCTCTCTTTATTATATACAGTGATCGTTCTTGCAATTTATTGATACTATTTATGAGGTTTGGATAGTTCTCTCATGTTGGCCTTCATGACATATTATTTGATTATATTCATATGTTGTGAGTTCATATCTTCTGGTCAAGATAACTTTACTATTTGAATTCTTCATTACGAAATTTATATTTTCTCATTGATTAATGTAACATTAACACTTAAATTTCTATTCTCATGCATACGTTTCAACATTATACTCCCTCCGTCCCTCTAGAATTGTTCCTAAAGGATTGGACACAATACTAATGTGAATAGAGATAAAGGGAATTAGTATTTTATTCATGCGAGTGTATTAACTTTTCATTTTAGGTAAGGGAACAATTAAATGAGATGGACGAAAAATGAAAGATGAACAATTGAAGTGGGACGGAGGGAGTAATTTTTTTTTCATCCCTCCACTAATTGCATGATTTAAACTTATTTCATATTAAATGAATGTTAACAAATTCATATTTGATTCAAACATTCCAAATCACAAATATTTTTAATTATTTTATTTAATATTTTTAAATACATTTCCTTGTTATTTTAAAAATAAATATTAAATAAATAAAATAATAAAATTGATTGCAAATGCAGATGTTCGATTGCTATTTTACATTATAAATTTATTGCGACCACATTTGAATTTGATTTATATTTTTATTAATTATTTTTAATATATATATATATAGATATACCAGACACTATGAATCTTTCATATTTTTCTCAAATATATATTTACTAGTTCAAGTTCTTATATATTCTAGTCACTTTGATTATTTTGTTTTCTTAATATTTTTGGTACCTTCTTTATTGATGTTTTGTATACAAAAATCTCACTTACACACAATTGTCATGTGTTAATGTGCTCATAATATTGATGATAGAATTAATTCAAATTATTATTATAATCAATATTATATTGTCGTGAACATATGTGGCTATGGTGAGTAGGTAAGCATTTCTATTTTTGTATATGTGTGTTGGGCATAAATATGACTAGGAGATTTGATAAGGAACAACGACCCATGAAAACGTATTCAAAAGAGCCCACAACACAGGAGGACGTACCCAAGGGACCATAATGTTAAACTGAAACAAATATTTATTACTTCTTAGTAATCTAAGCAACAGACTTGACTTTAAATAGTCTGACAAAATGAATAGACTAACTTCCACATTCTATTAACTAGGGGTGTTCGCGGTCCGGTTCGGCCGGTTTTGGGGAAAAATCTCGGTCAAACCAATAGGTACGGTTTGAATTTTTTTCAAACCAAACCGGCCAAATAATTTATCGAAACCAAACCGGCCAAACCGTATAAAAACGGTTTGGTCCGGCCGGTTTGACGGTTTAAAATGAGAATTATTTTAAATTCAACAATATACTATAATATATATCAAAATCAAAACTACATTAAAGTGCAACTAAAATATAAGAGATAATTAATTTAAAATCAGTGAATCGCACCACAAAAGCACAAATTAGTTGGACTTTTAATTTTGATAAAAAAAATTAAAATCAATGAATGGGGCAGCGAAGTAAATGAGGCGAGAGTGAGGGAAGAAAGGGGAAAAAAAGAGTGAGGAAAAAAAAGGAAAAAAAAATTGAAATTAACAAAATGTGTTTAAAATAATAAAATCAATGAATGACAGCAAAGCAATGGAGGCGAGGGTGAGGAAAAAAAAAGAGAAAAAAAGAGTTGAAATTAACAAAATGTGTGTTGAGAGTTTCGAACACAGGTACTCTAAACCATATGTGTGACATCGACCAATTGATCTACAAACATATATTAGTAATATATTAAATATTTATATCAAAATATCTATCCGGTCGGTCCGGTTTGGCCCCCCAAACCATGACCGGACCGGTTTTAACCGGTTTCAATTTTTTTAAACTGCCGGTTTAAAAAACAGATTTATAACCGGCCAAATCGGCCAAATAAATCCGGTTCGGCCGGTTTGAACGGTTTCGGTCAAACCGTGAACACCCCTACTATTAACGCGACAACTATTCAGGAAACAAACAAAACTGAAATTCCTAAGAAAAATGGATTTTCTAACTAATAAGATAATACTAACTCAAGCTTCAACATCCTCCCTCAAACTGAATTCAGATGTTGTATTCAATTTAAATTTGCAGACGAGCAAACACCCAACAAAACTCTCCACTTAATAAACATGTTTTGCTTTAATGACTTTGTCATGATATCTGCTATTTGGTCTTGATTGCGGCGATAAACCAACTTCACAACTCCATTGTTTGCGAGCTCTCGAAGAAAATGAAATCTCACATCTATGTGTTTGCTTCGACCATGCAGTATGGGATTCTTTGAGAGTTCAATGGTTGAAGTATTATCATATAAAACTGTTGTACAACTACTTTGAGTGATACCAAAAAACTTCAAAATTCTTTGTAACCACACAGCTTGACAAGCACATTGAGCTACTGCGACAAACTCGGCTTTAGTGGTGGATAGAGTGACTATTGCTTGTTTCTTTGAGGACCATGAGAGAGCACTTGAATTAAACACAAACACATAACCTGATGTGCTCTTTCCATCATTCAAATCTCTAGCATAATCACTTTCTGTATAAGCCATCAATGTATTATCCCCTCCCTTACTATATGTTATTCCAAAATCACTTGTACCCTTCAAAATCTCAACACCCTCTTGGCAACAGCATAATGAAGCTCAATGGAATTTTCCATGTACCTGCTCAAAAGACTTACTACGAATACAATATCAGGTCTTGTAGCATGAAGGGATTCGTGAACTGAATCACGAAGTCCGTTTGCCAAGGATCGTTAATTGGAATATCAAAAATAAATTGCTATGCCTATGAACAATCCTAGCATGCTCCTATATTATTATGCATAAGAGGGTTTATGCGGAATACCTGGATTGATGAACTCTGAAGAACGCGTGCGCGGAGATGCCCTTTGATCTTTCCCATGCACAAAGATTTAATTTCCTAACAGATTGAGGAAATAAATCTATGAAAATAATAATGATATTTTCGAAAACAAAGGAGAGAGAGAAGAAGAAAAATCCTCCTGATTTGATCTTCTGATCTATATCCCAACTCGATCTGAAAATCTGGTGAAGATTCTCTATCAGATTCCTTGCCCGGTTGAGAAGCAGAATTTCCTCCTCGTTCTCAGATCTTAGTCGATCACCACAGCTCCCAGAACTGGTTTGCTGTGTGCAACTTATGATCTTGTGGTGTGTTGAGATCTGAGGAACTGAGGCCTATTTATAGGAAAATACTGGACTCCTATTGGGCTTGAGTTTCATGGGCCAGACCAGGGACCAAAATGCAAATAGCAAATAAGGCCTATCAATTAATTAATTCTCATATTCAACCCAGAATATAATTAATTAATTAATATTGATTCATTCCACCAGAGAATAAATATTGTCCTACCTATTTGCTACCACGTTTTGAGGTACGGGTTGCATGGGCTTGGTATATCCCCACATTTAAGGTTACAGACATTCGTTAATTAATTTAAGCTCTCACAAGCTATTTAATTAATTAACATCTTATATTCCTGAATCAATCCACTCAAACCTTTTCACTTATGCTTGAACTTAATCAGCCTACAGGACTTAGCATAACGAACCTTTTGAGCTGTTCAGGGAATGTCACCATCCTATACTGGATGTGGTTACCTAGTTCCAGTACCAGACAATCATACACAAACTGCTATTACCCAAGATACAGATATACAAGCTCAACTAGAGCCTTTCACTGCAACTCAAAGTAATACACAATCTGCATATACTTCTGTACCTTCATTTAGGCTTAGGATCTCGTCAAGCCATAGAGATCTAGATTCTTTTAATGTCAGATAAAAGAATCGATCTCGACTTAGGTCCTTATCAATGTGTGCCCCACACCAGCATACCAAGCCATCCAAGATAAGATGCTTATTACTCGTATGCTGCAGCCTACACCGACAGTTTATTCTAGAACTGTCTCAGCTGTGATAATTATTTATATCTCGCTAGGTCAAACGATCCATACGATCTTCCGTGATCTTCTACACACCGTATGATCTCCCTATCGACGAGATAAGAGGATAATTGCGTTTGCAACACTTGTTTGTTAATTCAGACAGGAGATGAACATACAACATTTATGATTCCCAGTATATTAACCAATCAACCTTGTACATAATATACCAATCATAATGCTTTTAGTATATAAATCCATCAATCTCCCACTTATACTCAAAGCATTATACAGGTGCTTTCTAGAGTATAACGCATCTAAACTAATCTAGCTATTACATCAAACATTCTACGTGGATAGCTTTGCCCTCAGCCCAAGGTTACGTACATGCATCTCGTAGACCTTCTGAGGCAGAGCCTTTGTGAATGGATCCGCTACATTATTTCTTGTATCAATCTTCTCTACTAGCACATCACCCCTTGCTACGATTTCTCGTATAATATGGTACTTCCTTTCAATGTGTTTTGTTGCTCTGTGAGTTCGTGGTTCCTTTGAATTAGCCACAGCTCCCGAGTTATCACAGTATATCGTGATTGTCTTGGGCAGCTTAGGAATCACGTCCAACTCCAGAAGGAAGTTTCGAAACCATATCGCTTCTTTCGAAGCTGCCACGTATTCTGCTTCCATGGTGGAGTCCGCAATACACTTCTGCTTTGCACTTCTCCATGATATGGCCCCACCTCCCAATGTAACACACATAGCCAGAGGTGGACTTCTTTTCGTCTTGGTCTGCCTGGAAATCCGAATCAGTATAACCCACAGGGCACAACTCCTCACACTGATAGACGAGACAATAGCCTCTAGTTCTTTTCAGGTATTTGAGTATGTGCTTTACCGCGGTCTAATGCGCCTGTCCAGGGTTAGACTGGTATCTCACTACCATGCCTACAGCAAAGCAGATATCTGGCCTCGTACATAGCATTGCATACATGAGGCTCCCCACGGCCAATGCATACGACACGTTCCTCATTTCATCTTTCTCCCTTTGTGTCACCGGACACTGATCCTTGGAAAGATATATGTCATGTCTGAAGGGTAACAGACCTTTCTTGGCAGTTTGCATGCTGAAACGGGCAATCACAGTATCCACATATGATCCTTGAGACAAGGTCAGCATCCTCTTATTGCGCTCCCGCAATACTTTTACCCCTAGGATGTATCCTGCCTCCCCAAGGTCCTTCATATGAAACTGCTCGGATAACCACCCCTTTATGCCCGACAATACTTCCACATTGTCGCCAAATAGGAGAATATCATCTACATAAAGTGCAAGGAACACCACACTTCCGCTGACACATAGACGGTACACGCAACTCTCGTTTGAGCATTGTGAAACTCCATAGGATTTAATCACTTCATCAAAACGTAGATTCCATGACTGTGAAGCTTGTTTAAGTCCATACAGCGACTTCCTTAGCTTCCAGACCAAATGTTCTTCGCCCTTCTGTACATAACCTTCTGGGTTATATATTGAGAAATATGATGGCTATATTTAGAATTACCTTTATATTAAACCCATTGTAAGAATAACTATAGTTCTTTTTAATCTTGACAAATTATAGAATATTTTTACTATATATCATATAACAACTAAAAGTAATAATTTTTTTATATATATATATAGATGTGATCATATGTTACCCTCCTATATGTTATATGAGGCCAAATCTCATCCCTTAATTTTTTTGATCTTGTGGTCCTAATTTTTTCCTAGATTATCTTATTTTATTTTATCTTTCCTTATTTTTGTTTATTAAGGGTCATTTGGTCTTTTGGTAATTAGTATATTTAAGGAATATAAACTATATCTTTAATGAATCCCATTAAAATAGATTATGATTTAATTTCCATAACATATTTTCTATTTCACAATCGTAACTTTTTTTCCTTCCCCTGCGTCTTCTCATTCACGTCATATTATTCACGGTGATTTGCCGGCGTTGGACGGTGGTTCATCGGTGAACGCAATGGCTGTGCGGGTGAGAGCACGCAGGCGGCGCACACAGTTTCTCTTCTCCTCGCGTATCTTCAACAGCTGCGGCGATCGTGATGGTAAGGTACAACGCAATCGTCCACAGTTGGGAGGAAGGGCGGCGTGCAGGTTGCTGGAAGTTTGGACAGTTGGGAGAAACTAAAAACTCGCCAAGAGAGAGATAGTAAATCGTACTGATTTTTTACCATGTAGATGTTACATTATTTATATGATAGTTGCTACATTATTTATTCTTTATTAATTACATTATCTCTTCAGCGTGTTTTTTTTTAATTTGGTGCTTTTTTGTAGTTTTTTGGTTGATAATATTTTTTCTTTTCAATATTTCATAAACTAGTTGATTTTCATATATGTCCCATAAATTTTTTTCAGTGTAATGGATTAGAGTAATTTATATTTTTTCCGACAGTTGCAATAAGAGATAAAAAAATCTTCACCATCTGTATTATTCACGATAATTTTTCATTTGAGTTCTTATTTTCTATCTCTTATCTAAATGAACTGTATGCAAAATTGATTGTGTGCGATGATTCATACCCTGGTGAATGGCGATCCTTTGGTGCGGTTGTTGTGGATGTACGATCGATGAAGGAAGGAGATGAACAATTTGATACATAAAATCTGATTGAATTTAATCAACAACAAATCTATTCTAATAAAGAAAGTTATGTGCAATGAGCTACTATCCAATCCATGGAGTTTTCGCGTTGCAATTTTTACCATGTAGATGTTACATTATTTATTAATAGATGATGCATTATTTATTATTTATATATTACAGTATCTATATTTTGCTTTCATGCAACCCTGCGTATCCACCATCTTCAATTTATTTATTAATTTTTTATTTTGGGTTAAATGAAGAATAATTATGTGCACTGAAGAATGTGTTGAAGGGTAGTACCATAAAATTCACTTTTTTCCCTTTTTCATTTTTAATATATAGACTGATAGATAATCGATATTTTACGGGCACTTTCTTGTAGTGATAACTGATCGGTAAGAAATAATTAAACCATGTAGATGTTACATTATTCATATGATAGTTGATGCATTATTTATTATTTATCTACTACATTATCTTTTATATCGTGCTTTATTTTATTGGTATAATATTGAAATTGCAAACAAATAATGCAACATATTTGTCATAAATAATGTATCATTCATAACACATTATAAACAAATCAAAGTTAATTTTATTACCTTTCAAACGAAATCCTTATTGCATATGTTCAGAATAAGATAACCGTTGTAAAACTAAATAATGTAATAACTAAAACTAAATAATGTAACATAATACAAAGGATAACATTAATAAATAGAATTAGATAAAGCGCGATGAATATTGATAATGCAACATAATATGTCATTACATTATTCTTCGTATTATGCTGCATTATATTTATGTTAATCGATTTGTATTATCTAATTCTCCTTATTACCTTATTAATGTTACAGTACTTTTAGATATATGTATATCATTACATTATCTTTTATATTATGTTACATTATTTAGTTTTGACTATTACATTATTTAATTTTTCGACGAATATATTATTCCGAATATATGTAATATGGATTTCGTTTGAAAGATAATTAAATTCTCTTTAATTTGATATATAATACGTGGAAAAATAATTTAAATTGAGTGAGTTATGATTATTCAAAGTTTTATCAAAATTTTAGAGGAGAGAGAAAAAGACAATTTTGAGTTACGTGATTTTTGTTTGAGATAATTACAAAACTATGGGTGTGAAAATTACTGTTATACCCAACAATGTAGTAAGTAACATTAGATAATGCACCGAAAATTTCTCACTTTTAATTTAAATCATGATCGTTGAAATCTTAATCTGAAGGCTAGGATTTGGCCTCATATAATATATGGAGATGGGGTAACCATATAATGCATCCCTATATATATATATATATATATATATATATATATATATATATATGAGTGATCATATCACAAGTCCTCCTTAGATAGGAGAAGAGAATAAATCATGGCCTTTGATTTGATGAAATAAGTGGTTCAAATTTAATATCTCTATTTATTTTGTTATTTAATTTATGAATTAATATTTTGTAATAAGGGTATTTAGGTAAGTTAAATATGGGGGACCACAAAAAAATCTCATATTCTTTTTCATCATCTCAAACTCACGTATTTTTTTCTTCAACATATTATCTCTTCTCTAATTTCCTCATAAAACTTGAATTAATCGTATCTCACTCAATTTAAATTATTTTTTAACTTACCGTATATCAAATTAAAGATAATTTAATTATCTTTCAAACGAAATCACTATTGCATATGTTTCGAAAAAGATAATCGTAGTAAAAATAAGATACTGCAACTATGTATTTGTAGATAATGCATATTTACAAGCTTAATAATGCAACTTACATCTGAAAATATATAAACATGCAAATATGCATTATATAAGATCGTAAACATGCATTATATAAGCCTGCAAATATGTATTATATACCCTTGTACAACTGCAGTATAATAATCACAAGAATTTTAAGATTTAGATTCACAATCATTGAAAATTAAGATGCATGGATATAAACCATCTCAATCCATACATACAAAAACGTTTTTTTCTGAAACTCCTCTGCCTTGGCTTAATCCCAATCCCAATGTAGCGATCCATGCCCCGCAAACATTGTTGCTGCTGCTGCTCTCCATCACCATCACCATTGTTGCTGCAGATGTGAGTTTCAGCCATCATGATTTATTTTTCTCTTTTCTTTCAGACGCAAACTAAGTTAGGGTTTTTTTTTTTTTCAAACAAATAAAATTTTTGTTGTCTTCGATCTTGGTTAGATTTATATATAAGAGTTTTTTAACGGAACTTTCCTTATGGGAGGAAGATATGAAGTCACAAACCAAGTTCGGAAAAGGTAAGTTTTGATTTGATTAGTGACTTCAGATAAGGTTAGATTTATATATAAGATTTGATTTGAATTTTTTTTTGCCATTAATGCCCTTACTCTGCAACTTTTATTAACACATCAATGCAACTTTTTATTTTCGCCCAAAAAATGATCTTAACCGTCCAAAGACCTCATTTGATGGACTAGATTCATTCTCTTCTCACATCTAAGGGACCACTTGTGAAATTAACACACCCCTATATATATATATATATATATATATATATATATATATATATAGGGTTGCATTATATGGTTACCTAGTTTTCCTATGTTATATGAGACTAAAATCCAACCTTCCAATTTGAATTTGGATGGATAGGATTAAGTTTAAATTTTAATGATTAAATATATAATAAGGGTAATGAGGTAATTAATTTATATTATTATTTCTTATTAACCAACCCAATCTTAGGTTATTCATTGTTTCTCTCTCCCATCAATATTCTCTCTCATTTATTATTCTTATAAAATTTTAAATAATCATAACTCATTCAATTTAAGTTATTTTTTTACATACTATATATCAAATTAAAGATAATTTAATTATCTTTCAAACGAAATCCCTATTACGTATGTTCAGAATAAGATAATCGAAGTAAAACTAAATAATGTAATAGGTAAAGCTAAATAATGTACCATAATATAGAGAATAATGTAATGATATAGTATACTTACCTAATTTCGATGTTGTTCTTATAAAAATTGGGAAAAATCTTGATTTCACAATGCGGTTGCATTTTATACATAAAAAGGTGTTCGAGTGCAACATTATGTGTCGTCTTTGTATTATATTATCCATGTTTGTTTTTCCAGTTGCATGATATAGATCAAATTGTTGCATGAATGGTATATTGTGCATCGACTGAGTGATACATTATGTGTCACATCAGTATTACATTATTCATATCTGTTTTTTGCCTTGCAGTATATAGATCAAAGTGTTGCATGAATGGTACAATATGTATTGTGGTACATTATATATCGGCTTTATAGTACATTATTCAACCGTATGTACATTATTTATGTATGTATTTTTTATGGTTGCATGATATAGATCAAAGAGTTGTCTGAATAATACATTATATATTGAGTTAGTGGTACATTATGTATTGATTGTATATTATATTATTTGACTGTATATTATATTATTCATGTCTGTTTTTTTGCGGTTGCATGACGTTGATAAAAGTATTGTCTGAATGGTGCATTGTATATCGACTGATCGGTACATTATGTGTTCATTGTATATTACATTATTAATGTCTGATTTCTTGCCAAAAAAAAGAAACAAATAGTTCTCTTTAATCATCAATCTGTAATTCTCTTTATTAGTATTACAGTATTACATTATTCTTATTATTATGTTACATTATTTAGTTTTAACTATTACATTATTTGATTTTGCTACAATTACCTTATTCCTAACATATGCAATATGAATTTCGTTTGAAAGGTAATTAAATTATATTTAATTTGATATATAATAAGTGAAAAAATAATTCAAATTGAAGAAGTTATGATTATTTAAAGTTTTATAGGAATTATAGAGCAGAGAGAAAAATGATGAGAGAAGGAAAAATAAGAAACAACGTGTGATTGTTTAATGAAAGAGAATAATATAAATTAATTACATAATCTACCTAATATACCCTTAATTTATATTTACACATTAAAAATAAAAATTAATTCATAATTTAATAACCGTTAGATTGATAAAATAAATGGTTGAGATTTGGTCTCATATAACATCTAGAGAATGGGTAACATATGATCACTACTCTCTATATATATATATATAGAGTAGTGATCATATGAGAATAGTTTTTAGTATGAGAAATGAGAATAAATCTCAGCCTTTGATTTTGTGATTTCAACGCTCATGATCTATTTCACTCCGTGTGCAGTTTTCCTCGATTATCCTGCAGTTTTGCAAAATTAAGGTTATTTTTGTAATTTTAGCTTTTTTTTAAAATCTGAAATAGTATCTCATTAGATCTTTTATTCCTTTCTTCGCGCGATTTGATTTCTTTTTCCTTCTTCGTTCGATTTGATTTATATTTCTTCTGTCAATCAGATTTTTTTTCTTTGTTTCTGGATTTTGTATTTGTGTTCGATCTCGACTTTGTTAATTGTGCATGAATATAGTTTAAAAAAATTGTTTTATTCAGATCGACGTTCATTTTTACTATTATATTGTGCATCTTTAGTGTTAACTCTGTGCAGTTTTGTATCTTACAGTTTTATTCGATCTCGATTTTGTTAATTGTGCATGAATATAGTTTAAAAAAAATTGTTTTATTCAGATCGACGTTCATTTTTACTATTATATTGTGCATCTTTAGTGTTAACTTTGTGCAGTTTTGTATCTTACAGATTCATTTATTCCAAAGTGTGTTGATAAGATGAAGCATTTTAAGGGCAAAGTTTTTAGAACTGTTGATGTTGGTATTAAGTTTTATAGAGACTACGCTCGTGTTGCGGCTTTGAAGAAGAAGATGTTTAATTTTTTTTCATTTGTATTTATGTAAAAATGAAGTAAATCGGGCTAAAAATGAAGTAAATCGGGCTTAAAATGCAGGTTGCTGTTTGTCTTTGAGTATTTTTACAGTTTTCGCCTTTAAAGGCTAAAACTGCAGGATATTGGGGCAAAAATGCCACGTTTTTCAATTTGCTGAGAATAATTCCTGTTCGTCGATTTGATGAGATGGACGCACGAGATCTATTCTTACTTCTCATAGTAACTCATATTCTCACCTGATCACTACCCTATATATATATATATATATATATATATATATATATATATATATAGAGTTGTAATCATATGTTAACCACTCCCCAGATGTTACATACAGACCTCATTTGGCGGTGCATTATCTAGACAAGCTAACTACATTATCTAGGCAATATATGGTACATTACGAAAGATAATGTACAAATTGTAATAGATAATGTAATGCAAATAATGTACTACATTATCTTCGTAATGTACCATATATTGTCTAGATAATGTAGTTAGCTTGTATAGATAATGTACCGCCAAATAAGGTATGTAGGTAACATCTGGGGAGTGGTTAACATATAAATGCGTCCCTAAATATATATAAAATAATGTACATACATTGCGCATTCCGTTGGAGTTAAACTAATATCGATTATTTCAGTCAATTTGATCAGACCCATTAGTGGCCACTATTAGTTCTTATTTAAGATATTAGGTAATGTTAATATATGATCATGATTATATATACATATATACAGAGAGAAAGAGTAACGAGGTGAAGTAATCAAGCAGGTTGTTTGCTGCCTGGCCATCCATTATGAGACTGCTTCTTACTACACAAACTTTTTTTATTTGAACTCACAATACCCCGAATCACCTTCTCCTTCCTCACAACGTCGTCTATGTTGCTCTGGAGCCGCTGGCACATCTCATCCAGAGGAAGCATTGGGAATGGCTCTTCAATAAGAACACCAACCTGCACATAACCTCCGAGTTTTAAAAATCTCAGACAAGAAACATAGATGATGTGAAGAAAACTACCTCCTCGATGCAAAACAATGAAGCAGCACTGATGAAAGTGGCCGGTACAACGATCCAATGACAATCGTCCCAGAGTATGATAGGAAGCGTCAAATGCCAGAGGACTAGGAATCTTGATGTTAATCTCGTGTACGATAGAGGGATGGGTATGCCCAAGATCTGTTCACACACCCCGATCCCTTGGTGAAAACAACCAAGTTTTGACTCCTGCACCATCAACACATAAGATTTGTTTTAGTTCTTGTCATGTGAATACTTGTTACACTACTAGGATGGAATGCAGTGAAACATAGGATCCAAGGGAAAAGTCTTGATGCTCTGCAAATGATCCAGGATTTACCAGCATTTGGCGCTTTGTGGCCTCGATATCAAGAAACTGCAGACTTTGAGATATGAACTCGATGATGCAGCGAGGACAGTGTTTTGAGCTCAGAACTACTGCTACTTCATCCTCCTCCAATAAGTTCTTGAGATCTTCTGCCATATCTGACCCATAAACGATGTGACACTAGAGGCATATCACAGTTATTAGATTAAAGAAGCTTCCTTTTGTTCAATAAAAAAGTTTGCATCCTAGTAGGTACAAATACAATCTTCTTCAAACATGAAAGGAAATCCCCAGTGCCACCAGCAGGTATTGATCGTAATAGTGAATGCTCACACTTCCAAAACACACAGACTATAAATCATAATCCCAAAAAACCAAAAAATCCCTAAAAAACTCAGTCTTCAAACGAATCATATTAAAGCGACTCTCGTTTTGGAGAGGAATCTCATAGAATACTAAATCGAAGCATCTTCAATTATTACTACATTATATGCAACCATTCTTATACTCAAAACAATCTAACAATTAGCTTCACTTTACACTCTATGAGCAACAACACCAGTTCTAACACCAATAAATCAAATCCAAATATGTTTCCTCCGTTCTTGAGTTTCTTTCCATTTCTTAGACAAGGAGTGACAATATGTTGCCTAAACAGTAGAGATTGGTAATAAAAAAGAGAATGCTAAAGAATTAACCACATTCAAACCAACTGAAATCATAATCTTGAACTAATAAAACCCAAGACATAATCTTCATATGTATAACTGAAAAAGACTCCAATTTTAGGGAGAACTCTGTAATACTAAATCAACTCATCTTCAATCATTACGATATAATGTGCAAGCAAACTCATACCTAAAAAACAACCAAACAATGAGATTCCCTCTACGCTCTATAAGCAGCAACACAGTTCCAACACCAACAACTGAACAAAGTGAAATCTACATCTCTTTCTTCCATTCTTGGTTTTTTTTAATAAAAAAAAGGGCGACTCTTCTGCCTTAACAGTAGAAAAAACTTGATAAATAAAAGAATACATGAGCCTTTTTACTATGACCAATGAATCATGGTTCAAGAAATTATATAATCCACCAAAAAAGTAAGACATAAGAATCAATCACATTCAACAAATTCAACATCAAAACTTCCAATTCTTAAACCGAGGATACAGAGCACCAAAGGAACTTATATTCCAACCTTGAGAGCAACCGGAAACGCCATGATGTATTGCAGAATGGCCTTCTTGAGCAGGGCGTCGTCGGCGCTCTGCACATCAGCAACAACATGCCTCGCAAAGTCGTCAGCCCCAGCAATAATCATGGTCCAAGCCATCTTCCCCTTCTCGAACCTCGAATATGAAGCCTCCGTCCTGAACACCAAAAGCAGCGCCAGAGCCGGTGCAGTGAGCTGATACGGCAAGGAGGAGGCCCTCAAGATGGGGAAGAATTCCGCCAGCCAATGCATCGAGACAGCAGAGTTGTAGCTCGCAATAATCACGGCGAAAGACGTGAAGACGATCACCGGCGGTACCAAGGAGAGGATCACGCGAGAGCTAAAGCTTGAGAGGAAATGCCTCATGTGGCGTAGGGAGCTCCTGTGTTGCACCCAGTTATCGTGCTCGTACAGCGATCTCTTCTGCTTCATGCCTCTCTCTTTAATGGTGTCGGCCCATTTGGGGACAGCTAGGAGGATTGATGGAAGGTGTGAGTCCCGACTTGGTGGTGGGTTGGACGGACTGGAGGATTGACAGTAGCAGAGGGGTTTGATGTATGTTTTGCGGGGATTGCTAGAGGGATTAGGGAGGGGCCACTGGTGGAATTTCGAGAGCATTTTTGGATGAGGTGTAACTGGTTTTGCAGATTGATTAATGGAGTTTTTCTTTCGAGATCTGGACAGGAGTTTTTGAGTGACAGAAAAATGAAGGGTTTAGGAGAGAGAAGCGTGGTGTGGGTTTCATTTCACCCTTCTTGTTCAAAGAAAGAAGTTTTTTTTTTGAGATAAAAGACATGTCATTCAATAATCAACCATCATCAGGAGATGCGAGAATGTCCCGAAGCGCGACATAAGTAGGGGCACGAATAAGGATCGCTTGTCTATGAGTGCGGACAAGATTCGCAATCCTATGTGCCAAAATATTACGGTTCCTAGGAACCCACAAAAAATAAATCTCATCAAAAGAATCGACAATATGCAGAATGTCGAGGATAACGGTGCCCACGGAAGTTCTTGCGACATCCTTATTCTTCAACTTGAGAATCAGGCCCTGGTTGTCCAAAATGACACAAGCTCTTCGTGCAGCCTCCTGCTCGGCAGCCTTGAGACACATGAGGTAAGCCATTGCCTCGCCGATGTCAATATCCTCATAGCCTTGCAAGAACTTTGAGCTGTAACTCAGAGGGACCCCTCTGTAGTCACTGATGACTCCCGCCAGACCTGCAGCTCCACTAGGATCCAGAGAAGCATCCGAGTTGATCAGAATCCAAGAGGCATTGGGGGATGACCAGAGAGGGGAGAGGGAGCAGCCTGTGGAAGTGGCCTGGGACTCGAAATTTGCTGAGAGGAATTGCATTCTGGAATAGAAAGCGATGGAGAAGCACTATTGAAATGAGAGCTCTCTCTGCTGAAAATACAAGAGATTTCGCGCTTTCCAGAGAGTCCATAAAAGGGCGATGAAGCTTTCGACAAAATCTGGTGGTTTGTCCTTGATTATTCGCAAGATCCAGTCTTGAAACGACAAAAGGTGGTCAACAATATCAATCTCAATCCTTGAAACGCAAGTCCTCCAAAAAAACTTACTCCAGCTGCAATCTCTTAGAGAATGTTCCGTAGTTTCCTGCTCATCAACGCAACGCCCGCAGATGGGATCAATGGGGACTCCTTTTTTCAGGAGATTGACTCTGGATGGGAGGATTCAACAGATGCTTCTCCAGCAGAAAATCTGCATTTGGGGGGGGGGGGGGGGAACACTAAGTTTCCAAATCCATCTCCACAAGTCCGGGTTATTGGATGACGAAGAGGCTTTCGATGATAAAGAATCTTTAATGCTCTTCGCCACCCAATAGCCTGACTTAACGGTAAAGCACCCATTCTTGGAATGTTTCCAGCTCAAACTGTCCTCCGTTTGGTGGGCAGAAATTGGGATTGCCATGATTGCATGAATTACCTCGGGTGGAATCAAAGACCGGAGGAGTTGTTCATCCCAAGCAAGGCCATCAGAATTCATCAGGTCCCTCACAACACAAATTTCCTGCAAAAGATAGGAAGATGGGGAAGGGGGAGTTAGTGGAAAAAAGCCACAGATCCAGTTATCTTTCCACACCGAAATGGAGCGTTCGTCCCTGACAATCCATTCCACCCCTCCTTCAAGATCGGAACTTCAGCCAAAATGCTCCTCCATGAGAAGCTGGGGTTATGCCAAGCATCCAAAATATTTTGTCAGGGGTAGTAACGAGCTTTCTAACATCGAGCAAGGAGAGAGCTCGGGTTAGTAATGAGCCGCCAGCCTAGTTTTGCAAGGAAAGCTTTGTTAAAACACTCAAGCTCTCTGAATCCAAGCCCTCCAAACTCCTTCCCAGCGCACTGGTTCTCCCACGAACACCAGTGAATTCTCCTCTCACAATTCTTTTGCCCCCACCAAAAGTTTGCAATGGCTTGGTTAATTTTCTGAATAGTTGAGAGGGGGAGAAGACAACAACTCATGATGTAGGAGGGAATTGATTGAGCGACCGCCTTGATGAGAATAAGTTTTCCAGCTTGGGAGAGAGATTTAATTTTTCCAATTTTTGAGCTATTTATGCACACGGTCCACAAGGAAGTCAAAAATGTCCCTCTTCTTTCGGCCCACAGACACCGGCATGCCCAAGTAGGAGTTATGTTTTTCCACCACAGGAGTACCACACAAGAACCCCAAATAAGAAACTCGTTCAGCGGGGAGACACATACTGAATGCGACCGCAGATTTCTCCAGATTAACTTGCTGTCCTGATGCCCTGGTAAATTCGTGAATGATGCCCTTGATAGCAAGAATTTCAGACTCACATGTCTTTCCAAAAATGATGCTGTCGTCCGCAAAGAAAAGATGTGTAATTTTAGGGGCAGTGTTGCAAATTCTCCCACCATTAATAAGTCCCCTTGATTCGGCCTGCTGGAAAAGTGCGAAAAA
Source organism: Plectranthus barbatus (assembly GCA_026898455.1). Classification (NCBI taxonomy): domain Eukaryota; kingdom Viridiplantae; phylum Streptophyta; class Magnoliopsida; order Lamiales; family Lamiaceae; genus Plectranthus; species Plectranthus barbatus. The sequence continues at coordinate 27,244 of JAPKLW010001301.1, forward strand.
GGCCTCGGTGCAGAAGAGGAACAAATATAGGGAGAGAGGATCCCCTTGGCGAAGACCACGAGTGGGGGTAAAATAAGGGGAGGGGTTCCCATTGATCAGGATCGAGTACGAGACAGACGTCACGCACCTCATAATCAGCTCAATCACCTGCTGGTTAAACCCCAATCTCCTCATAATATTCTCGAGGAATCTCCAGTCGACACGGTCATAGGCTTTGGACAAATCCAATTTGAGAGCGAAGCTAGCTTGTCGTTTGGATTTGTTGCTCTGGAGGGTGTGGAAAAGCTCCGCTGCAAGGAGGGCATTGTCAGTGATAAGACGGCCCGGAATAAAGGCTGATTGGGCTTGGTTGATGACTTCGGAAATGATGGTTTTCAGCCTGTTCGCAATGCATTTGGTAACCAACTTGATCACCACATTGCAGAGGCTAATCGGGCGAAAGTTTTGGGGAGTGACTGGGGAGTTTGTTTTAGGAATCAAAACAATATGTGTATGGTTGAAGGAGTTCGGGGAGGAACCATGGTTAAGGATGTTCAAGATGGTAGGGACAAGCTCGTGTTTGATGATCGACCAAAATTTGGAGATAAAAAGGGCAGAGATGCCGTCGGGGCCGGGAGCTTTCAGCGGGTGCATTTGTTTCAGCACCACAATGATTTTAACTTCACTGTTGGGTGCCATCAGGGCTTCATTCATCTCAGGCCTGACTCTTGGTTGAATTGCCTCCAAAGTTTGCTCCATCTGGATGTTTTGATCAGCCTTAAAGATATCCTGAAAATACTTGGCAAATACATTTTCAATAGAGTCTTCTTCAGCCACCCAGTTTCCATCACAATCTTTGATCCGGGAGATACAATTCCTTCTTTTTCTACCTGACGCTGTAGTGTGGAAAAATTTGGTGTTCTTATCACCATCTTTAAGCCCAATAGCTCGCGAGCGTTGTCTCCACATCGACTCTTCTTTAAGTTCAAGATTATTCAGATCTTCTTCAGCCTAGTTCAAAGTTCGAAGGTTTTCCTCAATTTGGCAACCAACTTGCAAATCCATGATTTTCTTTCTGAGCTCTTGAATTTGGGTGTTCACATGACCAAAGTGGTTTTTTTGCCAGCTTACCAGAGCACTCCCCACACGCTGAAATTTTTTGTTAATAGAATCTACACAGAGGTTTGATTGGGATGACTTCCATGACTCCTCCACCACTGTTTTGCATGAATTGTCACGCAGCCACATCGCCTCAAAGCGAAAGGCTTTCCTCCATCTCCTTTGGCTGTGTTTAAATGGGTTCCAACTGATGAGGATAGGGCAGTGATCAGATTGAACTCTCAGCAAATGTTCGTTTCTGAAATCTGGGAACCTTCAGATCCAATCTTGGTTAGCAAAACATCTGTCCAGCCTTTCTTGGATGTTACCTGTCTCCTGTTTTTTATTTGACCATGTAAATTTCTGACCATAAAATCCGAGATCCACCATCCTACAAACCTCCAAAGATTCCCGGAAGGCTAGCATCTTGCAATGGGGTCTAGGTAAGCCCCCAGATTTTTCGTGAGAGAAAAGAACCTCGTTGAAATCTCCAAAGCATAACTAGGCCAAACCATCGTCAACAAACAGATCTCTCATGAGCTGCCAAGTGAGGTGTTTTTCGTTATCATCAGACCAGCCGTAGATACCAGTGAGTCGCCAGTCTGCAGTGCCATCAAGGCCAAGAAAATGTGCATCAATATGGTGAAGAGAGGACGATGAAATCTGAATATTATTGGTCTTATTCCAGATGAGGCAGAGACCACCCCGTTTACCCCCATGTGTTCTGTCGCAATCAACAACATGAAGGGAGTCAAAACCAAGATCTTGAGTAAGAATCTCAAGTTGTGTGTGGATGAGCTTTGTCTCCATAAGGAACACAAAGTTGGGCATCTTCAAATTAATGATCTTTTTCAGCTCCCAAATTGTCGATGGGTTCCCAAGCCCTCGACAATTCCAACTTAAGCCACTCATTGGGTTCGGCGGGGCAGCCTCCGCCGTTTTAATGTCTGGAACATTTATGGATATGAACTTTAATCTTTTGGCATCGAACAATTCCCTCTCCTGGGATGGATTTTGGCTAGTGAGTCTCTTCTTACCAACATCTACATTCAACTCCGAGTGGGAGTGTTCCACCTCTCGAGCAAGTTTCTTCCAAGCTTTTTTCCGTGCTTGATTGGGGGCGGGTTCAGCTGTGTCAGTGGGGGATTGGGCTAACAGGGGCTTGGAGGTGGTGTTTGGTTGTTTCGTGGAAGGTTGAGTTGTTTGGTGAGAAGTCTGGGGTAAGGTTTCAGTAGGTACCAATTCCATTTGAGTAGGATCAGACAAATTTAATGGTGGTGGTTGGATTTGTGGAATGACATCTGAGGGGGGTAAATACTTGACTGTCGAATGTTGGCCTTGTGAAGTCTCCCTGTTATCCTGTGTGTAATCAATGGTTTTTGAAAGAGGGGTTGAGTGGCATAAGGTAGTGTTGATGAGTAAGTTATTGGATGGAGAGCTATGGTTGGTGTTGGCTTGTGGGTTAGAATGTCTAAGTTGAGATTTTTTAGTGGAGAGGCTTTTATAGCAGGACCAAAAGGTAGAACAAGGGGGTCAATCTCTTCTTGGTGGATAGCATTATCACAATATTTAAAAGTATGGCCAAGCAAGCCACAGTTGAAGCAGTAAATGAAAAAGGATCCTCCTCTGTTGTGGAGGAAAACGGAGCATGCCCTGTGGTTCATACGCCGTCGTTTTTGCAAAAAAAGTGTTCACGTTGTTTTTTTTTTCGGCTTTCAAAACGTGAGTGGCTTCTTTTATATTATTTTGTGTCTTTTTTTTGTTTGTAAAACGTGAGTAACTCATTTATGATTTTTATTAGGGTGATTCTAAACACAACCTTCTTTTTTCTCTTTACAGCCCCTTAAAAAAATAATATATGAAGTTCCAATTTTAACCTTAGAAATAAAAAATTATATTAAGTAAAAACCTCATAAAATAAATCCTCCACAAATAAAATCCATTATTAAATAAAGCCTCCCTGAATTTTCAACTACAATTCCTACGGCCCCAATTTAGAGAGTTGTTTCTTTTCTCATTTTGCACTTCCTTTCGCCTAACCAATTCCTTTCTTGCATCACTTGCTCTAGGTGGAGGTACCATCAACTGGACGGAAGGGAAAGTATCGAAGAAATTTGTTGAGTTAGCCGGGAAAGAACGATCCCTACGCCCATGACTTTGAAATTTATTGGGGTTAGCAGTGAACGAGTCTACGCTCAGTATTTTGTTTGGGCCAAGAGTCATAGTTAGTTGTTGTTTCCATTTGGTTCTTTCTAGTTGTTGATGTATGGGGAAACCACTAAAACAAGATTGAACATAGAGAGGTTGAACATAAAGAGGCAGAGGATAGTAGAAGCAAATGAAAAAGGTGAGCTAATTGTTTAGCTTCATTCATTTTCCCATTATATTCAATGCTTTTCTCTTCTCTTCTCAATTCAATTTATTGACCCCACATATTATGGGTGTGCTCTACAAAATTTACCGGTGATTGTTTCTATTGCCTTCTCCTTTTTCATTAATTCCACTATTTTTCATGTTGTCTGCTTTGGGTATTGTTGAATCTTGAATTACTTTTTACTAATTTTCATTTCCCCCCTAATTCCATTACTTATTTTATCTGAATTAACTTAGTTTTTGAGACTCTGCTATAAGTTGTGCCTATGTATATATTTGAATATATGATATTAAATGCTTAATGGCTAAATCACAAAGGTTGTTTTGTTTAAAGAATGTTGCTGAGTTGAGTTCAAAATGTATGAAAATTCAGCGGAGATTATTGGAACAAAACAAGAAACACATGTTCTAAGGTTAAATTCTGGATACTCTTTTCTTTATTTATTGCGAATTCTGATGTTGGTTAGTACTTTGCTAAGATTTACTCTAATTATTGTGTTTTTAGGAAGACCTTTACCATCCGCACTTTTTTATGCTAGATTTGCTGTGAGGATTCCTTCACCATTTTATTGAGCCACTGCTGAAACGATTGCCATTTTCAAAATTGAGAAATAAAGCTTTTAGAATAGCCATGGAGCATGTTCATTATGATCAGGACTAGAATAACAAATATTTCTGCATAGGATGTGTGGAGAAGGTAGCATTTCGATTGATTCTAGAAATTTGAGTAATTTGCTAATATTTTTGTTTTAGAAGTTGTGTCTATTTGCTTGTTGGGTGGAGGATCCTAATTCTGAAGCTTACAAATGCCATATTGCCTGAATATCGGATTATTTTTAGGTAGCTGAAGACGGCTTGAGAATGCAGGCATGTTTTCTCACAACCTTCATTGTCTAAAGAAATCAAATTTTGTTAAGTGATGTTTAGGCATGATTCTTTTTGTGCAGTTTTGGTTGTCAGATAAGGGATGCTGCATTTGCAGTCCAAGCAATTTTGTCTACTAACCTTTCTGAAAAGTATGGAACCTTGAACTGTAACAAAACTTAAACTGTAGCCAGATTCAAGTCTAATAACGAAAATTGAAGAAAAGGAACATTACTCATAAGAAGAAACCCAATTTGATAGAAGAATGAAGTACATACTATTACTACTGACGAAAAACAATTTAAACTAGTAGAGGGCTAACAAATGCTCCTAAAATAACTCAACTGACTCCTAAATAAACGAAACTTACTTAGTCAAACTAAATAAATGAAACTAACTCAGTCAAACTAAATAAAGCTGCACTAATTTGTGATACTCCCCCTTAGTGCAAGCTTCCTGTCAATAACATCAAGCCGCTCCCGGAATACTTCAAATTTGACTCTCGCAAGTGCTTTGGTGAGAATATCTGCAACTTGTTCTCCAGTCCGAATACTTAGCAGCTCAATATCTTTAGTTAACACCTTCTCCTAAACAAAGTGATACCGAGTTTCAATGTGTTTCGTACGAGCATGAAACACTAGATTTTCGGCAAGCTTGATAGCATTTTCATTGTCACAGAAAATAGGAACTGAATAGTTGAGAGAAGAAGTCATTTCCTGAATAAGTCTCTTAAGCCAAATACATTCTTGAGTGGCCATTGATCCTGCAATATATTCAGCTTCGCAACTGGAAATAGCCACAGTTTCTTGCTTTTTACTACACCATGAAATCATAGCAGACCCCGTAGTAAAACAGTAACCTGTTGTAGAGTGTCGATCATCTACATTACCAGCCCAATCGGCATCCACAAAACCACTCAATGAAAAAAGCTTAGAATGCTCATACATTAAACCATAACTCTGAGTTCCTTTCACATATCGAAGAATCCTTTTAGCAGCAATTAAGTGATCTTCACATGGCTGATCCATAAACTGAGAATTAACCCCAACCGAATGTGCTATGCCAGGTCTTGTGATTGATAAATAAAACAAGCTTCCAACAATTTGCCTGAAGTATGTTGAATTCTGCAGTGGTTTGCATTCTTCTCTAGTCAACTTGACAGCACTTTCCATAGGAGTGGTCATTATTTTAGCCTCACTCATATGAAACCTTTGCAACATACTTGCTGTGTATCACTTTTGAGAAACAAAATATCCACCAAATTCTTCAATCTCTAAACCCAAAAAACAGCTTGCTTCACCCAAGCTTTTCATCTCAAACCGAACAGCCAAATCATCTTTAAGACATTTTATTTCAACACAATTATCACCCATGATAATCATATTGTCTACATATAACAATAACAAAGTGCATTATGTGGGTGTTTTCTTAATGAATAAACTTGTATCTGCATTTGAAGATTTAAAACCACAAAAGCTAAGATATTGAGCAATCTTACCAAACCAGGCGCGTGGAGCTTGTTTGAGGCCATATAATGCTTTCTTCAAGTAACGTACATGATCAGGAAATTCCTTTGAAACAAAGCCTTGTGGTTGTTCCATAAAAATGTCACGATCTAATTCCCTATAAAGGAAAGCATTCTTCACATCTAGTTGCCATAATTTCCAACCTTTATGTGCTGCCAAAGAAATTACGGCGCGTAGTGTCACCATTTTAGCAACAGGGCTGAATGTGTCATCATAGTCTTGACCATATTTCTGAGAGAATCCACGTGCAACAAGACGCGCTTTGTATCTGTCAATCTGACCATCAACTTTCCTCTTCAATTTGTAAACCCATTTACAAGTAATCACATTAGCATCTCTTGGTTTTGGAACAAGCTCCCATGTGCCATTTTTCTTTAATGCTGAAATTTCTTCTTGCATAGCTACTTGCCATTTCAGATTTTCCTTAGCTTCATTGTAGGACTTTGGCTCATCTGGAGACTTATCTTGCATAGAAAAACAAGATATAACAGAGAATTGATTTCCTTCAACCTCATAATCAATTAAATATTCTGGTTGTTTTCTTTGTCTCATTGATCTGCGTGGAGCCTCTTCAATAACTTCATTTTGCTGAATATTTTCTTGAGACATAGGAATTTCATTTCCTGCACCACTAGTAGTAGTTTCACCACTAGCTGTAGAATCACCATGAAATAGAGGAAGTTCAACTGAACTTTTGTCTCTACTTTCATCGAGCTTATATGGTGAAATTTCATCAAAAACAACATCACGATAAACCACAACTATTCTTGTGTCTTCATCCATACATTTCCTGCCCTTTTTATGCGTGTCATAGCCAACAAAAATACAACGCCTAGCCTTAGGATCAAGTTTACTTCTATTATGTTTTGATATATGAACATAACAAATAGATCCAAAAACTCGAAAATGACTCACATTAGGCTTCCGATTATATAGCAATTCAAAGGGAGATGACTTATTACCTGGCCATGATGGCAGCCTATTTATAACATAACAAGCTGTGTGAAAAGCTGCAGCCCATAATTCTCTAGGAAGATCTTTTTCATGAAGCCAAGATAAGCAAATTGAAGTTAAATGAGCTAACTTTCGTTCAAAAACCCCATTCTGTTGCGGGGTGTCTGGGCATGTCATCTGGCGTTGAATTCCATGTTCCCTACAAAACTCTGAAAATTGATTAGACATAAATTCTCCCTCATTATCGGTGCGCAGACACTTTATTGGTAGACCAAACTCCTTTTCCACGTCATGCTTGAACTCAATGAACTTTGAAAAAACATCTCTTTTCTGCTCCAAGAAGTAAACCCAAGAAAAACATGAATAATCATCCACAATCACCATTCCATAATGAAATCCTGCATAGCTGGGTGTTCTTGTTGGCCCCAATATGTCTGAATGAACCAATTGTAATACCACAGATGCTCTATTCTCAGAATTCGGGAATGGGAGACGATGAGATTTTCCATATTGACAACCTGAACAAATCTTATCATGATAAAAATCTTTTAAAATAGGAATGCCATCAACATGCTGCTTGGTGGAGATTTTCTGTAGTAGCTGATAACCAATATGACCCAGACGGGCATGCCAAAGTGTTGAGCTTGCAGTCTGACCCATACGCTTAACATATACATCACTAGCAGATAACACATACAATGGATCTTTCCTTTTTCCAGTAAACACAATATCAACTTCAATATGTTTTACACTCGAAAGAACTTGAACATCATTTGGACCAAAGAGAACATACCTTCCCGATTTTGTTATCTGAGAAACTGATGCGAGGTTCTTTTTCAAACCTGGCACATGATAAACATCTTCGAGCAATATTCCACAGTCATTCGAATCACCTTCTTTAACCACAGGATACAATGAATTATCAGCTGTCACAATTACTTTCTTTCCGCAATGTGGACGAACGTCAGAGAGTAAAGCTGCATTTCCTGTTGCATGATGAGAACACCCAGAATCCATGATCCATTCTTTGCTGTAATCAATGAAGGAAGTTCCATGATCAGTAAATGCATTATTCTGATGCACAAGTGAAGTCACATCTGTTGGTTGATCAATCACTTCAATGGATAAGCATTGTTCCCAATTTGGTTGCTGAAAATCACTACTTTCTTGTGCCAGATTCATTTCTGCTTCTTGTAGTTTAACTCGACAGTTTGATCTTTTATGTCCTGACGTTCCACATCGATCGCATGCCACATTTGCACGACAATTTCTCTTGAGGTGCCCCTGTTTTCCACACCTGTAGCATGCACGAGAAGCTTTGAGCTGTTCTGTAGAACCCCTTGATAAGCTCATTATTTTACTCGCTTATCTATATTATTTTCTACTATTTTATGTAGTTTTATTGAGTTTATATATATATATTCTATGCATGAGTCTATATTAGATGGTATTATGTACGTATTGGTGTTTTTGTAGGTTTTAGGCCTAAGTTCACGAGAAAGCCGTTCCGAAAGCAGTGACGTGTAAGAGTAGCAGTGAAGAGTTATTCCACAAGGAAAATTCGGGCTATTGGCACATGGTAATGGATGATGCTTTGAGTTAGCTCTCCAACGCAACTGGAATCGGGTCAATCGGAGTTCAGGAGAGGAAGTTATGGCCAAAACCGTGAGACCGCGCAGAAGGGGCAGAGACCACGTCGATCGACACCAAAGAGGAAGCCACGTCGATTGACACCAATCAGCAATGATCGATGCGGGTCTGCTGATGCAGGAAATTTGATAAAAATCGGATTTATTCATATCTTTAGCCCTAGATTTGATAGGATACACATCCACCACTATAAATAACCTAGAAAATTCGTCTTTTTGAAGGAGCTCTTATATTTTTCAGAACCAATCATTATATTTTCATTCTACAATTTAGTTTTTAGAGTTTGGAGACTTGGGGAACACGAAACCCTTTTATTTTCTTGTAAGTTCTTTATGTTTATGCAATACAATATGTTTTCTTTTGAATTTCTATCTGCGATGAGTGGCTAGAAACCCTAGCGGGTTCTAGGGGTTGATATTATTATGGATGCATGTTAGGATTAATTAATTAGGTTCATGATTCCTGCATTTATTTCATAATTCTAGATTAATTCAAGGTTCGAGAGGTGACGATTGATTTAGATGTCTAGCTATTGATAGAAGGACCGAGAGGTGAATATTTATAGTGGGATTAGGAATGCATGATACTATCTACACTATCCAAACAGATGTACTAGACTGTAGGAATTGAACTGATTTGCTTATCAGATTGACTGATTTGGTGTACTTTGAGACCGAGCGGAGATAGTCACTAATTAGTAATCTAGGTTATATTTGCCAAACAAGAAAATATAGCATTATTGCAGTATTCCACCTGTTAAATTAATTGGTTCTTACATGTTATCCATAATAAGATTTCTTCCCTAGAATCTGTGTTCTTTTAAATTTGCTTTCAAAACATCTTTAATTTTCCGTATTGTCATCTTTATTTTCTAAGTCAAAATTCTATTCCCTCAAACAATAGATTTTAGAACCATAATTAGTGCATAGGGTAATTTCCCCACACAATTCCCCTGGATTCGATAACTTTAGGGTTTACAAATTTATTTGCCACTGTTGCTATAATTAATCTGTAGATTTTACAGTGATCACCCCTTTCTCGTTGTTCTTTCATAAAAAGAACGTCCTCTGATTTGGGAATGTAGCTATTTCCCATTACTTGCTTTACTAAAGCTTCTTTATTTGACAACAAATTTTCCAACTCCTCTATTGTGGGCTGATTCTGCCACCCTTGAATAGATGAAATAAAAGGCATGAATTCTTTCCGCAATCCATGAATAAGGTATCTGCGCAATCGATTTTTACTCACAGGGTCATCAGTATCCAATGCAGAAATCTCTGCACAAATATTTTTCACCTTTAAAAAGTACTATTCGATAGAAGAGTTTCCTTGAATTGTCCCAGCTAATTCATTTTCAAGAAACTACAACCGAGAAGTATTTTTCTTCATAAACAACTTCTCTAGTGTGTCCCACACTTGCTTTGGTTGGTTCAGGTCACGAACATGATCAATATACTCCTTGCTAATTGATGTTCAAACAGCAAATAGAGCCTTTCCACACTTAATTTTCCATTTCCGTCGTAACTCAGCATTTTCGGGAATATCTCTGGGAATCGTAGACTCGTCCCCACATACAAGATCCCACAAATCCTGCCCTTGTAGATAAGCCTCCATGCATAGCTTCCAGTAATTATAATTGTTACCAATAAGCTTTTCTACAGGAGCGACAACCATTGTACTTCCACCGTTCATCTTGATTAGGTAATATTATCAAACACTTGATCTGCAACCAAGCTCTGTATACCATGTAACAAAACTTAAATTGTAGCCAGATTCAAGTCTAATAACGAAAATTGAAGAAAAGGAATGTTACTCATAAGAAGAAACCAAATTTGATAGAAGAATGAAGTACAGACTATTACTACTGACGAAAAAACAATTTAAACTAGTAGAGGGCTAACAAATGCTCCTAAAATAACTCAACTGACTCCTAAATAAACGAAACTAACTTAGTCAAACTAAATAAATGAAACTAACTCAGTCAAACTAAATAAAGCTGCACTAATTTGTGATAACAAGGCACACAACTTTGTGAAAGCTTCCCAAGTTTGATCTGATAATTTAGTACCGACCGTAAAAAAACAATTAGTGACCTATCATGTTAGAAAGTTGGTTTTTTTTTTGAGATGATATCATGTTAGAAAGTTTAACCTTTTCCATTACCTTTTAAGGTTCGTGACAACCTGTCTGAAAATTTTCATGAAATGTATCGACACATATGTAAAGGAGCTTAGAAATTTTCAATGCAAGATCATGGCTCTGGCAAGTATCAGATTATACAGCTGAAGGATTGAAGGTCAGTTAATTACTTTTATCACTCTCCTTGATGCTCAAGTACAGTTAATCTCAGCAATATTATTCCCTATTTCATTAAAGGTTGTGCTTCTATCCTCTCAAATGCTGGTGGAACAGTTGGGGAGAAAGAAATTGAAATAGAGAATTTTATATGATGCTGTAAATGTCATCTTATCCCTACAGATAGATATTACTATTTTGAAACATAGCTCTTGGTTGCCAAAATGATTCATAAGAAAGGTTTCTAAGAGAATTTAGTATTTGAAACTGGGCATGAAAAATTGTTGCAGGAAACATTAAAAAAAAAAAAAGATTATCAAGATTGTTGAGGACTTGGAGGCTTTCTACCAAAAGGTTGTGAGATATGTCCATGTTAGCAAGCTTCAAAAGAATTGAAAAGTTTTCAGGTTCACTCTTGTTAGATAATTCGTACTCAATTTTAATAATATATCTAGTACTTGCAGATGGTCGACCTCTTCTGGGATAGAGATACTAAGCATGTTGCTACTTAAGTCAATTAACTGCAATCCTTACAAAGGCCAAGTGATCGAAAGAATTAAACCTGACAAATTGTTGCCACTCAACACAAGCTTATTTAGTGATGTAAGGCTATCTATTGTTTCTGGGATGTTGCCTGAAATCTCATTCCTCAAAGATCCAAGACTTTCAGCTTGATAAAGGAGACAAAAGAAAGAGGATATGAAAATGGTGGAGCCTACATTTGGTGGAAAAGATGACTGTGTATATTCATTTCTTGTACATAATAGTTCTTTGCACAAATGAAATGAAAATCTTTACAAGTTCAATTCATGAGTATCTTTTCACTCTCTCCTATATGGTCTGGATTTGAACAATCATAGAATTTATATTACAATATCTTAATGTCATATATAGATCATGGAATGCATTATAAAACAGTGAACATTGAAAATGTGAATTATAAGAGGCAAAGTCAAATGATAAATGTTGAACTATAGTCATCTCTGAAAACAATATTAATTTTAACCAAAATCTCAGGGGTGGAGGAGAAGGCCTAAATTTCTTCAGACCATCCTATTTGTATAGAGTAACAAAAAAAACCATCACAATGACAAATGCTTCAATTTTTTCCTTTATGTAGAAAGTCCTTGAAGAAACAAATGACAGCATTGCTTGCTTAGAGTAGAAGAACCCAGAGATTACAAATAACCTGTCAATAAGCATAAAAAGAATCCATCAACATTCAATATTGGTAAAAAAGAAAGAGAAATAGGAAACAACTAAAGTGAAACAATCAATATCTAATAACCCCTTTCTAAGGTGCAATTGAGGGAAATAATTATACGCTTCATGAATCATCTAAGTTGATGGTTTCTTTATTCAAATAATCTGAATTTATTGGAAACAATGCCAAAAAATCTTTGATACGATCTGAATATAAATTATCCCATCCTGCAGCAGATTCAAGTCGAAGGTGTTTCCAATTAGGTACAATTGGAGGTATCGGTGCATTATCATCCAATAAAACCTGAAAGATAAATAATAAAAAATACTCCCTCCGTCCCTTGGCATTAGTCCCATTTGCTTTTGGCACAGTTACCAATGTTTGTGAGTGTAGTGGAGTTAATATTTTATTGGTGTGAGAAGACTTTTTTCCATTTTAGGAAATGAGACTAATTCCACGGGACAAACGAAAATAAAAAATGGGACTAATGCCAAGGGACGGAGAGAGTATTAATTAAAAAAATGAAACTTAGCACATTAGTAATTAAAGCTTGTAGTATAAATACATGTACAAAATGATTGTCGTTTACATATCCAATTGATATTATCCTTTGTAGTGATTCCAACGATGGATTAGATCGTAGAGGAAGATATGTTAGACATTGCTTTTAAGACAGATGGATCAAGACCATATTATATCATGACGCAACCAAATGACCCATTTCAGGCAATACCATCCAATTCTTATACGGAGCTGGGACACTAAAATAAGACAACGCTTCGCGCAGCTCAGCCATAAACTCTAAAGATCCATAAAAATTAGCATAATAAGTTTCATTATCGCATAACTCTTCAACTAGTTCTTTTCGAACTTTCAGCCAACAGTCTTCTCCATAACCAAGTAAACCCGCAATTGCACGAAAACCACAATGTCCATCTGATTGAACATCAATTATGTCGAGAACATGTTTTTGTATATATGACGGAAAACAACCCAACAAATGCATCGCATTATCAGACTTTTCTATGTGTATTTCCATCCCCTTTCTGACCTTATTCTTTCTAATCTTCGGTGGTTTACCATTAAATTCTGCCTCACGTTTGGAAATTAGAGTTTCAACAATTTCGAAGATTGAAAGGTTGTTACTGGGTTACCTAATTCTCTTAACTTTCTTTTTCAGATCGACGACCTTTTGTCTTAGATTTTTCCAATGGTGGACTAAGAAAGGTTGTTACTGGGTTACCTAATTCTCTTAACTTTCTTTTCAATGTCAGTTTTCCATGTTGGTCAGAAGATTGAAAGCGCAACCATATTGCATTAATCTCATCATCAATACTCACGTTGTATGAATCACAACTAGAATGAGATTTTCTCAAATTTAATTTCAACCAATGAGGATGAATACTTGAAAGAGAAATAGGGTGTAAATCTCTCAAATATTCAGCTATTTCATGCGCACAAGGCAAACCGTGTGTTCTTCTAATAACACATCCACACGGAATAATATCAACCCCAATAGCATTTGATCTCTTTGACTCAATGAGAATCATATTTAACGCCTTCCTAGAAATCAATCCCCTTAACTCTCTAAATAATGTAGGCTTAAAATTTTGCTCTACTATATTTAGACTATGCTCAAATGAAGCTTTGATTTCAGTAGTCTACAATTCAATTAGAGAGTTAATTATGTTCCAAGAACTATCAAAATCTCCCTGTGATGAGCCTAGCCATTTTTTCAACTTTGCATGTGCACTTTCAGCTCTAAAAAAAATTAATAACTTTGCATAAATAACTCATATCAAACATTATAAATAATATTACTACGAAACTAAAATGGATATCATACCTGTTAGATGTCAAATTGCCAAAGTGCATAATTTTATCTATCCAAGCTGCCACAAATCTTTGTCTATATGGTATTAACCATGTATCCTTGACATATTTCAAAACTCCAGCATGATCTTTGTAATCATGATCCATAGATTTTAAATTATGAGCATAATCACTCTCAGTTGAGAACACAAGGGTACTCCAAGCCGACATAAAAGCATCACATTTCTTTTTTTGCTCAAACAACTTTCTTGAATTGGCAAGTACATTTTTTGTTATGTGAAATCTACATAGAAGATTTGTTGTACTTGGAAAAACTCTTCTAATAGAATTCATCAATGCCAAGTCTCTATCAGTTACTATTACCTGAGGCAATATATTCGATACCATTAAACTCTTTAACTTTTCCATTGCCCATGTATAATTCTCTTCACGCTCGCATTCCATGTAAGCAAATGCTATAGAAAAAGTAAGATCTGTGCATGTCACTCCAACTATCTCTAGTAAAGGGAGATTGTATCGGTTAGTTTTGTAAGTGCAATCCATAATCAACACAGATGGAAAAGCATGCAGGATCTCGATAGATGAATGATGCACCCAAAATAAATCTCTGATACAATCTGTTAAATTGTTTGTCCTATGTCATTCCACGTAATTGCACTCATTCAACTTCTTCATCAATTGTTGTATTTGTGATCTGCCAGCCTTTTCATGTATTCTGTGTTTATGACGAATATTATATATTGTCTTCATCACAGTCGTATTTTCCTTATTCTTTTCTTTTATGGTCATAAGAATATTTCTTGGTTTAATCAAATTCTTCGTCATGTCCAATAGTAAGGTCTCCTCTTTCTTATTTAATCTTCCAACAAACAAGTGACCTTCAAAATACTCTATAGGTGGATGATTGTGAAATCCACATTTAACTTTCACAAGCCAATCATCATCATTTTCTAATTTCACTCCCTATAACATAAACGGACAACCAATCTTTTTTGTCCCCGTTCTTTTACGAGATATTGAGCCAACATCAATTGTATTCTTAGGAAGCCCATAAGTTCCACCACGTTCACAACCAAGTCGTAATCTAGCTTTTCGCTTCCTTATTTGAGATTGTGAAGATACAATTACAATAATGTAACCTAATTTCTTTCCAATTTCTCTCGCCCATTCAATTAAATTTTCTTTACTGCTAAAGACCTACAATAAAAAAATCATTTATCATATTATGTACTTTTTAGGTCGAACAAATAAATCTAAAATATACTTATAACTTACATTATTAGTATAAAATGGGTTGAGTGAATCCAATATCATGGTTTGTTCAGTGTTCACAATTTGTAGTATACGTAAAATTAAGATTGTTATAAAATTTAATATTGTAATCATTTATAGATCAAAATAAGAAATCACATATAAAAAGCAATCAACTTGTTTTCAAAAAGTATTTAAATTTCAAGAGTAATTTATTAATCAAAGTAAAATAGTAATAATTACCTGCGAAACACCATTATCTTCTTTTACATTACTTTCATAATTTTTATGTTCTGCTGCATCCATCATCATTCACGGTGAACAAACTCTATACCAATACTGCAATAAAAGAACTTCATAAAATAAGAGAAGTTGTTTAAAGCATACCTAACGGGATCATTCATATACCTTTAAAATAAATAAACATTAATAATAACAAGTTATACAAATTGTACAATAAGGTTAAAAAATATATTCTTGCATAACACTACAACCTCCTTACAAGCTATAATATATAACCAAAGATTTCTCATGAGCTATCACCTAACTGTAAAAGTAATTCCTATTGGGATTCAAACATTCTCCAAGGGATTTTCAGGATAGTAATACTCTTAGCCAAATATAAAAGCTGCCACAATCAGAACAGATGGTGGTAGCGAAAGAAAGCTAGCTGATTCAAGGCTGCTACTAGCATATGAGTCAATCTTTGGTTGAGAGATTTATCATTTTTTTGAAGAGAAGTTGGTCAAACTCTAATGAATTGCTCCTCTATCACAGAGATACAACTGCAACAATTGGAATGAAGAGGAACTGAAATTTAATTCATTTACTTTTCCTAGTGATAAATGTGTGAAGAGGTGTATTGTCAAAGAGAGTCATGTACCAAATTCAATAAGTGGATGCATATAATTCACATAAGATTTTATTTTATTTTTTCCCATATAAACTAGGGACTGTATTACTACAAAACTGCTATACCTAATAAAATTTGTGGAGTGCAGTGTGTTCTAATATGACTGTAAAGCCATCAAAACTTACATATACCATCATGGCTGATGGCGATAATTGGGGGAAACTCATAAAGAAAACGTAACTGTAATCCATTAATAATAGAATTTATAAAGTTACAAAAAATCAAATTGTAATCATCATTAGTTGTGAAGCTGAATGATGGTATCTTAAATCAATAACTAAAGAAAAAAGAAAATAAGATTAAGAGTATAATCCTCCAAACAGAAAAAATTATGATTTTTTTAACTCCTCTCCAAAATCTCGAACTTTAATTGTAAACTACAAAGTTCGATATAAGGTTGTCATATACTATGGTGTAACGAACATCCAAAAAAATTAAAAAGCAAAAGAAACCAACCTGGTAGATTTCGTGGACACCAAATTGCTGGTAGAAAGATTGCTGCGAACGTAGATGACGAAACAAAGCCCTTAAAAGAATTATTTACGTTTAGATAAGTTTTTATTTGGAGAAGAAGATGATATCCTAAATCTTATTGGTTTTATTTAGGGGGCTTTATTTTAGTAGATTATATGTTTAAATATATCATATCTTTTAATTATAATTTTAAATTAAAAGTATAAGAATAAAATTGGAATAACAAATTTTATTTTTTTAAAAGGGCTGTAGGGAGTAAAAATAAGGTTGTGTTTAGAATCACCCTTTATATTATATGCATCATTTGATGTTTATTTTATTTCTTTTAAAATATATAAATTATATTAAGTGGAATTAATTTGTTCTCACATAGTAAACTGTAGTAATATATTTTTTGGAAATCAATTATACTCTATTTTATTGATAATTGTAAAAAATAATTTAATATATTTTCATTATTGAATTATATCTTATTTTTTATTATATCAATTAAAAATATCATATGTTATGAAAAAAACTCCCAATATTTATCCGCCACTTAATTTATGCCCTAATGTTTGATTTTATCAATTGAAACTATCATATGCCGCTAATGATATTAAAAATTTAATGAGTTTTCTATTAAAAAATAGAAATGTTATGTGTGTGCTACGTAACCACATATAATTTAACATGGAACTCATAAAGATTTTAACACCGTCATTTTTAATCGACAAAATACAAATTATTCACATTGTTTTTATTTATTTTTTATTTTAACATGGAACGACATAAAGATTTTCAATTATGAACAAAATATTTTTTATTTTTGAAAAAAATGTTCACATTGTTTTAATTTTTTTAAAAATGATTGCAATTGTATAATTAAAAATAAAAAAAATTATTTTTTAATTTAAATCTAAAAAAATATAGAGGAAACAATCAATTATGCCATATTCTATTGATCAAATATGAAAAATTTCTAACATTTTCTTCGTAACTGAATTATACCATAATGTTTCATTAGTATTTTGTCGATTAAAAATGATGGTGTTAAAATCTCCATCAGTTATATGTTAAATCATATGTAGTTACGTACTTACGTGGCACACACATAACATTTATATTTTTTAATAAAAAACTCATTAAATTTTTAATACCGTTAGCGGGAGATAGTAGTTTCAATTGACAGAATCAAATATTAGGGTATAAATTAACCGGTTTCAAAATTTTTAAAACGCCAGTTTGAAAATTAAATTTCAAACCGGCCAAACCGGCCAAATCAATCCGGTTTGGCCGGTTTGATCGGTTTCGGCCAAACCATGAACACCCCTAGTTACGTGGCGCACACATAACATTTATATTTTTTAATAAAAAACTCATTAAATTTTTAATACCGTTAGCGGCAGATAGTAGTTTCAATTGACAGAATCAAATATTAGGGTATAAATTAAGTGGCGGATAAATATTGGGGATTTTTTCATATCATATGATTTTTTTAATTGATATAATAAAAAATAAAATATAATTCAATGATGAATAAATATTAAATTATTTTTATAGTTGATCAATAAAATAGAGTAAAATTGATTTCCAAAAAAAATATTACTACAATTTACTATGTGAGAATAAATTAATTCTACTTAATGTAATTTATAAATTTTAAAAGAAATAAAATAAACATCAAAATGATGCATACAATATAAATCATAAATGGGTTAACATTTTACAAACGAAAAAACAAAACAATATAAAGGAGCCACTCACGTTTCCAAAGCCCGAAAGAAAAATTGAACAATTTTTGGTATAAACGACGACATATGGACCACAGCAGGGCATGCTATGTTTTCGTCCATAGCGAAGGATCATTTTTCTTAAAACATGTATTCTGTCATGGATGTCAACTTAGCCAAAGAGTCAACTGATTAACCCAACTTGAGAGACGATAGAGTTGATCCCAAAATCAATAGGTTTACTGGACTAATCTAACTATTATTTTAGTTAATATGATATATCATAATTATATTATCAATTATTTATATCTAATATTTAAGATAATATTTGTTAAGTATGTTTCATGTTATATAGTTATAGTTAGTTCAAATAGTTTTAAATTAATAATTTGTGGGTCCCAAATTATCAACTTTAATGCATAGCGGAAGTCTTAAATGTAGTGGACCTAACTGACTCTTTCTCATGTGAGTCAATTTTTACGTTTTAAATAAACAAGTAAGAAAGAAAATAAAGCAATAAACGACACCAATCTTAGTGGTTCAGATACAAAAGATCTTATGTCAACTCTCCAATCCACGATCGTAAATCAATAAAAATAGTATACAACACAATGTAACTGAACTCCTTTTAGTTTCGGGAAGCTCTTTCGTTCTTTTGTATTCCAGGCACCTTCATGCAGATGGCTTTACCACGAACACGTCGATAAGCTCCCGACAGACTTTAGTTTTCACAAGCTTTACCACGAGCACGACGCTAGGCTTGAAGGTTAGGAAGGGTGTGATGTTTAGTTCTTCACATAACGTTGAGTGATTTGGATGAATTTTCTAAGCTTTTTTACGAGATTAAGAAAATGTCTCAAATTCATCTATCTAGAAGAATAGTTGAAATCTGGATCTCAAGCCTTAGATATCTTGGGTCTCGTATTTGCAAAAAATGGTAAAGTGTATTGCAGAGATTGCTCGTGGTTTGTATATAATTGTTGTAAATAGTGGTGTGCAACCTTCTTTTTAGCAGATCTTCTATTCTATATATAGGTAGAGAGATGATGCTTGTTCCCGTTTGAAAAGTAGTCATTTGGTAAATGTTGGTGGTGCTGCCTTCCGTGAAACGTGACAGTGCCGTTTGTAGTGTGGTAGACTTTTCATCAGAACGTCTCTATTAAGTCAGTCTGAGGAATCCCGAGTAGATCTCTTATCTAACTTACGAAGGAATAATATTCTTTTAGTTCCATTGGTCTTTCCTTCTGATTTCTCCTTTAACAATGTATTTTAAGTCTCATTCTTAGTTGTAGGTTCTTTCTCTAAATGTTATGTCCAGTTTTCTAAGAGATGACTGATCTTCCAATTACAAGTCAAATATTTCTATACAGAATTACACTACTGGGCTACATCAACAAGAGTGAACCATGTCTGCTTCTATTATCCAACAGAGCATTAAGTCTTGGGAATTCGCTAAACATCTCACTTCAAATTTGATCGGCTCTGGAGTTTACCTGCTTCAACATTGAGAATTCTGCTATACTATCTGTTGGCCGTTATGAAGTATTTGTGATAATATCACCATTGAGCTTGCATCATGATTTCCTGTCACTAAGGCTTGAGATACACATGGTTCCACTGGTTGTTGGTAAGGCACAATCAGCTTATAAGTTGCAGGTTGTGAAGATGGCAGTGTAGTTGGAGCTAGTTTAGTCATTAGCACAACCTGTTCTGATGTAGTACTCATAATAGCTTTTGAGGTGCCCTGTTTCCTACCCTACTGGAGCAATATTTGTGGCAACATCTCTATTCGAGTGCCAAATGACTTCTCCCTCAGTCGCATCTTCAGAAACAAATGTGGTCTGAATGTAGATCCTTCAAGTGGCTCTTCTGCTCCATTTATCACCCCATTTCCTTGCAGACTTGACCTATCATCTTCATCTTAAGCGGCCAACCCAGTATTATTTTAGTTCTTGCTCTCTCATGAAGCAACTCATCAACAACTCTGGTTGATTGAATGGTTTTAGGCTAACATTTTCAGTTCTGCTTTCAGAAATATTGCCTTGAATGCATGTTTTCACTGTCTCTCTTTCTTCATTCATAGATATACCTTCATTTTCACCTTGATTCAAGCTCACAGATACCTCTTCGATTTTCTATCTTGATGCCCACAGCTCCCAATGACTGGGAGGATTAAGATCTATATTGGCATCGTCCTGAACCTTTTCTTCATTAGCTCTCAAAGCAACTTATGTGGAAGGGTGAGGCTGACTTGAGGTAGATGGCTGTCGAGCTCTAATCTCGGCCACTCTTCTCTCATGCATATAGCTCAAATGGATCCACATCCCATCAATCTATTTGCCCAATATTCATCGCCTTGCCAATATCTAACTCCATAGCCGCTCAATAAAATTGAAGATTCATCAATAGAGAGAAGTACCTTCTAGGTGGAATCAATAGAATCGTTCTAATTATACCTTGATAGCAAGATATCTTTCATCTCTGCTGGAAAGTAGATCTTTAAAACAATTTTGGAGGGTTGAGTTCTATTGATGTGAAGATATGCATGAGATATTCATGCATATAGTTTAGATATATTTAGGGTTTTCTATATATTTTGTAGTTACCTTAATCTTTTATAAACTCTATATATATTCCTCATGAATGAAATGCAATTTCATGGCCAATATTTCAAATCCTATCAAGTTGGATAATGCTTCCATGAGACTTGACAGCTCATCACACCATTGCCACAAAAATAGGTTGTCTATATCCACTTGCTTGATCTGGTGCACAATTGCTCCATTCTCTGTGCTCGAATTTTGGCAGGGGAAGTATAATGTTATCCTCAATTTCCTTTCTCAGGAGTTGACTCTTTTGTAATGTAATCATCAATTTCCTACAAGTCATGAACATCAAAATGTATGGAGCAGGGACTTCTGGTTACTTTTCTTCCTGTGGGCAGAAGGTACGATATAGTAGGTTCCCGCAAGACGATCGATGGAAAAATCTACCTCCTTGTTCTTGATTTCTTCTGATTCTCAGCAGCGAATTTTCTTATGTCTAACGTCGATCTTCTGCACTCATTCACCAACAAGGAATGATAATCGTCTTCCTCTTGAATTTGCTAGAGGAAGATTTCTTGGCTTGCTTAGATTTTTTGATCGGGTGTTTCTTGAAACTCATTTCCAGAAGTTTAATCCGAAAACATTTATTTGTCAGCCTTCTTTTTGGCTTCAGCTTCTCGTTATGGCATTTTAGACTCAGTTGGGGACATCGAAATAAGAATTCCTCCATCAAATAATTTTTCATCACTCACAATATCGTTTGGATTCACGCTTTACTTTCCCTTGAGTCGAAAAGCTAGACTGTTGCATATGCCTTCTCTCTTCTTTCAACTGGCTAGAATGAAGTTAGGGGGCGTTTGGTTGGTGGGTTTCGGAACGAGGGAATGGAATGATTCCGAAATTCACTGTTTGGTTCAAGGGTATGTGAATGAAAAAATGGGAATGATTCCCAAATACTTGGGAATCATCAAAACCCTCCAAAATGGTTTTCATTTTCATTCCCTTATCTCATTACCAAAATTATTTATTTCATATTATTTTCTTATTTATTTATTTTTATAATATTATTCTAAAATATTTAGATAATTATATTATTTTATAATATTATATGTTATTGTAATTATATATTATTCTTTTTAATATATTAAAATAATACTTTTATTATATTAATCATTTATTTTTATCTTAATTTTATATTTTATAAAATAAATAAGAATCTAAATATATTATTTATTTATTTTAATATGATTATATTTTCTTAATTTTTCATTATTAAATTAATTTTTTAATTTTTTAATTTATTTATTTATAATTATTTTATTATTTATTTACTTTTTATTTTTTTATAATATTTTTGATAATTATATTATTTATAATATTATATGTTATTATAATTATATATTATTCTCTTTAATATATTATAATAATAATATTATAAAATCAATCATTTATCTTGTATCTTAATTTTATATTTTATAAAACATATAAGAAGATAAATAGATTATTTATTTATTTTAATATGGATTTATTTTGTTATTTTTTATTATTAAATTAATTATTATTTGTATAATAATTTAATTATTTTATAAACCTATAAACTTAAAAAATAAATCATTAGAATTGAAAATGATTCCAAAACCCATCTAGTAAACCAAACATAGAATTGAGAATGATTCCAAAAAATAAAACCCATACCCATTCCCTCTACTATCAAACACATACCCGTAGTAATTTCCGACAGTTAAACCAAACGCTCCCTTAGTGTTGATCAATGCTTCCATCTGCCAGTTTACTTCATTGTAACTAGATTTGAGCCCAAAACTGACATCTTTCAAAAACTTGTGAGTTTCTTTAACGGAAAAGTTACTTCTCACATGCTCCAAGAAGTTGCTAAAAAATGTATTATGTCCAATTTCCCTTAACCTTATCCATCAACACCATCATGGGTTGATAGGACTATGATTTTGAGCTAACTTGACGTATCAACATCTTGCAAACAATATCCAAATACAATTGATAATGATCATTCAACAAGCCCTTGGAGTTGTCGACTTAAAACCTTATCCCAATTTGGATTCTTCCAGCTTTCCCAATACTTTTCTTCAATATTTCTTTCGCCAATTTTGTAATTTGCAATGTCAACACCATTAGCACAATGATTAAACATCTCAACCAGGAACTATGCTGAGACTGTGATTATAGCCATGTAGACATTTGCTGAGAAAGATTTCTCATCATCAACAATATGTGCCCTGTTGGAACTGAGTCTACAATAGGCGACGTGAATCGCCATTTAATTTTAACCCCGGATTCATTTTATGGATATCAAAATAAACACTATGACAAACAGTAAATGCCCTTTGCATGCTCCTATTTAATTTAATTCGTAGATTCAACGAAATACCTTAACTCCTGCGGATTGAATGACGGTGGTGGATCGTTGATGGTGTTCCTACAGATCTGATCTTCTGATCTGTTCCCTTGCTCGATCCGGAAATCTGGTGAGGATACGCTACCAGATCTACATCCGCCCACTCTCACTCAATCTCTCTAGGGTTTCTGAAAAACTTCACAACTTATGTGGGAAGAGAGATTTGATCTATTTATATAGATCCGGAGAATGGGCTATTAGGGTTTAATAAACCCTAATGGGCTTTGAGCACTATTGGGCCAGACCAGGATCAAATACAAATAATAAAGTGGGCCTCCTATTAATTAATTACATGTTCAACCCAGAACATAATTAATTAATAAACATTAATTCATGCCACCATATAATTAATGCTGACCTACCCCTTTAACGTTATTAGGAACGGGTTGCATTGACTTGGTTAATCCCCATATTTAAGGTTTCAGACATTCATTTATTAATCCAGCGTATGACAATTAGTTGCAATTAATTAATCTCTTATTATTCTTGAGTAGTACCACTCAACCCTTATCGCTTATGCTTGAATCAATGATTCAACCTGCAGGACTTAGCATAACGAACCTCGTGAGTTTTCCAGGGAATGTCACCAGCCTGAAACGGATATGGTTATCTAAATCCAGCCTAAGGAAACCCCACACAAACTGCCATCACCCAAGATGCAGATATATGAGTACATGTAAGACTCTCCACCATAGCAAGTCAAAGTGACAGTCAACCCATGTGTGCCCTCAGATTTCAATAGACTTTAGATCCGACCAAATTACCGAGATCTTTACTCATTCATATGTCAAGTACAATGGTTCATCTCACTGTTGATCCTATCAATACATTAAGATGTACCGGTCACACAAAGCAGTCAAGATAAACCACTTATGGACTTGTGCGCTGCAACCTAAACCGACAGCCAAACCAGAAAATGTATCAGCTGTGATAACTGTTTATATCTCGCTAGGTCGAACGATCTATACAATCTTCTATAATCTCTTACACACCGTATGATCTCCCTATCGACGAGATAACTGGATGTGTTTGTTCGCATTGTATGATTGTTAATTCAGACAAGAGTTGTTTATTGCAAGTCATTAATGATTACCAGTATATCAAACATAATGTTTCCCAATGTACCTATCATAATGCTTTTATGTATACAATTCCAACAATCTCCCACTTATACTCAAAGCATTATACCATTACTTTCCAGAGTATAACATGTGTCTATTCTAATCTAGCCATTACATTTGGTCACCAGGTGGCCGACATCTACCTCAGCCCTAGGCTACGAACATGACCCTCGTATGCCTTCTGAGTTAAGCCCTTTGTAAATGGATCTGCTAGATTATCTTTAATATTTATCTTATCTTTTAGTACATCGCCCCTCGCTACGATTTCTCCTATGATGTGGTACTTTCTCTCTATGTGCTTTGAAGCCTTGTGAGTTCTCGGTTCCTTAGAGTTTGCTACTGCACCAGCATTATCACAATATACCGTGATAGTCTTGGGCAAACTAAAAACAATATCTAACTCTTGGAGGTAGTTCCAGAGCCATACTGCTTCTTTAGAAGCATCTGAAGCTGCCACATACTCAGCTTCCATGGTGGAGTTTGCGATACATTTCTGTTTCGCACTCCTCCATAACACAGCTCCACCTCCCAAGGTGAATACATAGCCCGAGGTCAATCTCTTCTCACCCTGATCCGCCTAGAAATCCGAATCTGTATAACCCACAGGGCTCAAATTCTCACACTGATAAACAAGACAATAGTCTCGAGTTCTCTTCAGATACTTGAGAATATGTTTGACAGCAGTCCAATGCGCCTGTCTAGGGTTAGACTGATATCTTGCCACCATGCCCACAACATAACAGATATCTGCTCTCGTACATAGCATCGCATACATGAGACTTCCCACTGCTGAAGCATATGGTACTTTAGCCATCTCATCCTTCTCCTCTACTGTTGCAGGGCATTGTGCCTTAGACAGAGAAACACCATGTCTGAAAGGTAGCAATCCTTTCTTAGCATTTTGCATGCTAAAACGGGCAATCACGGTATCAATATAAGTGGTTTGAGATAAGCTTAACATGCTCTTCTTGCGATCACCCAAGACTTTAATCCCAATGATGTATCCAACGTCTCCTAGGTCCTTCATTTGAAATTGTTCGGATAACCATCTCTTTATGTCTGATAACACCTTCACATCGTTGCCGAATAAAAGAATGTCATCTACATAAAGTGCAAGGAATACCAGGCTTCCACTGACGCATAATCAATACACACAACTTTCAGTTTCGCACTGTGAAAATCCATAGGATTTAATCACATCATCAAAATGTTTCTTCCATGATCGTGAAGCTTGTTTAAGTCCATACAAGGAATTCTTTAGCTTCCAGATAAGATGCTCTTCACCATCCTTCACATAACCCTCTGGCTACTGCATATAGATGTCACGACCTTCCACAAGGTACCCGTTTAAATATGCGGTTTTGACATCCATCTGCCAGATCTCTAAGTCCATATGTGCTGCTATAGATAGAAGATTTCGAATGGAATTGAGCATAGTCAATGCCCTCCTTTTGACTATAACCCTTCGCCACCAACCTGGCTTTAAAAGCCATTATTTCTCCTTTCGAACCTTTCTTTCGTTTGTATACCCATTTGCAACCTATGGCCCGAAAGCCATCTGGTAGCGCAGACTTCTGGTATACATCCATAGCGGTAATTGATTCAATTTCTGAATCCATGGCTTTATGCCATTTTTCCGCATCTTTGTCCTTTACTGCTTCGTCGTATGTCCATGGGTCGGTATCATCTAGTCGGTCTTCCGGGATCAAGTCCTAAGACTCCCACGAACATATACCGCTCGGGTTGGTGAGGTACCCTCCCACTACGACGGAGCACTGGTACTACATCAGCAGTTGGTGCAGTTACTTGTGGCTCAAAGCCTTGCACTGGAGATAGTGCAGTTGGTTCCATACCTTCGAGAGGTACACTCAATCTGCCACAGGGTTTTCCCAACGGAAGCGCATCATCCTCTCCAATTTCTTGGAGAATGATATCACTTTTTTATTTGTGGTTTTTCACAAACTCATCCTCCAAGAATCTTGCGTTGGTGCTAACAACAATCTTCTGATCCTCAGGACAGTAGAAATAACTACCTTTCGTTTTCCTGGGGTATCCCACGAACAACATTAGCTTGGACATAACTTCTAACTTATCAGATTCCTTTGACAAAACATATGCCGGACAACCCCACACTCTTATCTTTGACACACTGGGCTTTCGCCCATGCCAGAGTTCTGATGGTGTCTTAGGAACTGACTTAGAAGGTACCAGATTCAGTAGGTACGCCGTTGTTAATAACGCGTGGCCCCAAAACAAAACAGACAAGTTCACATAACTCATCATGGATCTAACCATTTCAAGAAGAGTCGTATTTCTTCTTTCTGCCACACCATTCTGCTTAGGAGTGCCCGGTGCGATCCACATAAGTCAGAGTGGATCAATTCCAACACATCACTTGCTCGAGACTGACTTGCCTTGAAATGCCTGGTCATCATCTTTCCCTCTATACAGGATTCACAAACTCGATGTGGAACTACCTGGATTGAATCCAACGTTCCATCATCCACGAGTCTCTTGATCCTCTTTAGATTGATGTGACCTAGTCTCAGATGCTATAGATATGTAAGATCCTCATCAGAAGATGAAAACTTTATCTTCTTATGATTAAATGAGTTATATGCAGCTTTCACTGAAGATTCATGCAAACAAGTTATGATATAAAGAGAGTCTTTCTGTATCCCACGACATATAACACCGTTATTGCCATTGATAGTAACATGACTATAAAAAATAACTGAAAATCCATCATTTATTAAACGGAAAACAGAAATAAGGTTCTGTCGAAAATCCGGCACATACAAAACGTCTCTTAAAATCAAAATATTATCTTGAAAGCATAATATAACATCTCCAACTGAAACTGCAGACACACGAGCAGCATTACCCATGGAGATCGTCACCTCATCATCATTCAGCTGCCTTGTCGACCTGAATCCCTGCAAAGTGTAACAAACATGATCAGTAGCTCCAGTATCCACTACCCACGAATGAGTAGAAACAAATGCTAAACATGTTTCCGTTACAAATGCTAATGACGTACCTTGTCCAACCCGCTTGGTTTGACAACCCTTCTTCTAGTGACCAGTTTTTCCACAGCAGAAACACTCGCCCTTCTTCCCCGGTGTCATAGTCTTCTTTTTCCTAGAACTTTTGCTTCCAGAGGCTGTCTTCTTGAATTTCTTTCCAATCACCCCTTTAGCACCTTTCGATGAAGCAGGGCGACTACCGGAAGAAACCAAGACTGCCTTTTCAGGTTGCATGACTGATCCAACTGCCATGAGGTCACTAAATAACTCATTAAGAGTATACTCTTTTTTACTCATGACAACATTCAGTCTAAAGTTCTCAAAAGACTTCAAAAGTGAGTTGAGTATGATATCGACCTGGACTTCCCCGTCAATACCTCCTCCATGCAATGTTACTTCATCCATGAGGTGAGTCATGGAAACAACGTGCTCCCTCACTGAGCTACCATCAGTCATTTTACAACTCACGATTTCTCTCATGAGCTTAAATCTGACAGCTCTATCTGATTCCCCATAAGTAACTATGAGACTATCCATAATCTCAGCTGCTTTGTCATAGTGTTGATGTTGTTGCTGGGGCACCTTAGACATAGTGGTCATCATGTAGCACTTGACCACATTATTAGACTTGACCCACTTGTCATAGAGGTTCCGCTCCACATCAGTTGACTCAGCAGTGGGGACAGCTGGACACGGAGTGTTAAGAACAAATTGATGTTCCTCTGCAACTAGGATATAATCCAAGTTGCGCTTCCATTCCAGGAGATTCGGACCAGTTAATTGATTTTGTGCCAAGATATTGATGACATTATTCGTAGACATATCTGATAACAATAATTGATTAAAGTAAGAACATACATGCAGAACATTGAAACAAATATGCATTGTAACCTTTTGATAAACCAATACAATTGTTTCCCCCAATTGCCTAGGTGCATCTAGTACAAGCTCCTTTCGAAGACGTTTACAGTAGACCACCTAACCAGACTGCTCCTTGAAGTTCCAGTATTTAATTTCAATCAATGCCAGGTATTTGCCGGCAAATGAAATTAATAATTGGAGATAAAACTAAGACCATGTTCAACCTATCTGAGCAGGGACATAATTCATGAACGTATTCCAGCAACATCTAAGCATTTGACCACAATTCTAACTCCAGAAGTTAAAAGGATGATTTGTCGTACGTACTAGACCCATGACACATGCCTCTTACAACCTTTGTTATCTCATTTCAAACAATCCTAGAGAACTTGTGAACAAATAAAGTAAGCAAGCTACGGTCGTGTAGACGTCTACTCACTTCACTGTCCACTTCTCACATGGTTAAATGTTTTATTTAGAAATCTCATCTATTAGAACTTATGAACAAATAAAGTAAGCAGGCTACGGTCGTGTAGACGTCTACTCACTTCACTGTCCACTTCTAATAAAAGACCGCATTGTGGAGGTCTTTTTGATTTTAATTAAAAAAATCTTGCTTAGTCTTTTTTTTTCAAAAGGTTCTTATGCGCACAGATTATTTTATGATCCATAAATTATGTCACATCTAAAATTCTATCATATTTCCCAACATGATTCCGGAATTTATAGACATAATTTAATACATAAAATAAATCACATAAAGCGTACTTTGAACAGTAAATAATAAAGCAGTAACATGCTTCCCTATTATCTACAACATGCTCTAAAATAAATAATAAAAATAGTAGCATGCTTTCCTATTATTTACTAGTGCGCACATAATAAATCACATCATACGAGAACATAATTAATAAAATAAAAATTCTCGTGGCCCCTTGATGAAATTACATGGGAAATAATAAATTAAACCTATCTATTACAAGGCTTTAATTTTAATACAGATCTTCAAACTAGGCTCCCACTCTTTAATTTGAAATCTGCAATTTTTGGCTAGAAAAAATATTGGGTTATTGGGCTAGGAATTAGTGAACCAGGGTTATCTGGCCCATCCAAAATAATTAATATTGGATCGTGGGCCACCCATACCACATTAGGGTTTAGAAATATTACATTAGGGTTTCCAAAAAAAACCCTAAAAACAGCCACCAGGGCCGCCGTTGGGCCCGCGATCCGGCCCGCGCGGCCTAAACCCTAGCCCACATCCCAAACCCCCAGCCACCACCTTCCTCCTCCCTGCTGCAACCCTAGCCGCCGCCTGAAGATCCAGGAAACCCTAGAACCGCCGCCCTTTGTCCAGCCGCAGCCCTACAGCAGGAACCTGACGCACCACTGTCGGTCGCACACAAACACGACACAATCGCTGCTGTGCTGTGGTTCATCCGTTGTTGCTTCTGTTCCCTGCCGCGTGCCTCCTTCGCACTACCGCCATCAACCACCAACATCCTTGTTACTGTAAGCGACGACAGAGGAAGAGAGGAGACATCCGAGCATACGCCGGCGGAGGGGCGGCCTAGCCACACACAACACAAGCTTGCTGCACGCCGCCGCCACCTTCACACGCGAGGGAGAGAGAAATTGTGAGATGCTGTGAGGAGGAAGAAGACTGTGACTGTTGCTTTCTGTTCCACGCAGAGCTCCGCCGCGCGCCACCTGCGCACGGCCAATGTGTCGCTTGCCGGCTGCCACCGCCGCGTGCCGCTTGCGCGCGACTGCTGCCACCAGAAAATGCTGCACACTTGTTGTCACTATTCTCGTTCTCACTCACAAACCCGTTTACAGATTGAATAAAAAATACAACAGATCTAGATCTATTACATAATTTTCCTATCAATCTAAACACTATTTTTCTCGCAATTTAAAAACAAAACCAAAACCAGAGAGGGGCCACGAGAACAAAAACATCCACGACAAATAAATCCATTCACGACAAATTATATAACATGCATAAACTGTATGTCAAAATTTATTTTCCAACAGAGCCATAAAATACGAACCTAGCTCTGATACCAATTGTAGGAACTGAGTCTACAATAGGCGACGTGAATCACGATTTATTTTTAACCCTGGATTCTTTTTATGGATATCAAAATAAACATTATGACAAACAGTAAATGCCCTTTGCATGCTCTTATTTAATTTAATTCGTAGATTCAATGAAATACCTTAACTGCTACGGATTGAATGACAATGGTGGATCATTGATGGTGTTCCTACAGATCTGATCTTCTGATCTGTTCCCTTGCTCGATCCGAAAATCTGGTGAGGATACGCTACCAGATCTACAGCCTGGGCTCTCACTCAATCTCTCTAGGGTTTCTGAAAAACTTCAAAAACTTATGTGGGAAGAGAGTTTGATCTATTTATATAGATCTGGAGAATGGCCTATTAGGGTTTAATAAACCCTAATGGGCTCTGAGCACTATTAGGCCAGACCAGGGATCAAATGCAAATAATAAAGTGGGCCTCCTATTAATTAATTCCATGTTCAACCCAAAACATAATTAATTCATGCCATCATAAAATTAATACTGACCTACCCCTTTATTACCACGTTATTAGGAACGGGTTGCATTGACTTGGTTAAAAACCATATTTAAGATTTCAGACATTCATTAATTAATTCAGTGTATGACAATTAGCTGTAATTAATTAATCTCTTATTATTCCTGAGTAGTACCACTCAACCCTTATCACTTATGCTTGAATCAATGATTCAGCCTGCAGGACTTAGCATAACGAACATCGTGAGCTTCCCAGGAAATGTCACCATCCTGAAACGGATATGATTATCTAAATCCAGCCTGAGGAAACCCCACACAAACTACCATCACCCAAGATGCATATATATGAGTACATGTAAGACTCTCCACCAAAGCAAGTCAAAGTGACAATCAACCCATGTGTGCCCCTCAGCTTTCAATAGACTTTAGATCCGACCAAGTTACCG
Source organism: Plectranthus barbatus (assembly GCA_026898455.1). Classification (NCBI taxonomy): domain Eukaryota; kingdom Viridiplantae; phylum Streptophyta; class Magnoliopsida; order Lamiales; family Lamiaceae; genus Plectranthus; species Plectranthus barbatus. Next base: position 58,362 of record JAPKLW010001301.1, read on the forward strand.
AGATCTTTACTCATTCATATGTCAAGTAGAATGGTTCATCTCACTGTTGATCCTATCAATACATTGAGATGTACCTGTCACACAAAGCAGTCAAGATAAACCACTTATGGACTTGTGCGCCGCTACCTAAACCAACAGCCAAACCAGAAACTGCCTCAGCTGTGATATCTATTTATATCTCTCTAGGTCGAACGATCTATACGATCTTTTGTAATCTCTTACACACCGTATGATCTCCCTATCGACGAGATAACTGGATGTGTTTGTTCGCATCGTATGATTGTTAATTCAGACAGGAGTTGTTTATTGCAAGTCATTAATGATTACCAGTATATCAAACATAATGTTTCCCAATGTACCAATCATAATGCTTTTATGTATACAATTCTAACATGCCCGTGCAAAGAAATCATCAACTAAGAATGGATGAAACCTTTTCGGTTATGTTATTAGAATCTTTTTTAACCTTCCAACTTCTAAATATTCTTCTAGATTTCCATGACCTTGTCTTATCGCCAAACTCATATTCTAAATCTGATAATTCAGGACTTAGCTAACTTTCTTGTTATCTGAAGATGTTTCTATGTCATTGCTTTTGGTAATAGATACAAATCGGGAGTGGGGGATACCTTCTGGTATATCTTCCAGTATTTTTTGGTGAGGCGACATAAATTATGGATGAACTTGTCATTTCAATGTGAGAGGTAACTGTTTATATGAGAAGGTATTTTATTAGAGATTTCAGAGATTTCTGTAAAGTAGATGATGAGGAAGGGATCAAACATTTATAGGAGGTTTTGTCGTGATCTTGAATGATTGTGAACAATCAAATATTTGAAATTTTGCAACTGTAATCATCACGTCATTTTATCTCCTCTACTCTTGGGGTCCACATCATCGATTGCAATCTTTTACGAAATGTTATGTGCTACTTGGCTTTCCTTAATTCATTCTCTTTCTATTGGATCTGTTCAGCATCAAATTGATATTATGGATTGATAAACTTCCATGAGAGAAAGATTTGAATGACTGAGAGTTGAGATTCTATCTTATCCTGCTACTACCTCAAGTTATCAAAGTGATTCATTTCTTTTTAATATAACTACGAGTTGAGACTCATTTATCCTTCAAGAGGCAAAATTAATTATTATTATCATAAAATTAGACAACTAAATGATCCATGACTGAGAGCTCAGACTCAGTCATATTTTGCTACAAAGATAACAAAAATAACTTAGAGTTGGGACTCAATTATGCTTATCACAAAGATACATAATTATTTTACCAGAACAAAATCAAACTTGTCATGTTAGAATGTTGATCAATTATTGTTTTTCTCACTTAGAATGATGATTTTCTACTGTCTATTTTTTGTAAATAACTAACATAGAGAAAAATAGTTACATTCAATAAGGTCAAGCAACTCTTTGATTCAAGACATGAAAGGAAGTCTCAGGTAAAAATTGATGCCTCAGACTTTCATAGAAAATAGAGAGAGAGAGAAAAAAAACTATGCATCATTATCAGATGATGTCCTTCCTTCAACTTCCTTTTCTTTGGATACTCATTTCTTCCTTTCACCCTCCATTTATTTCTTTTCCTCCGCTTCTTTAGTCATCTTCAACCATTTTTTAAGCTTTCTTCTTCTCAAACTCTCATTTCTCTAATATCTTCATCCTAATCAACTCTTGACTTATACTTGCAACTATCTCTTGAGATTGGGACATAATCAGGGGCACATCTTTCTTAACTGGTTCAGATTGATTGGATCTCTTCGTGCTTGGTCCAGCCTCAGCTTATGACTTATTCTTGCTTTGATGAACAAAATGGTCTTTTCTTTACTGTAATCTAGGAGACCATCAGTTTCTATTTTCCTTCTATATCGATGATACTAAGAGAAATCTCTTTCAGTTCTTCATTGTCAAACCTTCCTTACACTATCATCTAGGCCAACCTAATGAGTAGTCTATTTCTCTTCGCACTACCAGAATGTAAGTCCTAGTCGAGCAGTCAAGACCATCATTTCTTTAAAGCCAAGCACAAACCTCTATACGCCATATCAAATGAACCTTACAGCTTGAGCAAGAGTTTTCTTCACAAATGGATCTTCCAATTTCAACAAATGTAAGAAAACTTTCAAAGTTGATCTCGACTATGCTTTAAACCATGGTTGTTACTTCTTCAAATTATTTAAGAATTTTTACATTAGAGAGATTGTCAAATTTCATGGGTACACACCAGTAGACAAAACGTTAAGCTAAACAACTCACATTGGGTAGTCTGATTGTTGTAATAATCAGTTTTGAGCAATAATCAACAAATAGATTGATCCTAGATTCATGTGGATGAAGTGGGTCATGAATCTCTGGAAATTTCTCTTTAGACTAATTGATTATGCTCACCTATTTCTCAACAACGGTCTTTGCTCATTTTATAAGCGGGTGCACGATTTGGAGGATAAGTGTGTTGATCTCAGAGAGAGAAAATAGGGAAGCACAAGATGTTTGTTTATTGGCTAATGATGAATTACATCGCGTTGAGGTGGAGTTGAAAGTCAGTCTAGAGTCGGAGGCGAAGATGATAGAACGTCTTTTTGAAGCTATACTCTGGAATGTTAGGTTGGAGCGTGAAGCTGATGAGCTACAATTGAACTTGGATGTGGTGTTGGCAAGACAATAAGTTGACATAGTGGCAATGTTAGGGCCAATCGTGCATAAAGAGAGGCATTTGAGTCATTAGTTACGGAGACTGTGTAGAGGTTTTGACTGTAAACTGAATCATAAATTCATTCACCCGGACCATTCATGGATATCAAAATAATTACCATTCGATGAAAACCCTATGCATGCTCCTATGAGTTTAATGCAGTGGAACTTAATCAGCCTGCAGGATTTCAGGACTTCAGCACGACGAACCTCAAAAAAATTCGACACACAAATTGTTAGATCTATAACAATAACATGATACAAACCCACACGATAATAATGTACATGACCTGACGTGTTAAGCTCAAACAAAAACATAATAACCTCCTCCATGATAATGATCCAACCTGCAGGAATTGTTAGTCCTAAACAGTAGTCTTTTAATCATCGATTGTTCCACTACTTTTTAATGGATGACAATAGAGTATTTTTTTTTACTTGAGATACATTCGATGAACCATCTCGTTTATAGGCATTTTTGTGATATCAAAAGTATGTTGTCTTGAGTTGTTCTCAATTTGAATCTTTGTTCTGCAAGCTAACATTTTGTTTTCGTTGCACAGGGTCTGCGAAGGATATTTAATGTTGGATAAGAAAACAAGGATTGGCTGAGTGTTTTCCTAAATTTCAAAGTTTTAAGAATGATCGACACATATGTTAGGTTACCATATCTGAGTATTAGGATGGGGACATTCTATGAGGAACTCAAAGAGGTTCAAGCATGAGTGATAACATTTGAGTGGTACTACTTAGGAGAATAAGATGCTTATTAATTATTTGAAGCTTGTTAGATGCTCGAATTAATTAACAAATGTTCGATAACCTTAAACACGGGGATTCACCAAGTCGATGCAACCCATTCCTCATAACGTGGTAATAAAGAGGTAGACCAGTATTAATTCTCTGGTGGAATGAATTGGTATTAATTTATTAATTATGTCCAAGATTGTGGATATGAAAATTAATTAATTCATAGGCCTACTTTATTATTTAGATCAAGTCCCATGTCTTGCACAACAAATTGCTTAAGGGAACCTATTAGGGTTTGGAACCCTAATTATAAAAATAGCGCATTCTCTCATAAGATCTCATAAGTGCATCACCACACAACAGAAACCCTAGAGAGGGACAGAGAGAGAGGGCGTCGCCAACTATATTAGTGAGAGGAAAAGAAATTCAACGTTGTCATATGCAGTGCAATCCAGCGGAATCCTCACCAGTAAGCGGATTGGAAAAGCAAAAAGAACACAGCTCAGAAGATATGATCTGAGAGAATCAATATTTTGTTCTCTCAATTCTATTTAGTTCTTGAATCAAATTGCAAGATATTTAATTTTTATTCAACAAATATAATTTAAAGAGTGGTGGAAACGAATTTGGATTCAACACGACTTAGATTCAGACTCCACATATTATAAGGTAATTATAAATTACCATTGCAATTAAATAAAATATGAGCATGCATATGGTTTATATCATCAAATGGTAATTGTTTGATATCCATGTGCGGTCCGGGGTAATGTGTTGGCGATTTGGTTCACCGCATTAACCCTTATAGATACATCAACTGAATGATTGGGAGTTGATTCGGCTGGTCTCTCATTTGCATGAACTAGCTTTGGCTTTCGTTGTTGATTACTCTTCTTAACGAATATGGCCGCATTCTCGAGTTGCTTGATAGGTGATTGAGCTGATCTTTTTGCATCATTAATATTCATAATAGCAATAACAAACTCATTGGCCTGTAGCACTGTGAATAATTCCTTGACTGGTATTGTATAGAGATCGTTCTCCCTAAGATTTGACACATTGAAAAACTAGTCCTCATTCTTGATCAAATCTTTGCATTCAAGTCTGCGACGGAATATTTTTTTCCCAAGAGCATTGAGCTCACTCATCATCATGTGAATATTGCTTCCATTTGTTTGATAGTTTCTCTTAGAAGCATCTTAATGGCTCATATTTGTCTATGCTTGGAGCTCATTGTGTCTGATTTGATTTGATTCCTTGCAAAGCTTCGCTAAGTATTCCCGCACTTCCTTGACACTTTCGTATGAACTATATAATTCATAAACTCTTTGTTGAGTGTCGAGAATATGATGTCCAAAGCTTGATAATCCATTTGATCCGTTCTCTTGTCTTCGGAAGCCTACTCGTTAATTGGCTTTGGAGCTATCTCTGGATCATCGTTTCCTGTCAACCTTGTGTCGATCTTAATGATATGAATAGGGACATTGGTAATAACATCCCACATCTCCTGATGTAGGCTTCTGAGGTGAACACTAACTTTTCTCTTCCAGCTAACATAGTTCTCAACTAAAAACTAGGGTACTTAGAAAGATGTTATATTTAATAACCCATGTTCAGTAAGGAAACGATCTGGTCCAAGTTGACACTAAAAAAAGTCAGTTAGGTAGACAAATGCTTTGATAACACTTGTTGGTCCCAAAATTATTAGACTAAAATATATAGCGGAAGTGTTGGTCCCGAAATTAGAATATTTTGTATGCAGTGGAAGTTTAAATAAAATTGCACTTCTGAAAACTAAAATTCAATTTTCAGTTTCCAAAAACTCAATTTAGCTCAGATTTAGTTTAACTTTCAGTTTCAAGTATACACTTCAATACTTAGAAAGTATTGAAGGTTTCAAATAAGAGAGAAAACATAAATTGCAGAAAACTATAAAGAACAATAAAGTGACACAGTATATTTTATAGTGGTTCGGAGCCTTAAGTCCTACGTCCACTCTTTGGAAATGAATCTAGAAATTCACTAAGGATCAAATTACAAGCCTTCTCATGATCTATAGCTAGCCCATCGGAATCCTCTATTCTTCGGCATGCTAGCGCACTCACCCAGAAACTCCTTGATGCCAGCTTCCTTCTTCAGCTTGAAGCGAGGACACACCTCGCAACATTCTGAACTGGAATGGGTTGGGTGTTTACTGTTCTCCCCAGAATGATGCTGGTTGGCAAAGCCCGTTGTAATCAGTATTCCAGAGTAGAATACTGACTGCTGTGTTTATTACTTGAAAAGTAATAAACTCCAAGTAGGTAGCTTAAGCATGGAAAGCTTGAGCCTCGTGTACTTAGAAAGATACACGGAATGATTAGCTTGAGTAAAAATGCTAAGCCTCGTGTTCAGACATGGAATTTCAGAGAACTTTCAAAAGACTTTTCATTTTGGCAGAGTTTTGGCTAGTTCTTTTGAAGGATTCAGGGTGCTCTTTTGTGAAGTGCTTGAATTTATGTCCGTTAGAGATAGAAATTCATTCGTTGGAGACAAATATTGGGTCGTCCGTGATACTGAAAGCATTATAATTGGTATATTATGTACAAGGTCGATTGGTTAATATATTGGGAATCATAAATGTTGTATGTTCATCTCCTGTCTGAATTAACAAAAATGTGTCGCAAATGCAATTATCCTCTTATCTCGTCGATAGGGAGATCATACGGTGTGTAGAAGATCACGGAAGATCATATGGATCGTTTGACCTAGCGAGATATAAATAATTATCACAGCTGAGACAGTTCCAGGATAAACTGTCGGTGTAGGCTGCAGCATACGCAGTAATAAGCATCTTATCTTGGATGGCTTGGTATGCTGGTGTGTGGCACACATTGATAAGGACCTAAGTCGAGATTAATTCTTTTATCTGACATTAAAAGAATCTAGATCTCTATGGCTTGATGAGATCCTAAGCCTATATGAAGGTACAGAAGTATATGCGGATTGTGTATTACTTTGAGTTGCAGTGAAAGGCTCTAGTTGAGCTTGTATATCTGTATCATGGGTAATAGCAGTTTGTGTATGACTGTCTGGTGCTGGAACTAGGTAACCACATCCAGTATAGGATGGTGACATTCCCTGAACAGCTCAAAAGGTTCGTTATGCTAAGTCCTGCAGACTGATTAAGTTCAAGCATAAGTGAAAAGGTTTGAGTGGATTGATTCAGGAATATAAGATGTTAATTAATTAAATAGCTTGTCAGAGCTTAAATTAATTAACGAATGTCTGTAACCTTAAATGTGGGGATATACCGAGCCCATGCAACCCGTACCTCAAAACGTGGTAGCAAATAGGTAGGACAGTATTGATTCTCTGGTGGAATGAATCAATATTAATTAATTAATTATATTCGGGGTTGAATATGAGAATTAATTAATTGATAGGCCTTATTTGCTATTTGCATTATGGTCCCTGGTCTGGCCCATGAAACTCAAGCCCAATAGGAGTCCAGTATTTTCCTATAAATAGGCCTCAGTTCCTCAGATCTCAATACACCACAAGATCATAAGTTGCACACAGCAAACCAGGTTTTGGGAGCTGTGGTGATCGACTAAGATCTGAGAACGAGGAGGAAATTCTGCTTCTCAACCGGGCAAGGGATCTGATAGAGAATCTTCACCAGATTTTCAGATCGAGTTGGGATACAGATCAGAAGATCAAATCAGGAGGATTCTTCTTCTTCTCTCTCTCCTTGTTTTTGAAAATAACTGCTTTATTTTCTCAAGATTTGTTTCCTCAATCTGTTAGGAATTAAATCTTTGTGCGTGGGAAAGATCAAAGGGAATCTCCGTGCACTCGTTCTTCAGAGTTCATCAATCCAGGTATTCCGCATAAAACTTCTTATGCATAATAATATAGGAGCATGCTAGGATTATTCATAGGCATAGCAATATATTTTTGATATTCCAATTAACGATCCTTGGCAACGGACTTCGTGATTCAGTTCACGAATCCCATCAATTGGTATCAGAGCGAGGTTTAATTAATTGGCTCTATCGAAAAAATAATATTGCCTATGAATTGCATGATTATTATTATTGAATGCATGTCATGGATGGTTTTGGATTGAATTATATGTTTTTCGTCCTCGTGGTTCTCGGGTTAATCCGCCCTTTCATATGGATTCGTTTTTCACCCACGAGATAAATCCGTGGTTAGATTTAGATTTTTTTTAGATTGTAATTAGGATTATTCCATGTCATCTTTTATTTCAAAAAAAAATTAAATCTGTAAAACGAAGAACGAAGAACGCAAAGAACACGAAGAACGAAGGGCCGCACGACGCATGAAAGCACCGGCACGGCAGCGAGGCCATGCACGGCGGTCAGGCACAGCAGCAGGGTGCACGGCACAGCCGCGCGCGCGCACGCAGGTGAGCGCTGCGCGGCCCTACGCCGGCCAGGGCTGGTGCGGCGGCTTTAGGCGAGGTCGACGACGCGGGGGCGGAGTAGTAGGAGGCCGAGGGCGGCAGTGGTGCAGCCAGGGCGCGAGGCGCGTGCGCACGCGGCAGACCTGTGCAGCCCTGCGCGCGACGCCGACGGCTCTCCTCCCTCCCTTGGTCGGCGTCGGCAGGAGTGAGGTTGTGATGGTGGCAGCTTGCGACTGGAGGCGCGGGCTGGAGGCGGTCCGACGGGGTGGCTCGCGCGTGCGGGACATCGCAAACCTAGGGTTTGCATGTTGCGTGCGCGTTACTCACGTCGCGCTTCTTGCGCATTTTTCCGGCGAGTCGTGGTGGCCAACGGTGGAGAAGAAAAGTGAACGGCGGTTCAGGCGATGGTCGGGGCAAGTCGGGGTGGCTGCATGCAAAACGGGCAACAGCCGGAGGAGGCGGCAACGTGGGCTACAACCATGCATGTACGTGCATGGATGTTGCGCGTGCCGGGAGCCCTCATGGCGGCAGCGAGTTGCCGGCGGTGGTGGTTCGCCGGTGGAGGCTCGTCGAGCTGAGTTCTCGCGGGCTATTGGGCTTGCAATGTGTTCCTAGGCCCGCGATTTGGTTAACTGGCCCAGTTGTCCAATTTTCTGATAAATCAAATCTTGGAGGCCAAAATTCGGAAAATGAATTCAGATCTCAGTCCAAGTAGTGGGAGCCCAGTCGAAGATCTGTATTATTAATTTCAACTTGTAATAGTTAGAATTAATTTTATTTCGTATCATGGGGCCACGAGGACATTTTTTATTTGCTTTATTATCTGTTTTCGCATGATATACGTGTTTAATTTAATTGCGCAACATATAAGCATGTTGTAGATAATAGGAGCACGTTTACTGCTTTTATTTACAGCTTTAAAGCATGCTATGTGATTTGTTTTATGTAATTAATTATAACTATAAATTCGGGGTTCATGCTATGCATGATAGAATTTTAGCAATGTTATAATTATGGCTACATAAAATAATCTGTGCAATTGAACCTTATGAACTAAAATTTACTAAGCTCATAATTTAGTAAGACCTCCACAAAGCGATCCTTTATTGGAAGTGGATAATTTATTAGGTAAACGTCTACATGTGTAGCTTACTTAATTTATTATTCATAAGTTCTAATAGATAGGATTTCTTAAAACAAACATTTATTTCATGTGAGAAGTGGGAGTTCATGTGTAAACGTCTACATGTGTAGCTTGCGTATTGAATTTTCATAAGTTCTCTAGGAATTGAATTAAATGAGACAACCTTATTATAGGGATCGGGTGTATTCTAATAGATCCTTATATGGGAGGGTTGGTTTTGGTGGTAAGCTAGCTTAGATGTTATCCAGAGTATAACTCATTTATGATGTCCCTGCTCAGTAGGATAATATGGTCTTAAGTTAGTCTCCAATTATTAATTACATTTGTCTAAGGAACCCGGGCATGGATTGGTATTAAAGGACTGGAATTCTGGTTTAGTGTTTTGTTGTAAACGTCCAAATGTGTGGCTTGCAATAGTAATACTTAGGCAAATTGGAGGGAACATTAATATTCCTTTATCATAAGGTTTCAATATTTAATTATTTCAATAGTTTGCGACTATGTTTTAATTTATGTTTTAATTTATTGTTTTCAGACATGTCTTTACCGAATGTAATCAATATCTTAGCACAAAACCAATTAACCGGTCCCAATTTCCAAGAATGGAAATGCAACTTGGATTACATCCTTGTCGCAGAGGAACACAAGTTTGTCCTTGATAAGCCTCGTCCGGCTGCTCCCACTGATGCATCGACTGATGAGGAAAGGAGCTACTATAACAAGTGGCTCAAGTCAAACAATATAGTGAAATGCTATATGATGACTACTATGTCCAAGGTACTTGCACAACAGCATCATTCATATGATAATGCTTGTGACATAATGGACAGCCTCACAGCGACCTATGGTGAGTCAGACCGAGCAGTCAGATTCAATCTCATGAGGGAAATCGTGGGAAAGAAAATGGCAGAAGGTAGCTCGGTCAGAGAGCACGTGGTCGGCATGACTCACCTTATGGATGAGCTCACGCTGCACGGAGATGGTATCGATGCGGAAGCGCAGGTTGATATCATCCTCAACTCTCTACCAAAGTCCTATGAGAACTTTAGACTGAATGCTATCATGAACAAGAAAGAGTACACTCTTAACGAGCTACTCAATGACTTGATGGCAGCGGAATCAGTAATGCAGCCAGAAAAGGTTGCTTTGGCTACTTCTAGCAATCGTCCTATTGCGCTGGTTGGCAAGAGGCGCAAAGGAATGTTCAAGAAGAAAGCCAAAGGTACAACTTCTGGTAGAAAGTCAAAAAGGACACCAGGCGTGCCTGCTAAAAGTGACAAGTATTTCAGGTGTGGCAAGGCTGGTCACTGGAAGAAAGATTGTCAAGTCAGGAAGACTGGACAAGGTGCGTCATGTGCATTTATAACGGAAACATGTTTAGCATCGGTTTCTACCTATTCTTGGGTAGTGGATACTGGA
>JAPKLW010001301.1:78216-201182 GCA_026898455.1 Plectranthus barbatus
GAGGTTGTGTATTTGTTGATATATTTGAGGAGAAGGGTGAATGAACTTAGATAGTGGTTTGGATTGATTGAGGAAGTAAAAACTTGATTGATTTTAGTCACTTGGCCATATTTTCCTACCCCTCACAAAAGCCTACATTACAACCTTATGAAAGTCCTTTTTGATTCTAGACTTGTGTGCACATTCTAGCAGTGGAGATATTAGAAAATCTGCAATCCTATGGTAGAAATTTCTTCATACATGTTGTTGAGTGCTTTCATCTATTCCTTAAACACTTGAGAGTTGAGCGATATACTTCCCGTGAGTTCTTCCAAAGTTGATAAATTTTCTGTCTCTTTCAAATTGCTTGTGTGCAGTGGATTTTTGACCCTTGACTGTGATGAATCTTGTGAGGCATTGCACTTTAATCGCATGATCTTTTGATTTCTTTCTTGCCTATTGATTGAGGACAATCAAACGTTCAAGTTTGGGGGGTTTGATAAGCTCATTATTTTACTCGCTTATCTATATTATTTTCTACTATTTTATATAGTTTTATTGAGTTTATATATATATTATGTGCAAGAGTCTATATTAGGTGGTATTATGCGCATTTTGGTGTTTTGTAGGGTTTTAGGCCTAAGTTCACGAGAAAGCCGTTCCGAAAGCAGTGATGTGTAAGAGTAGCAGTGAAGATTTCTTTCACAAGAGGAATTCGAGCTATTGGCACATGGAAATGGATGATGCTTTGAGTTAGCTCTCCAACGCAACTGGAATCGGGTCAATCGGAGTTCGGGAGAGGAAGTTATGGCCAAAACCGTGAGACCGCGCAGGAGGGGCAAGAAGCTGCGTCTACAGACGCCAATCAGCATCGATCGAAGCCGACCAAGAAGCCACGTCGATCGACGTGGATCAGCCACAATCGACGCGAGGCTGTCTGCTGGAGCAGAAATCTGATAAAATTCGAATTTATTCACATCTTTAGTCCTAGCTTTGATAGGATACATATCCACCCCTATAAATAGCCTACTAAATTCGATTTTTCAGAATTCCTTTTGATATTTTCATTCTACAATTTGGTTTTGAGAGTTTGGAGACTTGGGAAACACGAAACCCTTTATTTTTCTTGTAAGTTCTTTACTTTTATGCAATTGAATATGTTTTATTTTGGATTTCTATCTACGATGAGTGGCTAGAAACCCTAGCGGGTTCTAGGGGTTGATATTATTATGGATGCATGTTAGGATTAATTAATTAGGTTCATGATTCCTGTGTTTATTCTATAATTCTAGATTAATTCAAGGACCGAGAGGTGACGATTAATTTAGATGTCTAGCTATTGATAGAAGGACCGAGAGGTGAATATTAATAGTGGGAATAGGAATACATGATGCGATCTACACTATCCAAACAGATGTACTAGATGTAGGAATTGAACTGATTTGCTTATCGGATTGACTAGTTTGGTGTACTTTGAGACCGAGCAGAGATGAGTCACTAATTAGTAATCTAGGTTATATTTGCCAAACAAGGAAATATAGCATTGTTGCAGTATTCCACCTGTTAAATTAATTGATTCCTACATGTTATCCATAATAAGAGTTCTTCCCTAGAATATGTGCTTCTTTAATTTGATTTCAAAACTTCTTTAATTTTCTGCATTGTTTTCTTTACTTTTATAAAACCCTGATTTTGAATCCCTCAAACAATGAATCTTAGGATTATAGCTAGTACATAGGATAGTTTCCCCACACAATTCCCCTGGATCGATAACCTTAGGGTTTACAAATTTATTTGCCGCTGTTATTATAATTAATCTGTTAGAAATAACAATGATCACCCACTAGAAAGACGAACGCCATGTCAGAAAGGCAGCAAGCCTTTCTTGGCGAGTTGCATGCTGAACCGGGCTATCACAGTATCCACATAGGATGCCTGTGATAAGCTCAACATTCTTCTCTTACGATCTCGTAAGACCTTAATCCCAAGAATGTAGCCAGCTTCACCCAGATCCTTCATCTGGAACTGTTCGGATAACCAAACCTTAATTTCGGACATCACTCCCTCGTTGTTTCCAAATAGGAGTATGTCATCAACGTATAGTGCAAGGAAGACCATGCTCCCACTGACACAAAGTCGGTAAACACAACTTTCATTTTCCAACTGTGCAAATCCATAGGATTTAATCACATCGTTGAAATGTAAGTTCCACGACCTTGAAGCTTGCTTAAGTCCATACAAGGACTTCCTAAGCTTCCAGACAAGATGTTCTTCGCCCTTGCTTATGTAACCCTTGGGTTGCTGCATATAGATGTCTCTACCTTCTTCAAGGTAACCGTTTAGAAAAGCGGTTTTGACATCCATCTGCCAGATCTCGAGGTCCATATCCGTAGCTATGGCAAGGAGTATCCGGATGGATTTGAGCATGGCTACGGGTGAAAAGGTTTCGTCATAGTCAATGCCCTCTTTCTGACTATAACCCTTTGCCACCAGCCTGGCCTTAAAAGCCGTGTTCTTTCCATCCGCCCCTTTCTTACTTTTGTATACCCATTTGCACCCTATGGGCCTAAAGCCATCCGGCAAATCAGTTTTCTGGTATACATCCATAGCAGTTATGGATTCTATTTCAGAATCCATGGCGACACGCCATTTGGCAATATCATTTTCCTGCACTGCCTCTTCGTAAGTCAGTGGGTCAGAGTCCTCATGTCCGTCTTCCGGGCTCAAGTCCGAAGACTCACCCACGAACATGTACCTTTCCGGCTGGAAAATAACTCTCCCACTACGACGAGGCATTAGTGCCGTGTCAGTAGTAAGTGCAGTGACTTGTGGTCCTGCACCTTGCACTGAAGAACGTGTCTGTGGTGTTGTACCTCTCACAGGTGCACCCACATCTACACGTTCCCCTTCCCTTGGAATTGCATTCTCGCTCTCAATTTCTTGAAGAACGATATCACTCCTTGACCTGTGATTACTCACATACTCATCCTCCAAGAATCTAGCGTTGGTGCTAACAACGACTCTTTGACTCTCAGGACAGTAAAAGTAACCACCTTTCGTTTGCCTGGGATACCCTTTGAACAGCATTACTTTTGACCTGCTTTCTAACTTATCAGGTTCCTTTGACAGTACGTGTGCCGGACAGCCCCATACTCTAAACTTGCACAAACTAGGTTTGCGACCAAGGAAGAGCTCAGAAGGCATCTTAGGAACTGATTTAGAAGGCACCACATTAAGCACGTAAGCTGCTGTCTCCAATGCGTAGCCCCAAAATGAAATAGGTAAGTTTGCATAACTCATCATTGATCTTACCATCTCTAGAAGAGTCCTATTTCTTCTTTCAGCTACACCGTTTTGCTGGGGAGTACCCGGTGCAGTCCATTGGGATGTAATCCCATTTTCTGACAAATATTGCAGAAACTTGTTACCGAGGTATTCGCCACCGCGGTCAGATCGCAGCGACTTGAGAGTTTTCCCGACCTTCTTTTCTATTTCAGCCTTGAACTCTTTGAATTTCTCAAAGCATTCAGACTTGTAGCGAAGCAGGTAAATGTATCCGTACCTTGAGTAGTCGTTAATGAAAGTGACGAAATACTCGTACCCTCCACGAGCCTGCGTGGACATCGGTCCACATAAGTCAGAATGGATCAATTCCCACACTTCCTCTGCTCGAGACTGACTAGCCTTGAAAGGCCTAGTTGACATCTTGCCCTCGATGCAGGATTCGCAGACTTGATAAGGTACAGCCCGGACTAAGTCCAATGTACCGTCATCTGCAAGTCTTTGAATCCGCTTCAAGCTGATGTGACCCAGTCTCAAGTGCCAGAGATATGTAAGATCCTTATCAGAAGAAGTAAGTTTTCTCTTTCTAGGATTATCAATTACGGATGAATTACATGCAATATAAATGACACGTTTGATCGAAATAACATAGAGATTGTAAATCAACATCCCATAATGGATAACATTGTTACTACCAATGATAAAATCATAAATAACAAATATCCATAAAAGTTGATAAAATTTGTCCTGCCGATAAACCACGGCCCACAAATAAACTCTCAAATGTACTTAATTCATCAAAACATAAGGAAAAGAAAACTCCATGAAGCTCCGTCATAAAATGTTGCCTTCATCCAGTTTGGTATCTTCTTGCCATCACTCACCAGCCTTGTCGGTACGGTCCCCTGCAAAGTATATTCAGCATGATCAACAAGTCAGCGCTTACAGCTCTCAGAAGAGCAACGCCGCACTCTAATCATGCTTCAGCTATACATGCAAATGGCATACCCTGTCTAGCCTTGTGGGCCTGACAGTCTTTCCTCCAATGTCCTTTCTTACCACACCTGAAAACACTTGTCCCTCGAAGTTTCCGCCATAGGCTTATTAACAGCTCCCATGTCCTTCGCAGTTACCTTTCCAGCCTTCTTCTTAATCGCTCTTTTCGGCTTCATACCTTTCGATATAGCAGAGTGATTACCAGAAGTAGCTAAGGCAACCTTCTAAGGATTCACAACCGATTCCGCTGCCATCAAGTCATTGAGCAACTCGTTAAGAGTATACTCTTTCTTGTTCATGACAACAATCAGTCTGAAACTCTCAAAGGATTTGGGTAGAGAGTTCAGTATGATATCGACCTTAGCCTCAGCGGCAATACCTCCACTGTGCACAGTTAGCTCATCCATGAGGTGAGTCATGGAAACTACGTGCTCTCCCACTCGTTGTAATAGTCTACTTCCTCTTGCGAGGATTCAGTAGTAGGCACTTATAGGACAAAGTACTTGTAGAACAAACATATGTTCTTCTGTAATTAGGAGGTATTCGAGATTGCGTTTCCATTCCAAGAAGTTTTTGGACCAGTAAGAGAATTTTGTGCGAGAATATTGATGACACTAGACATAAACATATCCGAAACAATAAAAATCTTAAATAAGAACATACATGTTGAACTTCGAAAACAAATGCATTGAAAACCTTTTAATAAATCAAATACAAATGTTTTCCACTAATTACCCAAGAGTTCCCACCGCAAGCTACACTCGTAGACGTTTACGGTGTCACCCTCAACCAGAACTGCGGGTTTTAAGCCCCAATCCATTTAATTTCACTACCATGTCAGGATGTTTTTTACACTAGAAATTAATAATTAGTGAAAACCTTAGACCAAGCCATCTCTCAAGAACAGGGATGCAATTCTTGCATTATATTCTAAGATGCTTCTAAGTAATTAACCACAAATTTAACTCCGGCCAAAAGAGACAGTTTAGCATGTCACGTAACCATACCGCACAGCCCTTAAAGCTTTTGTTATCTATAATTTAAATCAATCCTAGAATACTTGTGAAAGAGATCTACGCACGCTACACTCGTAGACGTTTACGCAAAGCCCTCCCACTATTCACATGATTTAAATTGTTTGTCTAGAAATCCCAACAACCGTACCCATGCACCTCCGGGAACTAGCAAGCTACACTCGTAGACGTTTACTAGAACGAGAGATACACTTACAGCCTAGGACCGCTTTGTGGAGGTCTATTGATTTTAATTAAAAAATCTGCTTAGTATTTTTCTTTTAAAAGGTTTCTTTATGCGCACACATAATTTACTTTTGTCATTATATTTTCCAAACTTTTGCATGTAATTAAACAAGCCCAAAAATTCCCAAAATATAATCCAACAAAAGAAATTAATCACATAAGCATGCTTGGAAAGCTGTAAATAATAAAAGCGATAAATCATGATTTTCCTATTATCTACACATGCTTAATTGCGCACAAAAATAAATCACATATCATACGAGGACAATTAAGGCAAACAAAAATTCCTCGTGGCCCCAAAATAAATAGAAAATCAAATCTATCTATTACAATTTGAATTTTGAATTTAATGGGTAAATTCAAATCTTCAAGGGCCTCCAAATCTTGATACACCAAATATTTTGGATTTTTAGGCTTTTGTGATCTGATGATTTGCCCTAACCCTAATGCAAACCTAGGGTTTACACAGGATTGCACAAACCACCAAAAACACAAGCCACCGCGATAGGACAGCAGCAGCCGATGACAACCGAAGCCGCCGCCGATCGCCGACCGCCGCCGCCGCCGGCCCTGCGCCGCCGCACGTGCTCGCCCAGTGGGCTCGCGCACGCATGCGCACCGCGCGCCTGCCAGCATGCCGCGCTCGTGCGCGCCACCCACGCACCCGCGCCGTGCCTCGCACGCGCAGGGCATGCGCCCGCGTGCTCGCGCGCCCGCGCCGCCGTCGTCCGCCGAGCACGCGTGCGCGGCCTCCTGCCGCTTCCGTGCACCGCCCTTCGTCGGCTCCGTCTTCGTTCTTCGTCCTCGACCCGTCCAAATACAATTTGAAAAATAAAATTACAGAAACTATTCTATTACAATTTTCAAATCTACACTAATCATGGATTATCTCGTGATTTTACAAAGTAATTCAGCCCTACACGGATAAACCACCGCGGACTGAATCAACGGGTTGCCACGAGGAACAAAAACCAACATCCACAATAATAAATTCATACATGCAAAATATTGAATTTAATTATGAACAACAGAGCCATAAAACAGAAACCTGGCTCTGATACCAATTGTAGGGTTTTTCCGTGAACCGAATCACCAAAACCAAACTGAACCGGATCGATCTATGGATATTGCCCATAATTCAAATTCTCAAAACCCTAGCATGCTCCTATGAATTTAACACGAAGAATTGTGGATTTAGGGTTTACCGTAACTCCGTCGAGTCTGAACCGATCTTTCGCGTTTGAATTCCAAAATCCAATTCAACCACGCGATCCGATTTAATCTGCGGAAACAGAAATTAGGGATCTAATTTCTAGATTAAAATCGAAAAACAGAAAGGGAAGAGAAGAGAAATCTGTTCTCCAGATCAGATCTTCAGGGCTGTGTCCCAATGCTGTTCAGATCTACTACTGGTGAGGACTCCGTAGATCTGTAATCTGAGCAGGACCAGAATCGAAATTCTCCTCCTTCCTCTCCAAAGTCGGCGCCCCTCACTCTCTCTCCTAGGGTTTGTGTTTTTCAACTGTGTTACAACTTATGAGAGAGAGCTGTCTATTTATAGACCTAGGGTTTTATCCCTAATGGGCTCTTTGGGCTCAATTCAGCATATTTATTGGGCCAGACCTGGGACCTAATGCAAATAATAAAGTGGGCCTATAAATGAATTAATTCCCATGTCCACAACCCAGGACACAATTAATTAATTAATATTAATTCTTTTTCACCACAGAATTAATATTGACCTACCCCTTTATTACCACGTTATGAGAACGGGCTGCATTAATTGAGAATCCCCATATTTAAGGTTACCGAACATCCATTAATTAATCGGAGCCTCTGACAAGCTCTAACTACAATTAATTAATATCTTATAATTCCTGAGTAGTACCACTCAAACCTTATCACTCGTGCCTGAACTTAATCAGCCTGCAGGACTTTGGCACGATGAATGTTATTGAGCTCCTTAGGGAATATCCCCATCCTATTACTCGGATATGGTTACCTAAGTTCAGTCTCAGGCGGTACTACACGATCTGCTGTTACCCAAGATGCGGATATACGAGCACGTTACTCAGGCTCTCCACCATGGCAAGTCAAAGCAACAGTCAACCTGTGCAAACCCCTGAACCTTCGTTAGGTTTTGGACTCAATCAATATAACGAGATCTTTTATTCGCTGATGTCAGACAGACGAATATATCTCACTGCGGTCCATCAATACGCCACCTCTGCGTACCAGCATGTCAAGTAACCAAGACAAACTACTTATTCCGACAATGCCGCAGCCATCCGGACAGACGTATCCTCGTACGCTGTCTCGGCTGTGATTATTTTTATGTCTCATTAGGTCAAGTGATCATACTGTCTTCTGCGATCTACAACACGCCGTATGATCGTCCCTATCGGTGAGACAAGAGGATACCATTGTTCATACATGTACGATTGTTAACAGATAGGAGAAATAAATCATTGTATACTCATTATAATAAATGCTTTCAGTATACAAAACCCATCAGGACCTTAGGGAGGCAGGATACATCCTAGGGGTAAAAGTATTGCGGGAGTGCAATAAGAGGATGCTGACCTTGTCTCAAGGGTCATATGTGGATACTGTGATTGCCCGTTTCAGCATGCAAACTGCCAAGAAAGGTCTGTTACCCTTCAGACATGGCATATATCTTTCCAAGGATCAGTGTCCGGTGACACAAAGGGATAAAGATGAAATGAGGAACGTGCCGTATGCATCGGCCGTGGGGAGTCTCATGTATGCAAAGCTATGTACGAGGCCAGATATCTGCTTTGTTGTAGGCATGGTAGCGAGATACCAGTCTAACCCTGGACAGGCGCATTGGACCGCGATAAAGCACATACTCAAATACTTGAAAAGGACTAGAGATTATTGTCTCGTCTATCAGTGAGGGTAGTTGTGCCCTGTGGGTTATACTGATTCAGATTTCCAGGCAAACCGAGACGAAAAGAAGTCCACCTCTGGCTATGTGTTTACATTGGGAGGTGGGGCCATATCATGGAGGAGTGCAAAGCAGAAGTGCATTGCGGACTCCACCAAGGAAGCAGAATACATGGCAGCTTCTGAAGCTTCGAAAGAAGCAGTATGGTTTCGAAACTTCCTTCTGGAATTGGACGTGATTCCTAAGCTGCCCAAGACAATCACGATATACTGTGATAATTCGGGAGCTGAGAGAGCAACAAAACACATTGAAAGGAAGTACCATATTATACGAGAAATCGTAGCAAGGGGTGATGTGCTAGTGAGAAGATTGATACAAGAAATAATCTAGCGGATCCATTCACAAAGGCTCTGCCTCAGAAGGTCTACGAGATGCATGTACGTAACCTTGGGCTGAGGGCAAAGCTATCCACGTAGAATGTTTGATGTAATAGCTAGATTAGTTTAGACGCGTTATACTCTGGAAAGCACCTGTATAATGCTTTGAGTATAAGTGGGAGATTGATGGATTTATATACTGAAAGCATTATGATTGGTATATTATGTACAAGGTCGATTGGTTAATATACTGGGAATCATAAATGTTGTATGTTCATCTCCTATCTGAATTAACAAACATGTGTCGCAAACGCAATTATCCTCTTATCTCGTCGATAGGGAGATCATACGGTGTGTAGAAGATCATGGAAGATCGTATGGATCGTTTGACCTAGCGAGATATAAATAGTTATCACAGCTGAGACAGTTCCAGGATAAACTGTCGGTGTAGGCTGCAGCATACGCAGTAACAAGCATCTTATCTTGGATGGCTTGGTATGCTGGAGTGGGGCACACATTGATAAGGACCTAAGTCGAGATCGATTCTTTTATCCGACATTAAAAGAATCTAGATCTCTATGGCTTGATGAGATCCTAAGCCTATATGAAGGTACAGAAGTATATGCGGATTGTGTATTACTTTGAGTTGCAGCGAAAGGCTCTAGTTGAGCTTGTATATCTGTATCTTGGGTAATAGCAGTTTGTGTATGACTGTCTGGTGTTAGAACTAGGTAACCACATCCAGTATAGGATGGTGACATTCCCTAAACAGCTCAAAAGGTTCGTTATGCTAAGTCCTGCAGGCTGATTAAGTTCAAGCATAAGTGAAAAGGTTTGAGTGGATTGATTCAGGAATATAAGATGTTAATTAATTAAACAGCTTGTCAGAGCTTAAATTAATTAACGAATATCTGTAACCTTAAATGTGGGGATATACCGAGCCCATGCAACACGTACCTCAAAACGTGGTAGCAAATAAGTAGAACAATATTGATTCTCTGGTGGAATGAATCAATATTAATTAATTAATTATATTCTGGCTTGAATATGGGAATTAATTAATTAATAGGCCTTATTTGCTATTTGCATTCTGGTCTCTGGTCTGGCCCATGAAACTCAAGCCCAATAGGAGTCCAGTATTTTCCTATAAATAGGCCTCAGTTCCTCAGATCTCAATACACCACAAGATCATAAGTTGCACACAGCAAACCAGGTTTTGGGAGCTATGGTGATCGACTAAGATCTGAGAACGAGGAGAAAATTCTGCTTCTCAACCGGGCAAGGGATCTGATAGAGAATCTTCACCAGATTTTCAGATCGAGTTGGGATACAGATCAGAAGATCAAATCAGGAGGATTCTTCTTCTTCTCTCTCTCCTTGTTTTCGAAAATAACTGTTTTATTTTCTCAAGATTTATTTCCTCAATCTGTTAGGAATTAAATCTTTGTGCGTGGGAAAGATCAAAGGGAATCTCCGCGCACTCGTTCTTCAGAGTTCATCAATCCAGGTATTCCGCATAAACCTTCTTATGCATAATAATATAGGAGCATGCTAGGATTATTCATAGGCATAGCAATTTATTTTTGATATTCCAATTAACGATCCTTGGCAAACGGACTTCGTGATTCAGTTCACGAATTCCTTAAGTCCAATCATAGTCATTCTTCTGTATGTTCTGCTCTGCTATGAGATCTGCTTTTGACTTTTGACAATGTACTTTCCACCCGCTCTTGTTAGACTCCGTATCAGTCCGAGGAACTTAAACTTAAGTTTCCTCGTACTGAATAGTTTTCGATACTTTAAGGAATCTTGAACATGTCTTTGAGTTCCACTTGGATTCCTTTTATCTTTGTTTTTCACGTGCTCTCTTTAAACTCTGAGACTAAAAACTAAAATTCTCCAATTTCAAGTTTTAAGTTTTTACTTTATTTCAGCAAAAACTCAGTTTCCAGAAATTAACTTTTTGGATATTTTAAGTATCAAGTTCCAAAGTTTGGCTTAAACATCTCGAGCTCTCTTTAAGGCTTCTTTCAGAAACCCAGTTTCTGTCTTCAGCATCTCGAGCTCTTTTCTCATCTTCTTGATCTTCTGAGCTTTCGATTTCTAGTTTCTATTACAACTCGATATGTCCTATACAAGGATCACATGTAGAAACATACTAGAAACTTGAAGTCAGTTTTGATACACCAAAACATCAAATAAAGGGTAAACTGAAACTCAGTTTCTAACATGAAGTCTTAAAATGGTTGGCCGCAACTGACTTGTTCTTAAGTCAGTTAGATCTAGAAAGCTTAATTTTATTGTTAAGTTTCTTAAGTAGTCGATGCAAAATATTCTCCAACATCTTAGTCAGTTTTTAGCAGCAGGTAAACAAAACTAAAGATAAAAGATACAGAATATTATAGTAGTTTGAATGACAAAAGATCATACATCAGCTCTCGATCAGTTAGATAAAAAATCCACTAGAAGTGTTTATAATATAACCTGTAATACGTCTCTTCCAGTCTGGGAATCTCCTATGTCGTCTGACTTCTGGGCATCTTCAGGTTCTGAGATTTACCAAGAACTAATTCGCTAGGCTATTCAACCGACTTCAATCTTCCAAAATTTACTACGATATGTTGCTAGGCTTGAGTGCTGGATGAGTGTAAGTTTAAGTTCTTCACAAAACGTATAAATTGTTTGAAAGATGATTTGGCTTCTAGAAATAATGCATAAGCTTTCTCAGATCCAATATCTTAGAGAAATATTGAACTTAAAGGTCTCAAGCTTCGAGGCTTAGAGTCTGTTGTAGAACATATTTAATTGTTTAGAATTCTTGAATGCTCAAAGTACCAATACTCTTCTCTCAGTCAATCTTCTGGGGCATTTATTATCGATGGGGAGACATTAAAATGTGATTTAAATTCCAGTCGTTTGATAGTTGAGCGACCATTTCGATTGTGACACCTTTATATGCGATGATATACTATCAACATACTTTCTGCTGCTTTTAAAGATTTAAGTCAGAATGGCTCTAAGTCTGTCTAAGATATCTTTGAATTTACTAAGGTTGAAACCTTAGTTCTTTTTTGTTTTATGTTAGACACTTGTATTTATTAGCTAACTAGTTATTTATGTCTCCTCTTACTTTTGTCCTTATGTCTTTTGTTTTGACTTGAGACTGATAGTCTCCAACTAGTTTTTGCTTGAACTGACGAGCTCATTTATATTTATTACAACTCAATAACATATAAAATGTTAAAAGTTGGAATCACTCTAACTTATCAGTCTAAACATCATAACTGGCAATGACTTGGTTTGAACACATAAAAACTTACTAAATTCCTAACAAAGCCTAAGACTCAAAATCAGCCAAAAAAATAGAATAGAAAGGTAATAAATGAAAAGAGAACTCCTAAATATGTAATGCATGAGAGATTTGATCTCTCCGAAAAATTTCCCGACAATAGAGGGACAATAGAGGGAGTGGTTCGCGGTGACGGAAGCGGCAATGCTGAGTAAAGAGGGGGCTACAAAGGAAGGACTGAAAGAGAGAAAGTGGGTTTAGGGATATTTAATCTCTTAATTTGGCATAGATAATAAAAATAATTTATAGTATGCCCAAATGAAATCCAAATACAATAAACTATAGGGAGTTGTTTGGTTAGTGGGTTTCAAAATCAAGGAATAGAATAATTCAAATATTCACCATTTGGTTCAAGTATTCTAGAATGAATGAAAGAAATGATTCCCATATATTTTTTGGTGTTCATCATATTCAAGCTAAATAGGGCTTTCATTCCCATTCCAGATTTTCATTCTCAAAATTAATTTTTTATTTCATGTTATCTTATCATTTATTTATTATTATATTTTTTAAATATCCAAACATTTTATAACTATCATATTAAACTAAATCAGATGGTTAAACACGCAACAGAAACATCTTACTCATTTAGAGCATAGACCTGACTATTCCTCGTTAGTTTTTGTTATCAAAACTAGTTATAATATATCGCAGTTGCGGGTAGCTCTTCTGTCTACTAGTTGTATGCTCACTCGTCTAGTCCACCTGGAACTCGCTCTCTTCAGCTCGATGTGTGAACATGTCACGTAGCCGCCAGCTGGAAGGGTCGGATGGTTGAGTTTTTTCAAGAACATTGATAGATGGTTGGTTGGCATACCGCTCGGGTTTCTCAATAAGTGAGAAACTCTTCTTAGATTCTTACTTAGAGAGTAAAAACTCCGACAAGGAACTCTAGCAGAGATGCTTAGAATCTTGTGTATAAGGAACTCGGTGAGCTACGAGAGCTAAGAGCTTTGGAAGCTTTAGTACTTGTGACTCTTTAAAGATGTCGTAGCAGAAGATAGTTCGAGTAATTCGGTGCTACTTGTTAATTCTCATCAATTCTCGTTTGTTGAGTAATTCTCATAACCTTCACTCTGAGCACCTTAATCTCGCTTTATAGGCGCATGCATGCCTTGAGGAAACCAAGATGTAGCCATTTGAGACAAATTCAAACCGTCCAATTGGATTTTCTAACACCACCCTGCTTTCTCCCTGTCTTAGGAACCCAAAGTAATAGATTCCTAAGAAAATTGGCATTTTGTCTCTGAATGATGCAGAGTTACACAATCCTCCGTCTTTAGGTCCGCTCTTTAAAAACTTATAGTTGGCAACTCTTTGTGTGTTTGGTCATTCCAGTTATGTTGTTGACAACTTGCCAATTCAAAACTCTTCGTTGAGATCTTCTGCAATTGGTAACTTGCCAGTTCCATGCTTTGCAGCTGTCATTTCTATACATTTAAACTAGGAGTGTTCGTGGTATGGCCGAAACTGGTGAAACCGTAGATGGGTTTGACCCATTATAAATCTCGTTTTTAAGCTGATGGTTTGAAAATTTTGAAAACAATCAAAACTAGTTTGATTACAATTTGGTAGCTCAAAAAGGCTTTTTCGGCCGAACTGTCCATATATATTATAATTAAATATATTATAAATATAAAGAATTGTAGTTCACTTGGTAAGTTTCTACTCTTTTATACAATTGACCCAAGTTTAAATCTCGTGCCAACATATTCTAATTTCACTTTTACCTTTTTATCAAAAATAAAAAACAAAAAAGCAACTTATAAATATAAAGTATTTAAATTAAATAATATAATTGTATACATCATTATTATAATTTTGCATGTCTCTTTCGATTTTACATTTGAAGTTTTCAAGTTATAATTTTAATACAGTTGACTTATGCATCTCTTTTGATTTTACATTATATTAAAAATATAAAATTTTAAAATTAAAATTATATTATAATAAGCAATAGCAAATAATAGAAATCAACTAATTTACATTTAAACCCTAATTTTTTACAAGTCAACTAAAATCTCCATTATCTATATATTATAGTACATTGCTGAAAGTTAAAACATATTTCATTTTAAACAATGGAATTGGACGGACCAAACCGTTTTTATACCGTTTAACCAACCAAACCAGAATGCGAACACCCATAATTTAAACCGATAATTTGTTGGTATCACACACACAAAAAAAAGAAGAATTACAATTTAATTTCTAACAACTTATTAATATATTTATAATAATTTAAAAACATATATATTAATATTTAATTAAAGTATTATTATAAAATATTATATTAATTATGATATTTTATAAAATTAGAAACTTAATTTCAATATTTAATATTATTATAATTATATATTATTATTATATTTAATAATATTAGTAAAATTATATTAATAAAATAATAATTTACAATTAACATAATTATTATTAATTAACATAATCTCAAATTATATTTTATGAATTAATTATTGTGACGCATTTCATTATATATTATATTTAAATAATTTCTAATATTCTTTGATTTGTATCTTGATTTTATAGTTTATAAAATAAATAAGATAAATATTTCATAATACTATTATTTATTGTTTCATTTTATTTTTTAATTTATTTTCTTGTTATGTAATTTTTTTTTTCTAAATCTATAAAACTTTAAAACTGAACATTTGAAAATGATTTTCAAATCAATCTTAGAAATCATTTTATTGAAATGGTTCAACCAACACTCATTCCTTTTACTTTTAAAGTCATACACATACCGGCACTTAAATCAAACTTCCCCCAATTTTTTTATGGATTTACATGGACAAATATTAGGATGCCTTTCATTGCATTTCCCCGAAAAATTTGTTCATTACAATTGGAATGCCTTTCTTTGCATGAGTTCACAATTTTGATTGAGTAGCTTGAACATGTGTTCTGGTCCTCAATAAGCCCTCTTGAATCGATGAAACGACAAGCTGGTGGAAATGAATGTATTAGACATAATTTCAAACCTTTATATGAATATATTTTGTTATTAGTTTACCTCCCCTTTCCGGTTAAACATTTGTCCGGTGACAAAGCCACGACCACTATGAGCATTTGGACTATCAATCTAAAAAACAAAGAAATCGTGAAATTATCAGATTTGGAAGAGTTTGTAATTGGATATATGCTAGCTACTCACCGCGTATAACAACCAATCATCAGCCCTAAAGGGCCTGTGAAACCAAATCCTGACAGCGAATTATGCAATTATATTCATGCAATGATTTTCAAATATAGAAAAAGAGAATTATGAGAGAAAATTCATGGACTCACGAGTGATCTAGGCTGACAGAAGACGACTTCAAACCCATCTCACGATGAGGATTTAAACTTACATGTAGAAATATCAGATCAGAAACATAAGCTACAACGCATCTGCACCAAATTAGACTTGAGCGGGGTAAAAAGATGATAACCAATAAAAGATCTAACTCAAAGAAACAAATAATAATAATTCAGGCGCTTTTAATTCATGATTGAACAATGCACATCAATAATTATCATCTGACACTAAAAACAGATATTTATATCTTTGAAGGCTCAAATTAACCCTCCCACTTGGACTATAGTTAAGATCAATTAAACCCCTCGATTTTTTAAATTGGCTCGTTAAGGCCTTTTACCTTCTAAATTTCATATTATACCGTCATTTACAGAGCATGTATCTATAGTTCTCCTAAATAAAAATGAAATAATAAATATTAAAAAATAAAACCAAAAATAAAAGTAAACCAAATATGAAAATAAAAAATAAAAAGATTGAATAATGACTTAATATTTGCCATAAAAATGAAATTCGGATGCTCTAATAAATAAAATTTTAAAATAAATTTGACATAGATATAAATTCTAGAATAAAAAAACTATAACTTTAAAATAAAATCTTTAAAAAACTGGAAGGATGCTTAAGTTCAAATAAATTTGAAAATGAAATGCATATCATAAGATTCAACTTGGTTTATTTAAATTGTTAAAATCTTAATTTATTTTCATATTTATTTAAAATACCTAATGTGCTTTTATTTAAAATTTATTTTAAAGATTTTATTATTAGAGCATCTCAACTTTATTTAAATGTTGTTTTTTGTTTTTTAGAATTATTTCCCATTTACTTGCGTTTTGTTTACTTTAATCTTAGATTTTATTTCTAAATGTTTAATATTTTGTTTTTAGAGTATTTAGAAACAATAGATTAAAAAGTAGAGGTATTTAAATGTGCTATAATTTTAATAGTTGAGGGATCTAATTAATCTAAAATGATCATTCATCAATCCTTTCATTGCAGGGTGGGCTAATTATCATGCCCAACATTATAGTGTGGACATTATGCCTTGTCCAGCTACGAGACAGTAACCAAAACTTAAAAAGGGAAATAACAAAAAACAGTAAGTTTCTGACCCCCTTTACACATTAACAAACCAGATCATTATAGAGTGAATTATCTTCAACCAACAGAAATAGGATCATAGGTGTGCCAAACCCTAGCATATAAATTGATCACTTTATAACTTAAAAGTATGTCATAATAGTATAAGGCTTTCCAAATATTATATCGCCAAGAAAATCTGCCTAATTTGTTAAATCTCTAACATACCTGAATTTCAGGTCTAAAAGCAAATATGGCAGCAAAAAGAAAAAAAAGGAGGAGACTGACTGACCTATGCAAAGCCTCATCATCAGAAAGTGTTCCTTTAGCTCTAAACCAGTACCTTAAACTGCAGAAGAGCATGGAACACAAATACAATAGAGAATTACAAATCTCCGAAATTAAGCAGATCCAAAATGAGCTTAACAGACAAAAAAGGATAAAGAAAAACCTTGGAGGAGCTTTTGTGTAACTGGTGTTATTAGTAGGCTCGCAGAACCTAATCTCTATAGGCCCAGGCAAGAACTTAGCACTTGCAACCTTGTTCCGATACGTCCTGCCACACATTTATAGTCAGCAGTCTAAATTTAATAAGCTTGAAAGTTTTTGCTTGATCAAAAGAGATGAAACAATTTTGATAGAGCAACTAAACAAGAAAGGCAATATATAAGTAAAACCGGCAAGAGTTGCATATGATAGAATGTGATCCATGTCAATACCCTAATAGAGCCGAAAGATGGAGTATGTTATTAAGATAAGAAAATACTTTTCAAGGAGAATTAAGAAGGTTTCTCCAAGAGCCCTAAACCAGCCAAGCTGATCCTTACTACTTTTTCTGATAACTAACTAGTACCCTCTCCCTTCTCTTCATACAATCTCACTCCCTCACTGCATACCCACACCAGCTGTCCCCAAATATCGTAACTAACTCTCTCGTTTTCAGATCCCTTCATTCCCATAATCTGCTATTGCTACTCCCCGTTTGCCATGTGTATACACTTTCCAATTTCCACTTGGGCTCCTATCATACCCCCCTGTCTTACATTTCCTCGGACAAATAAGATTTCTAATCGCCAAAATCAATCCAGAGGACATAATTTGCAAACTAGAACCATGAGACAAATCAAAATTCATGATCCAAAAAAGTGATTATCTAACAAAATAAACCTTGAAAAGTAAACTAAAGATCAAAGATACAATGTCTGACCTCGGGAGGCGAGGATCAACAAGACGCCTTTCGCGCAACTCTTCCAAGGATAAAAGCTAAAAAAGAATCAGCAAATTCATACACTACTGAAGAAATAAAGTACTTTTAGGAATTGATAATCCCACAAACCTCTTCTGGTGCAGGCACGGTAGGCATTGTTGTTGCTACCTGGTGAATAAATTGTTGTTCCTCTTTCTGAAAATTGTTAAAAAAAACTTTTAATCACGGGATTAAGAGCACAGAGAGAATAATTCCAAAAAGCAACCAATGGAATCTTTAGCTTCAGTATTCTCCATGCAACCAGTCATGTTTTTTATATATAAGGTCAAATCCAGCACCATCTCAATTCTTACATATAAAAGAGACTCCAGACGCCAAATATAATATTAGCAGAACCACAATAAGTTTCTTCCCAAGATTCCATATTTGACGAACTGTAGCTTTACTGTCATGTCTGAAAACAATCTAAGCTTTACACAGATAAGGGCACATATTTGTTTCTGCAATAAACAAAAATCTTCTTCTAGTTCCATTTTGATTAGCTATTTAGTTATGCATTCATTCTATTTCTTTCCGGTAAATTTTACTTCCAAATTAATATAAATATATAAACATTTATATTAAGGTATACATACCTGAAAAGAAGCCATTACTGTAAAAACTACATTCCCTCTTTGAATAGCTTCTACCCTTCGGGTTGCAAAGCTTTTCCCATCACGTACACGATGCACTTGATAAATAATTGGTACTGAAACCATTATGAAACATCACTTAAATAAAATGTACTTTTGAACCAACTTATACTATGTAATCCATCACTTTTATGAAGTGTTCATTTTTACAAAATTTGTTCTAACCATTTTAAATTTATTTATTTGATACAATCTAATACCTAAGTAGTATTATAATATAAGAATTTCTATATAAATATGAAGATATCGCACTTATCCCTCATAAGAACTCAATGTAAGAGTACTATGAAATTTTGTATTACTTATGGTTAAATATATTTATTATCTGACTAACAACTTAAAGTAAATACTTATATTAATCAACGTTAGTTTCTATTAATTGTGTCCACCATTTTCTCTTTTCTATTAATTGTTTCCAACATTTTATCTTCTGCATTGTATCGACTCTCCCCAAAAATCTATACTATAATTTTAAATTTCTTACTGTACATTTACATAAGTTTTTATAGTTTCGATTTCCATTTTTTATAATATTTCTCAATTAATATGGAAGAAATTAATTTAGGATATTAAAATAAAAAATTTGTTTTATCAGAGATTAGTAATGCTTCTACAACAAAATGTGAATAATTAGAGGTATTATCATGTCAAATCATGGGATTATAGTGAAATTCAAGATGGACTCGTTTATAGTTATTTAAGTTTAACTGAACATAAATGAGCTTATTCAAGCATAATTGTATCTAAATGAAGTTTTCGAGATATATATATAAATTCAAGTATTCAGTATTTAATTCAAAATAAATCACTCTGTTTAGAAAACACACTCAAAAATATATCACTAGTAAAGTTAATCATATGATTTTTCATGTCTAGTTTTGTCCGACCTGATCTTTATTTTCTCCATCTATTAATAATCATACATAAATTGATCTAGTGAAGAAAAAATACAAAAATGATTAATGATAGTATAAAGTAAAATAAAATATAAATCACACTCATCAAAATTTCTTATTAAAATCATTCAGTGCTATTAAGGTTATGGTGAGCGAGAAACAAGAAATCCAATCAATCTTGAGCAAAATAGAATTCAGAATTAGCATGAAAAATAAAAGGTATTGAGGAATGGATACGTACTATCAAAATCTCCAATAAGAAGGAAGTACGCATGCAAACTGTGAACGATCTTCAGACAATCAACAGTTTTAGATGCTGCAGCCAGGGCCTGTACGCATCCAATGCACATTGTTGAACTGTTTTTTATGGTATTAATTTAATTCCAGTATTAAAGATATAAGATATATGTGAGTATATCTCTATGATACCTTTTAGATTTTATTTTCTTTTTCCTTCTTAGATTAGATTTACCCTACTTGTATAAGTAGGTGCATTGGTTTATTGATTAATATACACAAAAACTTCTCCCATATTCTCTAACACACATAATCAGTATAAGAGCTCCAACAATTTTAGCAATGTTAAAGGGGAAAAGAAAAGACAAAAATGTAAGAAGCCCATGCTTGTCCACATGGAGAAAAATGGGATTCAAAATATCATGAATGTCCACAGAATAAATACATCCTTAAGTTAGTTTGACAGTAATTAATCATTAGTTGATAAATATTATTTGACATGCTGAATAAACTAGAAATAAGATGATTCCATTTATAAGTTCAAGCATACCTGCCCAAGAAATTGCCCTCCGAACACTTTTCCAAATTTCGGAGCATCAGGTAAAGTGATACCTTGAAAAATGTTAACCTATGATGGACAATAGATTTTAGATAATACAACACAGACAAAACCAATACAGTAAGGTGAGGCAATTTAGGGGAAACAAAACAAAAGAAAACCAACAAGAGAGAAGAATAGATTAAGAATACTACTTGCACAAGGAAGCATCTAATGATGAAAATAATTATATAATTATCATGTAGCAACATAAATCACTTTATGGAAAGAGATTCCCCTACGGTATCTATTAGCTTCTTGTTGTTGACAATATGAAGCTATGGACAGTAGATTTATTTTGTTTAAATTGTGAAGAAATGAAAACTTATTATCACCATCTCTTCAGGTTGTTATTCCCCAAATCTAGGTTAGATTTTTTAGAATCCCTCCCTCATTCATTCTTCTATTATTGGGCGACTATAAGAGGGTTTTTTACTCAATAACTAACTAGCTACATGATAATAAGTTGGACATGATTAACAAATCAATATAACAGAAAATGTAGGAAGTGGTGAAACATTTCCAGAAAGCGCATTAGCAACAAATACTGCTTTGCATATATCCAGTTAAAAAGTTTAAAGGAGGTAAAGCACCACATTCCTAAGAAATGTAACTAATCAGTACTCACATCAACAGGATCCAGTTGTAAAATTTGTTCGATGAGTGGGCGTTTCTCCTGTGTTTCTTCTGCGCTCCAAATTGATTTTTGTTTCAACAAATATATGTGCTCATTATGAAGTACTAAGCAAGTTAGCTGTAAGGACAACAGACATGTAAGTAGATGAGCACATGTATATAAGCAAGCCTGAGTAAAATATATACGACATATAAGATAACAATGTAACCTTAGACAATGCACGCACATCTGCTGGTTGATTAGATGATGACACACCTACAATACCACCCGAACCTTTAGTATGTACTCATGCATACACTATATATACATGCAATAAAATCCTGCTTTAATCCTAACATAAAGAATATGTTTGTGGCAATGAGTAATTATCATACAAGTATAATTTTTTTAAACAAAAAGCATGCACAAAATTGTAATAGGCAAGTTGCACTTCAAGTTGAAGAAATAAATCATAGTCAAAACCACTGGTTGAACCAAGCCCATCAAGTATATTAATCAAGAAATGCAAAACATAACCGTACTTGAGCAAGAAAATTAAGAATCAGCATTTAACCATTACCAAAAATGTCATACTGCTTTAAATGAAATTCAGTGTGATTGTCATCATCAGCATGAAAAGACCCACAAACTTCGGCCTGCAAGTATGCGGGGTTATTGTTAACAAAAATCACAAGCATATAATAATCTTAATCATCAATAACAATAAATCATAGTTACCTCTCCTTCCCATATGAAGTAAATCCCATCTGAAACTTCTCCTTCGCGAACTATATAATCTCCTTCGTCTAGATGATGGAAATATAACATAAATTGTTTTTAACATCTAAGTTGCCTAGTTCTCAAAAATCTCTTAAGTTTCTCTCTGTAATGGAAGATTGATTTCTCATCTGTACATCATATAGCTCCATAAATTAACCTAAAGTTGCAAAGCTAGTTCTGCAGTCTTTCTAACAAGAAATTTGGCAGCATTAATATAAAGAAAATTCTTGAAGACTAGATGGGGGAATAGAAAAGCCTAGTACTCTTCTATTAAGTTTGCTATTGCAGCTTGGGGCTGGATAGACAAAACTAAAAATAAAACTGCTGCGTCGGAAATCTCAAATCAATTCAGTTTGCCAGTTAGTTAACGTAAAAGCTTTCGACTTATTACAGTCACTGATTTAAGCTTAACTAAAAAAATATACAAATACACAGACACGTATCATTCATGTCCGATTCAATTAAATGTAGTTACAATACAAACAATCACATCCAACAAAAATCCCGATCAAAATTCGTCCCAGAAATTCAAAAAATCTAAAAAAAACAAACACAGAATAGCAACCAGAATTACCGTAGTGCTTGATGGAAACGATTTCTGCAATCTTCTTAAGAGATGAACTAGGCAGCTTCTGGAGGAGTAGCACACACCCCAAGAACTCGATCACTGCCGCTTCAAACAGAAAATGTGAAAAATCCACAAGTACTTGGAAAAATTAAATGCGAGATGGACGTAATGGAAGAGAATTTGAATCTAAGATTGAATATAACTAGACCTGATTCGGAATTCATGGCTATAAAATCAAGGCAGTAAGCGAATTTGTTGGAAGTGAATTAATTGCTAGATGAAGCCGACATAGCTGAGCCGATAGCTGATTTGGTTTTGAAATCAAACCAAACGGGGGCGTTTGGTTGAAGTGAATTATTTTATTTTTGATTTATTTTATCTTAATTTTATATTTTATTAAATAAATATGAATATAAATATATTATTTATTTATTTTAATATGATTATATTTTCTTAATTTTTCATTATTAAATTAATTTCTTATTTTTTTAATTTATTTATTTATAATTATATTATTTATAATATTATATGTTACTATAATTATATATTATTCTCTTTAATATATTATAATAATAATATTATAAAATCAATCATTTATTTTGTATCTTCATTTTATATTTTATAAAACATATAAGAAGATGAATAGATTATTTATTTATTTTAATATGGTTTTATTTTGTTATTTTGTTATTATTAAATTAATTATTATTTGTATAATAATTTAATTATTTTATAAACCTCTAAACTTAAAAAATAAATTATCAGAATTGAAAATAATTCCAAAACCCATCTAGTAAACCAAACATAGAATTGAGAATGATTCACAAAAATAAAACTCATACTCATTCCCTCTACTATCAAATACAGAAACAATGTTGACAAGCGAATAACTCATTTATGAAATTCTTATCCAAAAAAAACATATGATTTTTTTTAAAATTTAGTTTTAAAATAAAAAAATTTACTCAACACAACACATGAAACTAAAATAAAATTAAAAAGATAATTTGAAAACCCACATCGACAGAATGAAAATGAAAATATAAAGTTACATCTACAATAATATATATTTATATAATATAACAAATAAATATTCAATCAATTAATGTAGGTTCAACTTATAAAATGCATAAAAGAAATGCATATATTGTATAAAGATATTGAATTGCAATTTTTTTGTTAATTACTACAAAAATATATTATATTTTATCAATCATATTTTGTATTATATAGCATAACTTAATACATTAT
Source organism: Plectranthus barbatus (assembly GCA_026898455.1). Taxonomy (NCBI): domain Eukaryota; kingdom Viridiplantae; phylum Streptophyta; class Magnoliopsida; order Lamiales; family Lamiaceae; genus Plectranthus; species Plectranthus barbatus. The sequence goes on from JAPKLW010001301.1 coordinate 101,611, forward strand.
ATTGTGGAATCTCATTCATTATATAAGAATTCTTGTACTTTTATGAGATTTATGCATATAATCACTAATTTTTACTTTTTTACAATGATTTTTTAATAAAAAATATATGCAACAGAGATTTCGTTTGAAATATAATTAAATTACCTTTAATATGATATATGACACATGAAAAATAATTTAAATCGAAGATTTATGATAATTTTAGAGGATAGAAATTATAATCATTTAAAGATTTAGGATAATTTTAAAGGAGAAAGAAAAAATATTACAAAATTATCCTTTAATGCATATTTTACTGCACAATAATGCATACGGGATTCATTATGTCTTGAGTATTGGATCACCAATTTGAACGGCATATATTTATTCTTATTTCTCATGGTAACTATAATGCCCACGACTCGCTTTCCTCCTTTGGGGTGCATCACATGTAGGTTGGATGATTTAACAGTAGGAGACATGGTAAGATACACAAAATGATTAAGAAACACACAATTCACACCTAATTATCTAAGCATCAGAACATTTGATAAATTAAGGGTATGTATCGAGGATGCAACCTCGTACAATTAGATAAGTTCAAAATATAAATTAAAAGAGTTTGGTTTTTGAAATGGTTATTACAAATACATGGAATGAAGTTCAGAGTTTCATGCAGCACAGGGTTACACCGTGGACATATGCCTGTGAAGATGCATATCTCATGATCATTGTTCTTATTCTTTCAATTTTGTTCTCTACACCTCCAAATCCGCATCGCTGCTACTATACTGTATATTTTAGAAATAATGCATAAGGGCTTAGTACAATGTACCTAGTGAGCACATGCCCCGAAAATAATACTGAAGGGATTTGTGAACTGAATCACTTAATCCGTTAGCCGGGATTGTTAACTGGAATATCAAAAATAAATTGCTATGCCTATGATTATTCCTAGCATGCTCCTATTGATTATGCATAAGGGGGTTTATGCGGAATACCTGGATTGTAGAAACCTGAAGAACGAGTGCGTAGAGATTTGATCCTCGATCCTTTTTCCCACGCACCAAGATTTATTCGTAACAGATTAAGGAATTAAATCTATTAAATAATAATTTTCGAAAAACAAGAGGGAGAGAAGAAAGAAGATGATCCTCCTGATCTGATCTGTATCCCAACTCCAATCTGAATATCTGGTGAAGATTCCCTTCGGATTCCTTGCCCGGTTGAGAAGCAAAATTTCCTCCTTGTTTCTCAGATCTAGTCGATCACTCACAGCTCCCAAATCCTGGTTTGCTGTGTTGCAACTTATGATCTTGTGGTGTGTTGTGATCTGAGAACCTGAGGCCTATTTATAAGAAAATACTGGACTTCTACTGGGCTTGAGTTTTCATGGGCCAGACCAGGGACCAGAATGCAAATAGCAAATAAGGCCTATCAATTAATTAATTCCCATATTCAACCCAGAATATAATTAATTAATTAATATTGATTCATTCCACCAGAGAATCAATAATGTCCTACCTATTTGCTATCACGTTTTGAGGTACGGGTTGCATGGGCTCGATATATCCCCACATTTAAGGTTTCAGACATTCGTTAATTAATTTAAGCTCTGACAAGCTATTGAATTAATTAACATCTTATATTCCTGAGTCAATCCACTCAAACATTTTCACTTATGTTTGAACTTAATCAGCCTGCATGACTTTAGCATAACGAACATTTTGAGCTGCTCAGGGAATGTCACCATCCTATACTGGATGTGGTTACCTAGTTCCAGTACCAGACAGTCATACACAAACTGCTATCACCCAAGATACAAATATACAAGCTCAACTAGAGCCTTTCACTGCAACTCAAAGTGATACACAATATGTGTATACTTTTGTACCTTCATATAGGCTTATGATCTCGTCAAGTCATAGAGATCTAGATTCTTTTAATGTCAGATAAAAGAATCGATCTCGACTTAGGTCCTTATCAATGTGTGTCCCACACCAGCATACCAAGCCATCCAAGATAAGATACTTATTACTGCGTATGCTGCAGCCTACACCGACAGTTTATCTTGGAACTGTCTCAACTATGATAACTATTTATATCTCGCTAGGTCAAATGATCCATACAATCTTCCGTGATCTACTACACACCGTATGATCTCCCTATTGACGAGATAAGAGGATAATTGCGTTTGTGACACATGTTTGTTAATTCAGACAGGAGATGAACATACAACATTTATGATTCCCAGTATATTAACCAATCGACCTTGTACATAATATACCAATCATAATGCTTTCAGTATATAAATCCATCAAATACTTGAATAGATATGTATGTTATGCCACACACAAAGAGATAATACACAGGGTTTTGAGAAAATATTTAACCGTGTTTATCCAAAATATTTTTATATCATTGCATTGAGACTCGATCGCATGCATAAATGGTGTATGTCAAACATTAATCGTATAAATGATTAATCTAGACCTTACTAGGGAGCAAACCCACGGCAGATGAGTCACATCTCCATACCCTTAATTAAAGAGGAACATTTATGGAGCAAATCTACGGCACATGATACACATGTCCAGACCGTTAAATGAAAGAGGAACATTTTTTGGAGAAAACCCATGGCACACGAGACACACCTTCAAATTGTTAATTAGAATAGAACATTTCTTGGAGCGAATCCACGACACAGAAGACACACCTCCAGATCGGTAATCAAAGAGGAACAATTCTGGGAGCAAACCCACGGTAAGGAGACACACATCCAGACCGTTAAATCATTAGAGAAGCAAACTTGGGATCAGTGACACGACATAGGAAACACTCACCCTATCTGTTAATCAGAGGGGAACAAATATGAGATCAAACCTTGGTACAACCCCAGTAACTCTTTGGTAGACTACGTCTGACCAGCGGAACAGATATGACAACACAAAATATTTTGGTACAGACAATAAATTTTAAAACAAAACATTTGCATGATTTTCAAAAAATAGAGCTCATAGCTCAAAGGGAATTTGAGTTTAACGAAAATAGTCCTTACCTTTAAGCTTACATATGTTTAAGCATAAGTAAGAAAGTTCGTGTTTGAATGCTTGATCTACTACCCTATGTTTCCTTTAATAAAAAATACAAGAGAGTACAACAATATTAGGTGGGTCTTCTAACGTTTATTAATCAGCATCTCAGTTGATGCTAAACGCGATACTCAGGTTTCATGATTGACTAACTTAACTGACAATCCGGAAAACCCATTGTTAGATGTTGATGTAGAAATCCCACCTTTAATTTGATGTTTTGATGTGTCAAAACTGTATACCAAAGTTTAGGTCCTAGAGTTATTACTTCATGTAATCCTTGTATAGGATAATCTAGTTGTAATAGTTCGGGAGAAGCAAACTTCCAAAAACTGTGGAACAGTTTTTGAAGATGAAGCTATCCGAACAGAAGGATCGAAGAATACTGTGAAGACAGTTCGAGAAGTAATATGCGAGAAAATTGTGCATGCAGTTTTAAACTGCCAAGGATGAAAACTGTGGACACAGTTTTTATGGAGAAACTATCGAGAGGAGCTCACAGTTTCAGACAAGCACAATTTTACGACTAAAGAAGCACGTGAAAAGTAAGGAGCCGAGCAGTCATAAAGTGCATTGAAGACTCAATGATAAGGAACAAAGATACACACAGTTATGATTGCAGTACAACGTTGTTCAAGTCTGACACGGATGAGACAAAACAGCTTCTGCAAAAGCATGGCACTGTTCAGAAAAGGCAGTGCAGCAGGTCTGCAACAACAGAAAATAATGGTTATTGATTGGACATCATTCGAATTGTCTCTACCGGCTACTTTCAGAGATTCAACTTATAAATAGCAGAAGGATCGGAGAGATACTTTACAAAACATAGCTCAAACATCTGAATTAAAAGCGCCATTACTCTGCCGAATTTAAAGCTCATAGCATTCAAAGCTCACAAGCAAACAACATTTACTCCGTGTGTCAATCCTTGAACATGAGGCTCTTAAGCTTATTGAATCAATTGTGATTCACCGTGTAACTTTTAGTACACAAGGATTAAGTCTATTCGACTTAGTCTTTCTTGTTGGTGTGCATGTGACTTATTTAATCATGTTCATACGTGTTAACCAACCCGCGGTTAAAGATTCTTCAAGTTTGGAATCTATTTACTTATTAAACGGTCAACTTGGTGCTCAAGTTGCCCATATTGACTCGAGTAATTAACAATATTCAGAAACATTTTCAAGTGCTTAAACACGTGTATAACATACCTTGAAATCAATATTTGAGCTTAAACATCAAAGATATGAAATATCATATCGAAATGGATTGAAAAATCAACATGTATGAGACCAGTTCAGGCATGTCAATCAACATGCCAAATATCGACCGACTTGATGAATATAGTCTTCGTTGATCGAGTCGATCGACTTGGACCATTCAGCCGACATTGCATCACACAAACACGACACGCTAGTTTCCTGAGCCATCTCTGGCCAAACACGACACGCTAGTTTCCTGAGCCATCTCTGGCCAAACCAAGCCTCTCCGACCAAAAAACCACATATATACATGATGGGGAACATATTTGGAAGCTAAAAATAAGAAATCAATTGGCCGAAATTGAGTTCAATGAATGAGGAAAACCTCACCTCCGTCAATGGCTTTTGCGGCGGTTTCTGACAATCAAATGGTGGGGTGGGTTATCTATCGGTACCAAAATATTCCTAAATTCATAAGGAACACAAAATATGAAGTTGGATCATGATTCTGTTAGCGCTTGATCGTGATTAGGAGGTGAAAAACAAAATTGATTACCTTCCACCACAAAAGCTTGAGCGAGCGATATCTCATTCGTTTCTCAACCATTTTGGGCAATCTTATATATTTTAGAGATCTTGATGAGTACTTCAAGCATTTTTTTGTGTTCATTGCCGAATCTCGACGGTGTGGCTTAAAAAAGCGTGGAAGCAAGCAGCTGGGGGAGGGGTGCACAACGGCGGAATATGAGAATTTAATAGTTCAAATATCATTAAATATTCCACGGGCCGCGGAATTGCAATCCGATCATTTCTAAAATTTTAATAAATTAATCTCAAACAAACGCTAGCTTGGTGATAAATGGAACATTCAGGTGCGGGTTACAAATTTAAATGTATCACAAATACGCTTGAAACTTTATTTCATCATGCTCGGTTTTCTTACGTAAAATTTGTCTGCATGGCCACTTAGATTTTTCAAAACATAACCATGGGCATTTTGGTTAGCATTAAATGGACATGTGATTAATCTCATAAAGAGTTATTCTTTTTGCTTTAAATTAGTTAAATGTGTCTTAAATTAGGCTGGTTTAATAGGGTAATTAGTATAATATAGGTAAATCTGTGGAGGTGATGTGTTTTTGCTCGTTTGGTGGTGTTTTATATCATTTATGAGTTTTTGTGTAGGAATTGTTCAAGTATTGCCACAGGCTTTATTATGCTGGAGCACAGCAAATGCATGATGGAAGGAAGCAATGTCGCAGCATGGGAAGGGCATAGTTCAACTTTTGAAACAAATATGGGACCACTTGCAGGCAAGATCTTCATACTTTTCAGATTGTGTTCCAAAAGTTGGGCAGGTGTCAACCAGGGGAGCCGTCAGAATTGGAAGGCAGATTGGGGAGCCACGTGTAGAGCATAGATGCAACAGAACTGAAAAAGGAGAGATGTTTTGGAAAAGAAGAAAAAGGATGGCAATTGGACAATATAGAACACACACGAACATGTAAGGAAGTGCGTGCAAGGAGAACGAGGAGTTCGTGCGGAGTGAAGCTGGAACTGAGAAGATTCCAAATCAGTTTTAGTTTTATTACAGTTTTAAGTTATTATTTTGCATAGCGAATGGTTAGAGATATGAACTCGAATGCCATTTCCTATTTTTCATTTATGAGCATGAGCTAAACTCTTAATGCTTGGGTTGTTAACTGGTTTGTCTGCTTGAATATATGCTAGAGCTGTTCTTATTTCAAATCTTGTGTTTGATCGTGATTTTGGTTTATTTGATTCTCTAAACACGACAATGGCAGAGAATATATCACCTAGGGAGACCGAAAGGAGATCTAGGCTTAGGAAATCTTGATCAATCTTGAATTCTTGTGTATACATACAATGAACTTAAGGTTTGTAAGAATCCCTGTTTTGAATATTGCATTTGAAGGTTAAATCTGTCATAGACATATGAAGATTAATAAGAATGCAAATCTAGTAGTGTGAAAACATGCTAGGCAGTGGAAAGCGAGGTTACAAGACCCAGAATTGATGTTTGAACTATGATGTAGCATATAGGAAAGTAGGTAAACAAAAGTTAGCAACCCAAGTATATTTTCTCACCTTGATTTAACCATATTTCTGAAGTTTTTATGGTCATAGTTTGTGAAAAACAGTTATTAATTATTTTCGCTTTAATTGGTTTTATCATTTTGCATTTCTGCAATTTTAGTTTAGAAAATCATCACACAAACCTATTTTGCAAGCAATATTGTGTGCACGGCTTGATTAAACACTCTCTAGGGTTCAATATTTGGTTTCCTAGACTATATTACTTGCGCATAGTTCTGTAGTTACCCTGCTGCAGCAACACAACAAGTTTTTGGCGCCGTTGCCAGGGAGTTTTGTTTTTTAGTTTGATTACTGCTTTCATTTTTTTACTTGCTTGATTAACAAGGTGTTTTAGTGTTTTAATTTTTGGGTGTGAACAGTTTGAGAACAAAGAAGGAAATGATGACAAATCAAGGTGGTGTTGCTGGAAATGGTGGAAACAACTTGGGCAATATCTTTGCTATGGCTAATGATAAAGATAGTTGTATTCGTTATTATGCAAACCCGTTGTTCCAGGAGCTGAAACCAAGCATTATGTGGCCTGAAATTGAAGCTAACCATTTTGAGTTGAAGTCGAAAATGTTTCAAAAGCTGGAGTTCGTAGGCCGATTTAGTGGTCAACCCACCGATGATCCCCATCTTCATTTGCGGTCTTTCTTGGAGGTTTGTGACTCTTTTAAGTTGCAAGGTGTGAGTCCAGAGGCACTACGGCTGAGGCTATTTCCCTTCTCATTGAGTGACAAACTCATTTCCACCCAATTCTTTCACCACTTGGAATGAGTTGGCCGAGAAATTCTTGATGAAGTATTTTCCAGCTACAAAGATTGCCAAGTTTTGAAATGAGATTATGTCTTTTGGGCAAGAGGATGAATATGTGAGTGAAGCTTGGGAAAGGTTTAAGGAGTTGCTAAGAAGGTGCCCTTACCATGGGATTCCTAATTACATTCAGATTACGACATTCTACTTTGGGCTAAACTTAAACTCAAGGATGATGTTGGATGCATCAGCAAGAGGAGCCTTATTGTCCGAATCCTATGAAGAAGCGTGTGAATTGCTGGACCTGATATCATCCAACAACTATCAATGAGAAGATCCAAGAGCTGCTCCAACATTAACTCAAAAAGATCTAGGAATTCTAGAAGTGGATGCTCATACTGCACAAATGCCAACAATGGTGTCTGCTGTTACAGCACCATTAACAACAATGGGTTCAGCAATTGAGAGTTTTGAGCATAACATTCATCCCCAACCATTGTAGGAGGTGGTATCATGTTTTTATTGTGGAGAAGCACACAAGTTTGAAGGGTGTCCAGCTCATCCAACATCTGCATGCTGTGAAGAAAATCAGAATTATCAGCAGAACCAGGGGAATAATCCATATTCTAACTCATGAAACCCAGGGTGGAGGAATTATACCAATGTTTTATGGTATCAGTCAGAAAATTCCAATGCTACAACATCTGAGCAGCATAAGTCTGGGAGTTCTGGTTACCAACAACAAAATCAACAAAGAACTGAAGCACCACCTGGGAAGCAGCTGAATTCATTTGAGGATATGATCAATGAATTTATTATGAAAAATGCAATAATGAGTCAGAGTCAGGATGCCCTTATTAGAAGCCAAGCTGCTTCACTTAGAAGCTTGGAAATGCAAGTTGGGAAATTGGCAACCGAGCTGAGAAATAGACCTCAAGGATCTCCACTAAGTGACTCTTTTAATCAGAGGCCTGGAAAAAACGTGTCAAAGCATTAATATTGAATAGTGGCAGGAAACTTGAGGAATTTTCCCCTGCACAGGGTCACGAAGCTGAAGAAGAATTACAGAAACAGACTGCAGCTCATGCTGTAGCACAGAAGCATCATATGCCTGTTGAGAGGAAGTTTGCAACTCCACCACCACCTTTTCCACATGGGGTGAAAAAGAAAAATGATGAACTGAATGAGTACTTTGCAACTGATGAGTTGGATATTTTTGCTGAAGAAATACATAAATAATGGTTCATGGAGTCAGAGCAAGTTGGAAATGATTACAATGAGTTTGAGGGGCTGAATGCCGATGAAGAATTTAAAAAATCTGAATCTCTTGAGTTGTCACATGGAGAATTTCAAATTCTTTTCACTCAACAACCAGAACTGGTATTGGACTCTTTGCTACCTCATTTGGAGTATGATGACAAATTACCCTTGAAAACTCCAAAACTACTTGATATTTGATACATGGGCGAAGAGTTTAGCTCATTGAATTCTTCAGAAGAGATTTTGCTGAGAGAAGGTTGCAATGGCTTTGTGGAATAGCAACAAGTCAATGATGTGAATGAAGCATGGAGGAAGACATGATCAAATGTTTCGACCCTGAAATCAAGAATTTAATATTTGATAGATGTTTGGTGTACCTTGTCCAATGGGCTACAAAGGAAAGAGAAGTGACACATATGGCTGCATGTAATAAATTAGTTTCCAAGAGGATTTTGAGTGAAGGATATATCTGTGTTGATTACAAAAAGAGGAAAAGAGCAAAACAATACTTTGGTGAAGGGGTCGACGGAGAGAAGACCTACGCCTCATTGAATGATGCATAAGTTGAGAGGTACTATGGGCTATCTAAGAGCTTTAGACTCTTTGGTAATTGAGATAGCTCTGGAATTTTACTGCTTTCATTTTATTTATGTCATTTAGTTAGTTTTATTACTATTATTTAATTTTTGTTTTAATTATTTTGTGATGTTCTAGCCTGGGAGTAGCATTAGCTGGACTGTGAGAGAGGGATATGATGCTGAATATCAAAGACCAAAACAAATTCATCATGCAGTAGCTAGGCACCATCAGAGCTAAAGAGAAAGGAAATGCAATCACCTCTGCTGGCCCGTGACCCTTTGGTTACTTCGAAACTCATTCCACTAAAAAAAACAATTTAGTTTATATTTTACTTTTATATGTTAGCTTTTGTTGGTTATTTTAGTTGTCTGTTTGTTGGGTGTGAATATTTGATGTTTTTATTTTAGTGTTTTTGGTTGTGGCTGCAAAATTGAATTATTATATTTTAGTCAATGCTCATTTCAATGCCCGATGATGTGTCCATTTATTTCTTTCTCATCTTTTGGCTTCATGAATAGTTTTTGGTTTAGCATGTTTTGTTTTCTTCAGATCTCTAGTTTTAACTTGGTAAATCATGATTGATTTGAGTTCCAAGTCCGTGTGAAAAAAATGAAATTCTTTTTTAAAACTACATCATGCTAGTTCAATGATTTGACAAGATTTGAGCTGTTTTAACTTGTGAGATGTGCGAAATAGTTACCTTGTACTTGGCTGATAGAATATTTGAGGCGAAATTAGGATTTGTGCCACTTGTAGAAATGATTTAGGCAATGTTTCACCTATTTGAGCCTTCTATCATTTCATTTCATTCACAAGTTTCCTTAGAACCTTTCTTTGTGCCTTATGCCATTTTTTTCATCTCCTCTACATGCTTAGCCAATTATCCATACACTCACCCTTATCCAAGAGTATTTTTAACTCTTCTAAACATTAAGGACAATGTTTGTTTTAAGTTTGTGGGGGGGGGGGGCCCCTACACACACGCTTTTAGACGTCGTAGTTGTGGTGTTTTGTGTTTAGTTCGAATAATCAGTGCTGAAGCATTGCAGTGACATGAGCTGTATGGCTGAAAAAATTGAAGAGCCAAAGTTTTATATCTTGTATTAAAAAAAAAGAATACAAAGTTATAAAAAAAAATAATAAAAAAGAGAAAAGGGAGAAAAAAAGAAAAAAAGAAAAAAAGTATAGTTTGTTTTATTTTTATCTTTTGAGGGTGTGTGCCTTTCTTCTCAGTTAATGTTGCAGTTTAGAATATGTCTCATATTGAGAGAATTGAATTATGCTCCTGGATGATAGTCACTTTAACCATATTGATCATTTTAGCTTTAATTGGTTTTATCCTTTACACATTTCTACAATTTTAGTTTAGAAAATCATCAACAAACCTATTTTGCAAGCAATATTGTGTGCACGGCTTGATTAAACACTCTCTAGGGTTCGATATCTGGTCTCCTAGACTATATTACTTGTCGATTGCGTATACGTGCACATAGTTCTATAGTTACCTTGCTGCAACAATAACAACAAAATGCATGCAACAACAGGTGTCGATTTCTTATTTAAAAGCAATTAAATGATAATTGCAAAATAATCTTTTATTTTAATCAATTAATCAAGCTTAATCTAGCTTAATTAAAATGGGAATATTACATTCGTCCCACCTTAAATAAATTTTGTTATAAAATCTGATAAGGTTTTTAAAACAATTCGGGGTATTTATCCCTCCTCTTATCTTCCAGCTCCCATGTTGCTTCTTCTTGTCTGTGGTGATTCCACAGGACTTTGACCAGTGGTATGGACTTACTTCTCAGTTCTTGGACCTTTTGATCCAAGATCACCTCTGGTATTTTCTTTGAATACAAATCTGGACTCAGTGTAAACTCTTCCAGTCAAATCTCGTACTTAGGATCATACATGTATTTTCTCAATCGCGATACGTGAAACATGTTATGTACACTCCCCAAACTTGGTGGCAAAGTCAATAGATAGGCAACGGGGCTTATTCTTTCCGAAATCTTGTATATTCCTACAAAACGCGGTCGTAGCTTCCTCTTAACACCAAATCTTATTATTTATTTCTACGGTGAGACCTTCAAGAAAACTTTGTCTCCAACCTTGAATTGTAATACAACTCTCCTCGTGTCATCATACAATTTCTGTCTGCTCTAAACCTCTTTGATTCTCTCTCATATCAGACGCACGATCTTGATAATCTCAATAAAGTAGAGATCTGTACTTATTTTTGTGCAACGCCTTGTACAAAGCCATATTGATAGTCGCCCGATAACTATTGTCATAAGTGAACTCAATCAGCAGCAAAATTGTCTTCTAATTTATTCCTTGAACCAAGTCAATTGTCCGTAACATGTCTTCATGATGGGTTTGTATGCTGAAAGCATTATGATTGGTATTTTATGAATAAAGTTTTTAGTTAATATACTGGTAATCATTATTGTTGTATTTTCATCTCCTATCTAAATTAACAAGCTTGTGTTGCAAACGACTCTATTCTCTTATCTCATCGATAGAAAACTCATATGGTGTGTTGTAGATCACAAAAAATCATATGGATCGTTTGACCTAGCGAGATATAAATGGTTATCATAGCTGAGATAGTCCCACGATAGACTGTTAGTTTATGTTGCAACACAATTAGTATTTAGTGGCTTATCTTGGCCACTAGATGTGCTGGTATGGTACGTATTCATAGGACATCACTGAGATCAATTATTTTACTGACATTAAAATAAACTTGATCTCAAGGGTTTGATGATATATGAATCCTAATGAAAGTTCAAGAGGTATACATATTCTTGTATGTCAATTTGAGATGCTATGGTGGAGAGTCTTACATGTACTTGTATATTTGTATCTTAGGTGATAGCAACTTGTGTGCGACTTCTATTTCTATAAATACGTAATATAGAATGGTGACATTCCTTGAGAAGCTTTAAAGGTTCATTATGCTAAAGTCCTGCAGCTGATAAGTTCAAGCATAAGTGAAAATGTTGAGTGGTATAACTTAGAAATATAAAATATTAATTAGTTTTTAGGCTTGTCAGAGCCTAAATTAATTAATAAATGTCTGTAACTTTAAATATGGGGATATACCGAGCTCATGCAACCCGTTCCTCATAACATCATAACAAAGGGGAAGGTCAGTATTGATTCTCGAGTGGAAAGAATCAATATTGATTAATTATTTATATTCTTGGTTGAATATGAGAATTAATTAAATTAGAGGCCTTCCTTCTTATTTGCATACTGGCCCCTGATTTGGTCCATGAAAAGTTTGATGGACTAGTATACTGAAAGCATTATGATTAGTATATTATGTACAAGGGATATTGGTTAATATACGAGGAATCATTAATGTTGTATGTTCATCTTCTGTTTAAATTTACATACATGTGTCACAAACACAAGTATCCTCTTATCTCGTTGATAGGGAGATCATACGGTGTGTAGTAGATCACAGAAAATCGTGTGGATCGGTTGACCTAGCTAAATATAAACGACATCACAACTGAGACAGTTCCAAGATAGATTGTCGGTATAGGCTGCAGCATACGCAGTAATAAGAAGTTTATCTTGGTTACTTGGTATGTCTGGTGCACTTGGTACACATTGATGGGACCCAATAAAGATCGATTTTTTTATCTGAGATTAAAAGAATCTTAATCTTGATGCTCGATATAATTTTATGCCCACATGAAGGAACAAAAGTATACAATGATTTGTATGTTACTTTGAGATGCAGTGAAAAGCTCTAGTCGAGCTTGTATATCTGTATTTTGGGTGGTAGCAATCTTGTATGACTGTCTGATACCGGAATTAGGTAACCATATCCAATATAGGATGGTGACATTCCCCAAACAACTCAAAATGTTCGTTATTCTAAGTCCTCAGGCTAATTAAGTTCAAGCATAAGTGAAAATAGCTAAGTGGATTGATTCTGGAATAAAAGATGTTGATTAATTTTGGAAGTTGGTCAAAGCTCCAATTAATTAATGAATGTCTATTAACCTTAAATATGAGAATTTTTCAAGCCAATGTAACCCGTTCCTCAAAACGTGGTAGCAAATAGGTAGGGTGCCAAGAATTAATATTAATTGATTAATTAATTATATTCTGGTTTTAATATGGGAATTAATTAATTGATAGGCCTTATTTGCTATTTGCATTGGTCCCTGTTCTGGCCCATGAAAGCTCTAGCCCATCTGGGATCAGATTTATCCTATAAATACCCTCAGTATCTCAGATCACAACACACCACAAGATCATAAGTTGCTAAGCAATAGACCAGTTGTTGGTCTCCGATCACAGTAGTTATAATGCAGCAAAAAGTTTAAAGTTGCTTGCAATTATCTTGCTGAGGTTCTAACTCAGCAAATACTTAGAAAAATATGTTTTAAGCTCGAGTAGTTTTTAAACTCAATTGCAGTTTATACTACAACACTTGAGGTGCTGGGTTACAATTCAGATTTAAGCAATAAAACAGTAAGAACAAAGAAAACACAAGGTTTATAGTGGTTCAGACAAATGTCCTACGTTCACTCTTCAGTCTGCTGACTGGAATTCACTACAATTTGATACAAAGAGTTGAACTTGATCTTTAGCTGTAGGCAGCACCACCATCTGGCTACGATGCACCTTCAAATAGCTCTTCCGATATAAATCTTCTCAACAATCCTTGGAGTGAGGATGCACCTCATAGCCTCCTTGAATGCCAGATTTATAAGTTTTATAGTTCCTCCTTGAACTTATCCCTCTTGCGGCTAGTGCCCGTAATAATCAACCTAACCGAAGTAAGTTGACTGATGAGTTCTTTCTAGGATAGAAAGAACTCTGAAATAGCTCTAGAAGTAAACTTCTAAAGCCTCGTGTTATACAAGGATAGCTTCTGTGAAGCCTTAAAGTTTTTAGTTCGGCAGAGTTTATGCTTGATCTTTTAGTACGTATGTCTCTTTTTATTTTATGCAAATGTTATGCTATTTATAGACAAAGATTCAAAACTTTAAATCTTTTGTCTGTTAGAGACAGATTAGTGAATCGACAATCTTCTTCCTTTCTTTTTCTAAAATGTATAGAGACGCTTCAAGTCTCTGTTCGCTTGTTGGTTCTTTTTCTGACATGCGACCTTGTCAGAACGGATCTCCAAGTAAACTCTGGGTCCTTCTGAATTTTGATATGTCAACCTTTGGATTCTGAGGTTGTTCGACTTTTGATTCGATTGGCTAGTTGTCGACGTCCCCTAGACTCTAGGAATTTTGCTCTCGGAACACTTTGCTGAGTCCGCTAACATTTGCTGAGATCTCAACAACTTTGTTGAGATCTAGCACATTGAATCTTCAGAGTCTGCTAGGCTTGTCTGCTAGCTTTACTTTTCTGCTATACACTTCTAGCATTCTTGAGACTTGCTGAGTGACCTAAAAATCTAAATACATTTTCTCGGTACTTGCTAGCTTTCCGTATCTTCATTGTTTTGCTAGATTTTCCTGCAATCTTCATTCCTCTGGAATATTGTTGACTCTTCAATTCTTCAAAGGCTTTGCTATCTTCTTCAGCAATTATTTAGCGAACAGTTCCTAACTCTATTACAACTCAACATAAGTATCCTAAGCAGGACTTTTACAATTTTTAGTATATTGCTAAGTTGCTAGAGACTTAATAAACCTAGCTTTGATACACCAAAACAAATACAAATACAATATGATCAAAAGGGTACAATAGTCCCAATAATTTCCCCCTTTTTGGTGTGATCAAAGCCATACTACTATCTTGTTGATCATGGGAATGAAGACTCTTGAGTTTAGAAAATAAATCTAGCAATCTAACTCAGTATGTCGACTCCCTTAGACTCAACATTTATTGGTTAAGATTCTAAAGTATAAGTGAATGGCTCAGTAAAATGCTGGAATTTCAGCAACAATTAAGCACATAACAACATTCACACAATAAAATAGAGCAATATGCATATGAACAATAACCAACACTCAGCAGTCCATATGCAATTTGTTGATTACACAAAGTGTGTAAATTCAGCTAAGCAAATAGAATTAGAATTGGACAATGAGATGTTGTCGTCAATCTAGGTTAGTTTCCATTTAAAAGTTTCAACAGTGACCTACTAGGAAAAACTAAAACCCACAAAAATTACAAAGAAAGGTTAGAGGAAGATTACATCTGTGTTGCAGAGGAGTCTGAATCATCATTTTTTTGAATTTGGAGAGTCGGTGGTCTTTGTGATATTGCTGATTGATTGTGTAGTGATCTTCATAAACTTGTCCACCAATGCATCTCTCTTCTCTCTTTCGATCCTCTCCCTTAATTATTTCCTCCTCTTTTTTTCTCTATCCTCCTCCTCCTCTTGCTGCCTTCGCAATTCTTCCTCCTGCTTCCTACGAGCTTCTCGGCGAAGACGCCTTTCCTCCTCATCCTTACGCCTTTCTTCTTCTTCAGCCTTCCTTCTTTCTTCCCCCTCTTTGATCGCATCAAAAAGCTCAGTGGAGAAAGAGGCAAAGTCTTCCTTCATCGATTAACGCATGTCTTCCTTGGCCTTTTCCATCTTCGTATCAAATGCTGCATCAATATAGGCATGGACATCCTTCTGAAAAGAACTTGAGCTCAGGGGCTCGATAGATAAGATCGGGGATGCCTCAATGGTAACCACTTGGCTTGAAGTAGGTGGAGTCTCAGTAACCATCTCCATTGCATGAGGCTGCTTTGCAGGGTTGTCAGTTTCTGTCTCCATGGGCTGGGACTTTTCAGTAGGTTTCTCAACTTCAACCTCCATGGGCTTTGGCTCTTTAGCAGGTTTCTCAACAAATATCTCATCTTCATTATTAAAGGGGGAGATTCCGGCTTTGGCTCATAGACAACCATGCGTGTAGGAAGACATGCTAAGGCATTCAAAATACGGGCACATAAGTCCTCCATCTTCCTTTCTTCTTCTGCTTTCTTTATGGCTTCCTCTTCCTTGGCCAACTGGGCCAGCAACTCAGCAGCAACAACCTACTTCCTTGTTGTAGGATACCTCATCACTATTCCTATTGTAGAAGGCTCAGCAATCGGTGCATAATCTAATAGGGGCAATGATTGATCTCCTGTTGCAGCACGGTGCACCTTAATCTTCCTTATGCGCACTAGCACCTGCTTCTTAGTGTATTGCCTCTTGGATGTTTGATCCATCCAATCATCGGCCCAATCTTCTTCTCGCCTCCAATGATTCAAACATAAACGAGCCATCATAATAGAATGATCTTCATAGTTCAGCTCGTGGGTGGAAAATCAAATATCCTCCTACGTCAGAATTCATTTTTCAGAAATTTAAGATCAGAATCTTCTTCAAACTCAGCAACAAAAGTGGTTTGAAATTCCTTTGAAAGTTGGGCTTCAATGAATACATATATGTCATTTGCTCTGGGAATACGGTCAATATTCTCCGTTCCTTGACCTCCACTGCTGGACACCATTGAGCAATCCTCTGTGCTCAAAATTGATGGTGTGGTAATCCAGAGAGGAGTACTCGATAGACATCTTTAATGATTTGTTTCTTCCCTTTTCCCTTGCCTTCAATAGCTCGCTGAGATCCCTCAGTAATATTGGATAGCTCAGACATGCTGCTTCTTGTTCATCGTGATCACTTGGAATGGAATCCATGGATATACCAAATACTTCAGGAGATGGAGCAGCAGCGAGTCTCTGCCATAAGGATTCAATTATCTCTTTTACAAGTGTCGAAGAATCCACAACTGTAGTCCATCCTCGGAGATACTTTTCATCCCTCTCCTTCAATTGCTCTTTCAAATCATCTGCCCATTTTTTAGGGGTGGTCACCCGTTGTTGTGTTTCAGCAACAATGCCCAGTGATTGCCCTGTGCTTGCTAGAGTAGCCTGCAAGTCTTCATACAACACAGTTCCAAGAGTGTTAGAGTAAATGCATTTAGGGAAATATTGATCACACTCTTCATCAGATTTGAACTTAGATTCTTAAGCATTCTTGGCAGTGTCAGACTTCTCAGCATCTATTTTCTCAAGGTTAGCAACCCCTTGCTCTGCTGCCTGAGTAACATCAACTCTAGAGATTTTAGCAATGTTGTCTCCACCTTGCATAACAACTTGCTCAGCAGTCACAACCTCAGTCTCAGCAGCACGATCTCCTCCTTGCACGACTGACTGCTGGGTAACAACATCAGCTTTGTTAGCAGAACTATCTCCTCCTTGCACAATTGTCTGCTTACCGACAATTTCATTAGCCTTATCAGTACTGACTTCACCTTGCATAACAGTTTGTTGAGTTGTAGCCTTAGCAACACCACTTCCTCCTTGCACAGTGGTGTGTTCTACAACCGATTTCGCACTGCTCCCTTCACATTGCACGGGAGCTGGCCGTCTGATACCTGCGGGGTCTCTTCCTCCAATGGCCACGATAGGGAATTCATTAAGAAGCCATTAGACAACATCTTATTCAAATATTTATCAGATACAACATCAATATTCATAATTTGATCACCTCTGGGCTCAGCAACAATCTTGCCCTTGCCTTTGTCGACTGCGGAGGGAGCCACTTGCTCAGCAGTTGTCTCCTGATCGACTATAGGCTAAACAACTTTCTCCTTTTCTACTATCTAATCAGCAACCGACTCCTTCTTCACTAAAGACTCAACTGCCTTCTCCTTCTCCTATCTTTTCTTTTCAGCAAACTCCTCAACAACGGCCTTGACTTGTTCAAAATTTGCATCCTGTTGCTGGAAGGTTATTTCCTGCATAACCTTTTGAAATTCCTTCTTCTCCTGCCTTTTGCCAACTCATTGGCAAGCCTGGTCTTCTTCCTCGATTCTTGCTTAGCCAAACTTAGCAATTTTCTCTTAGGATTCTTCGTAGTTGTATCAACTGTAGGGTTCTGGGGAATTGTAACGTCAGGGTGGGCACTTGAACCAGAAAATTGATCCGCGAAAAGCAACATCCCTGCCTTTCTTGGTGTCTTCCCCCTCAGCAATAACAACCTTTTGTTTCTTTCTCTGCTGGGGCTTGATCGGAGTCCTCTTCTTTGTTGTGGTTTATCAATTAGTTCCAGCCTAGTATGGTCTGGAAGTTGTTCCATCTCCTTGAACAAAGATTCCGTTTCAGCTTTCCTCCGTGCCTCCTGCACCTCTTCCTATGTCAATGGAATGGTAGATTGCGGAACGAATTCCCCCTGATCATGCTCCTCCTCTTCAGAGACTCGATCATTAGGATCCATATTTCTCTTTCCTTTTTGAAACTTTGAGCGCTTGATGTCCACGGGAGGTTGACGGTGCCTCATAATGGGCATATAATCCGTGGGTACCAACTCCTCTCCTCTGTCCAACTTTCATTTGGGAATGAAACCCTCAATGAAATGGCTAATTTTCAATCCAAAACTCACATCAGTGGTGAATGTGTGCTCTATCTTGATAGAAGAATTTTTCAGAGCATGCTTCAACCACTTGCTATAAATGAATTTTGCCCAATTCCCTCAAATGATATCATCAATCGCCATCATCACAGCGTACTTCTTTGCGTTGAGTTCAGAGTGTGAACCTGCTTCACACATCATCATCCGAAAGACCATGATAGCCAGATCCTTGTGAGAATCAGTAAGAGTTTTGATCGGCGTGGCAACCTTCCATGTCTTCTCAGCATCTTCTTCCATTGCAACCATCGATTCTTCATCCCATTTTTATCTTCAATCAAGTAAGTAGCGACGTCAGCTCTATCATTCCTCAATCCATACTTGGCAGCAAGCACCTTAGGACTAACTATGATCTTGGTGCCAAACACACTGGTGGTAAAAGACTTTTCACCTTTCGCGATGACTGCTCTCGCGTAAAATTCTGCCACCATGTGTGGCCTTAATCTGAATGGCTCTGCAGTCATATACATCAGTAACCCTTCACTGTTCAACCTATTCATAATCTAAGGTGAAAAATGACTCGAGCACAACAGTTTATACATAATCTTATCAATGGAGACCAAGCGTTCATGCCCAATCGAATCATCAACATGCTCCTTCTTGAAAATGGCAATAAACGTTGGCATGTACTCCTCCTGTGCAACATCATGAGCAGTTGTACGGCCGGAAGTTTCTGCTGGGGGATTTGAGCGACTAGATGATTCCACCATCGAAGTAATTGCTGATCTTAGACAACTGAAAGATCGAACTTGAAGTAAATGAATATTCAGAATGCAATAGGGTTTGAAAAATCCCAAATCGTCCCTTTTTATAGAGGAGGGTGCAATTTTAATCGAACGGTTGGGGCTAATTGTCTAACTGGACAGATCAACGATCGTGGTGCGAGCAATCGTTCATATTTTGACCCATGATGATGAAAAGTGCGCGCATGAATAAAAGATGGTTGAGTTCAAGCATAAGTGAAAATAGTTGAGTGGATTGATTCAGGAATAAAAGATGTTAATTAATTTTGGAAGCTTGTCAGAGCTCAAATTAATTAATAATGTATGTTAACCTTAAATATGGGAATTTTCAGAGCCAATGCAACCCGTTTCTCATAACATGGTAGTAAATAGCTAGGACAATATTGATTATCTGGTGCCAAGAATCAATATTAATTAATTAATTAATTATATTATGGGTTGAATATGAGAATTAATTAATTTATAGGCCTTATTTGCTATTTGCATTCTGGTATGGACCATGAATGCTCAAGCCCATTTGAGATCAGATTCCTCCTATAAATACCCCTCAGTATCTCAGATCACAACACACCACAAGATCATAAGTTGCTAAGCAACATACCAATAATTGGGAGTTGATCGTAGGCGACTAGATTTGAGAAAGAAGGACGAAACTCTGCTTCTCGATAGGTGAAGGAATTCAGAGAGAATCTTCACCAAATTTCGGTTCGGAGCTGGGATACAGATCAGAAGATCAGATCTGGAGGATCAATCTCTTCTTTCTCTCTCTTAGTTTCAAAATTATTATTATTATTTTTATAAATTTAATTCCTTAATCTTGTAGGATTAAATCTTGTTGCACAAGAAAGAGGATTGAGGATCAAATCCATGTGCACCCAGTTCAACAATTTCTACAAATCCAAGTATTCCGCACAAACCACGTTTTGCATTTCAATAGGAGCATGCTAGGATTATTCATAGACATAAAAAATTAATTTTTGATATCCAATTTCAATCTGGGTCATGGATTGGCAATTCAGTTTGCAAGAAATCCCTTCAAAGCTCAACCCCATTAGGGATCAAAATTTTCCTATAAATACCTCCTTAGCTCCTCAGATCATAAGTTTAGTAGTTGCTGATCAGCAGACCAGATTTGGGAGCTGAAGTAGGTGACACAGTCTGAGCAGAGGGAAGGAAATTCTATTTCTCGATCGGTGCAATATCTGGAGAAAATCTTCAACAAATATCCAGACACGAGCAAGTGATACAGATCGATAAAAATATTAGCTCTATCGGTAAAAATACTATTGTCTATGATTTGCATAATAATTATTATTGAATTGCAAAGGATGGATTTTTTTATCCCTCGTGGTTTCTCGATTTAATCAACCTCAAAGATTCATTTTTTTACCATGAGATACATCCGTGGTTAGATTTATTTTAATTGATGTATTAGGATGTACTTTTCCTATGTAATTTTTGATTTAAATCTGTAAAATCAAGAATGAAGAATGAGGAAGACAAAGATCGCAATCGGCGGGGCCACGTGCAGGTACAGCAATGGTGCACGGCAGCAGTACGGCACATGCAGGCCGCACACTTTGCAACACCACTAGCTTGTTCTTAGCTGCACGATCCAGCACAGAGGATGGCGGAGCACAATCGCAAAATGTAGTGGCGACTGCAACATCGGCGTGGGGCGGTGTCATGCACGCTGCACGACAAAACCCTAGAGGTTCACACTTGTGAGTGCAATGTATGACTGTGCCCCTGCATGGTGGTAGGCCGCATATCCAATGTAGCTCGTGTCAACGACGAGGATGACAACATGTGCGTGTGGTGAGCACCAGCAGCGGCGGAACCCTAGGGTTCACGCTTGTGCAGCCTCACGACTGCACCACTTGCACGTCTTCTCTGAGGATTGCGATGGTCAGTGATGATTGTGATGGGGACGGTGGACACTGGTGAAGGGATAATAACCAGTAGTGGTGGCGCTGCGCGAGGTGAGTCCCTATGGATGACACACACCACTCGCGACCCAGAGTGCAGTGCCCTTGTCCAACGTGGCTCTCCTACTGCGACAAGGGCGGCAGTCAACTTCAGGTGAGCAGTCGATGCCGGCAAAGATGATGGACAGTGTTGGATGATCGGTAGAAGGGGCTAGACGCAGACTGCAACCCATGCAAGCTCGTGCATGGCTGTTACAAGAATTTAGCCCCTCTCATGGCCGCAGTGATGGATTTATATACTGAAAGCATTATGATTGGTATATTATGTACAAGGTCGATTAGTTAATATACTGGGAATCATAAATGTTGTATGTTCATCTGCTGTCTGAATTAACAAACATGTGTCGCAAACGCAATTATCCTCTTATCTCGTCGATAGGGAGATCATACGGTGTGAAATAGATCACGGAAGATTATATGGATCGTTTGACCTAGCGAGATATAAATAATTATCACAACTAAGACAGTTCTAGGATAAACTGTCGGTGTAGGCTGCAGCATACGCAGTAATAAGCATCTTATCTTGGATGGCTTGGTATGCTGGTGTGAGGCACACATTGATAAGGACCCAAGTCGAGATCGATTCTTTTATCTGACTTTAAAATAATCTAGATCTCTATGGCTTGACGAGATCCTAAGCCTATATGAAGGTACAGAAGTATACACAGGTTGTGTATCACTTTGAGTTGCAGTGAAAGGCTCTAGTTGAGCTTGTATATTTGTATCTTGGGTGATAGCAGTTCGTGTATGATTGTCTGGTACTGGAACTAGGTAACCACATCCAGTATAGGATGGTGATATTCCCTGAGCAGCTCAAAAGGTTCGTTATGCTAAGTCCTGTCGGCTGATTATGTTCAAGCATAAGTGAAAAAGTTTGAGTGGATTGACTCAGGAATATAAGATGTTAATTGATTAAATGGCTTGTCAGAGCTTAAATTAATTAACGAATGTCTGTAACCTTAAATGTGGGGATATACCGAGCCCATGCAACCCGTACCTCAAAACGTGGTAGCAAATAGGTAGGACAGTATTGATTCTCTGGTGGAATGAATCAATATTAATTAATTAATTAATTATATTCTAGGTTGAATATGAGAATTAATTAATTGATAGGCCTTATTTGGTATTTGCATTCTGGTCCCTGGTCTGGCCCATGAAAACTCAAGCCCAGTAGAAGTCCAATATTTTCCTATAAATTGGCCTCAGGTTTTCAGATCACAACACACCACAAGATCATAAGTTGCAACACAGCAAACCAGGATTTGGGAGCTGTGACTGATCGACTAGATCTGAGAAATGAGGAGGAAATTCTGCTTCTCAACCGAGCAAAGAATTCGAAGGGAATCTTCACCAGATATTCAGATTGGAGTTGGGATATAGATCAGAAGATCAGATCAGGAGGATCATCTTCTTTCTTCTCTCCCTCTTGTTTTTTGAAAATTATTTTTAATTTTCATAGATTTAATTCCTTAATCTGTTAGGAATAAATCTTGGTGCGAGGAAAAAAGGATCGAGGATCAAATCTCTACGCACTCGTTCTTCAGGTTTCTACAATCCAGGTATTCCACATAAACCCCGTTATGCATAACCAATAGGAGCATGCTAGGAATAATCATAGGCATAGCAATTTATTTTTGATATTCAAGTTAACGATCCCGGCTAACAGATTAAGTGATTCAGTTCACAAATCCCTTCATGCAGGCAGCGGCCGGCAGGTAGTGACTCGTCGGCTATGGTTCGTTAGGGCTATGTACACGTGGACTTCGGTTCATGGTCTGTACACTGGTCCATTTGTCCATTTTGTCCAAGCCCAGTTATATTTGGAGACGTAGTTCAGAAAACATTAATTTTCAAACCTGCAAGTGGGAGCCCAGTTGAAGATCTGTAATTTAATCCCTACTTGTAATAGTTAGGATTTTATTATATTTTTGTAATTGTATCATGGGGCCCAGTTGAAGATCTCATAAGACATAATTGTTTTATTATTTTGCCGCATCCAAGCATTTTCAGAAAATAAGAGCACTCCTATTGTTTTGTTATTTACTATTTTTAAGCATGCTTGGCATGATGGAACAAACATGAAATAACCGAAACAAACATGAATTAAGCTATGCACAACATGAAATAATATGTGCTCAAATAACAAACGTTCAAACCTTATCAAGTTAATTTACTAAGCGTTTTAAAGACCTCCACAATGCGATCTCTTATTAGAAATGAATAATTCTAAAAGTAAATATCTACATGCATATCTTGCTTATTTTATTGTACGTAAGTTCCAATAGATGCAATTTCTTAAAACAAATATTTAGTTCATGTGAGTAGTGGGAGCCTATGCGTAAACATCTACATGTGTAGCTTGCGTATTTGGTTTTTCACAAGTACCTAAGGATTGAATTAAATGAGACAACTTTGTTACAAAGATCATGCATCATGGACCTAGTTGGATTTTTATAACAAGGGTTGACCTTGTGGTTCATTACCTTAGATGTTGTCCAGAGTATAACTCATTTGTGATGTCACTGCTCAGTAGGATAACAAGGTCTTAGTGTATCTCCAATTATTATTTCCATTTGTCTAAGGTAACTGACATGGATTGGAATTTAAAGACTGGAATTGAAAGATACTATCTAGTCGAGTGTTTTGTTGTAAACGTCCACATATGTGGATTGCAATAAAATTACTTGGGCTATTGGAGGAATCAATTATATTGTTTTTATCAAAAGATAACTATACTTGATTGTTTCAATAGTTTGCAATTATGTTTTAATTTTTGTATTTATTATCATTTTCAGACATGTCTATATCCAACGTTATCAACATCTTGGCCCAAAACCCATTAACTGGTCCTATTTTCCTGGAATGGAAATGCAACTTGGATTGTATCCTTGTTGCAGAGCAACACGGTTTTGTCTTTTCTGAACCGCGTCCGGCTATTCACATTGATGAGTCGACGGATGAGGAGTTGAACTACTATAATAAGGGGATTAAGTCAAATAATATAGTAAAATGTTATGTGATGACTACCATGTCCAAAGTACTTCAGTAGAAACATCATGCCTATGATGATGCCACTGAGATTATGGACAACCTCACTGCGACTTATGAGGAATCGGATCAAGCTGTCATATTTAATCTCATGAGGGAAATCAAGAGTAAGAAAATGGCTGGAGGTAGCTCGATGAGAGATCATGTGGTCAACATGTCGGGCCTA
Source organism: Plectranthus barbatus (assembly GCA_026898455.1). Classification (NCBI taxonomy): domain Eukaryota; kingdom Viridiplantae; phylum Streptophyta; class Magnoliopsida; order Lamiales; family Lamiaceae; genus Plectranthus; species Plectranthus barbatus. The sequence goes on from JAPKLW010001301.1 coordinate 125,957, forward strand.
AACCCTATAGCTCAATTTCCACAATATTATCAGCTATCAAGTTGTGGAGTGGGAGACCCAGTTTAAAGATCTGTATGGAGCAATTAAATTCTGTAATAGATAGATTTAATTTTTATTGTTTATTATATAATTTCTTCTATGATAATGAGAATCATTTTTATTTATCTTATATGTTTCTCGTATGATGTGATTTATTATGTGCATACCAAATAGATAATAAGAAGCATGCTACCGCTTTATTATTTACTTATCTTAAAGCATGTTCTAGATAATAGGAAATTATACTATTGTTTTTATTATCCACAAGCATGTTTTATGTTTTACTAACATAAATTACACACTCTAGGTTTAGGCAATAAAGCTGGAAGAGAAATCAAGCCATTTTTATTGAGAGGACTAGTAGTATAATACGAAGAGTGGCCACACCGAGAGTGACAAAGTTCAAAAGAGCCATGCAATTGCTTGTTCTTAGTCATTACTGAGAGAGCACTTGTGGGAGAATGCAACCAATAAAGTCCACAGACATTAGTGCATGTTGCAAAGATCTAGCTGGTATCCTATTCTGAATTTGAAACTGCTATTCAGCAAAAATAACTTAAATGGGACAATCACGAGTCAGTGTGCTAATGGATATCAATTTCTTAGTAATACCATGACCAACAAGAATTTTCGTAGATTTAAAGATGGAGAAATATGAAGAGAACCAGAAAGAGTATCATTGTTGCCAACAATAACAAGATCATGACCATTATAAGACGAGGTGTTGTTGAGCTGATCAGTAGTGGTAGCGATATGAATAGATGCGCCCGTATCTAAGTACCAGTCTGACGCAGACGGCTGTGAGATAGAACAACTGGCCAAGAAGGCTTCGTCTAGATAATTTGTGGGTGGAGGCCGATAAGAACGATCAAAACATTTGGGATAGTCAAAGATATCATGATCCGAGCCCCTACAAAAATAACACCAAGGATTAGATGAGCGACGACCCTGACCACTAGAGAAAGCTTGATCTCAGCCATGACTATGAGAGGAGCAGCCACGACCCTGAAAAGATGATGTGGACAACTACGGTGAGAGACCGTGAAGGCAGCATATAACATAGTGGACGACTATGCGCCATTAGAGTGGAAAAGTCAGCGAGAGGCTCTTGAGCAATTTGTGCGGTAGTGAAGTTGGAGAAATCGAACCCGAGTCTTTAAAGGAACCAATGAGACTTGTCATATTCCTTTAGTGGAAAACTGATGGCAACAAGTTGGTCACACAAGGACTTTTAATGTCAGCCATATTCTTCCACCGATAGAGTCCACGTTTTGCACACATTAGATCATTCTTGAGGCTTATTTCAGGTGCTTTGGATGCAGAACTGTAGGCACGAGTGAGGGCCTACCAAATGTCATGAGAGGTCTTGCAGCCGATGATGAGAGCCACAGATTCCTTAGTAAGAGAGGAGACAAGGAAAATCTTGAGTATTTCATCATGAGAAACCCATTTAGAATACTCCGGATTTGGCTCCTTATGACCGTTGGTGGGAGGCAGAGGGAAGGAACCATCGACGAGAGGCCGAAAATTTTAACTTAGGAGGAGGGGCTCGATCTGTGCGTGTCATAATAGATTATTTGCGGGTGTAAGTTTGATATTGATCATATGAATCATGGTGGATAGAGAAAGAGAGAAAGAGTAGTCGTAGGCTATGGAGAAAAGAACGACGACAAGGAGAAGAGGATAGTGTAGTGTTTTCTATCAGTTAGAATAATACCATGTGAGAATAAAAGTAATATTTTCTTCATACATTCAAGAGATTACATTGTGGTGTATATATTTACACTATTAGCGTAAAATAAGGAAAAAAAACTTGGTGGATTTTTTTAATACATTTTCATAAGAAAAACTGAACCTTAGGGAGTGTATCAAGGTTTTAGATTCATTTCCCTCATTTGTGAGTCTCTTGTCCAGGAAAAGTGGGATTGTAAGTTGGTATGAGTGAAATTTATTAATACTCATTTTTACTATATGTATCATGAAAATACCCAAAATATCATATACATTTAAAAAATACCCACTACATGACATTTTTCAGAATTCTGTTATTGATTTTTCATCAAAAAGATTGATTGAGATATTTTGTAGAATTAAATATTATGAAATTGACCATCATAATTAAAAATTTTGAATTTTTAATTAAAAATTGAAAATAAAAAATAGATCTGTGTCGATGGTCGGTGCTGTCCCGTGACACCGACCTTAGACAACAACTAAAAAAACAAAATTGTAATATTTTATATTTTTTTATAGTGGTGGGGTCGGGTCGGTGTCACATGGCACCAACTTTTTTTTCACAATTGGTATCCTCTTAGTTCAATTTTATAAATCTGGAACTTGGTTCGAGCTCTTTGCTCGTGGGATGTTAAAGCTTCACTTTTCATTGAGATATCTAGTTTAATAGTTAAAAGAATTTAAAAGAGTTTGTGAGTCTTTTCTTTTTCTTTAATTTTTTTTCAAAACAATCAATTCAAAACTAGTGCAGAATTGATTAATTTTTCAAAAGGCAAATGATCTATTTAAGTCCAATTGTTAAGGTTCATTAGGAAGCGTCAATAATGGTGAGATCTATCCATTACTCTCCATCACACTTTAATTATCTCTCTTTCCTTTTTCGTTCGTCTTATTTAATTGTCTCTTATCTAAATGAAAAATTAATACCCACTCACTAATAAAATATTAATTTTCTTTATCTCTATTTGCATTGGTTATTGTGTCAAATCCTAATATGACAAATAAACCGGAACGCAGGTAGTACTTTTTATTTAACTTTTAATACTTGAAAAGCATTACTATGAAAGAGAGATGGAGAGAAGCCATCCAAAGTTACAGAATGGAAGAATAGGAAGAAGGCAACTCTTGAAGCCCAGATGACCAAATTTGAGGTGAACCCCATTCATTCATACATCGGAACTTCATTCGTTCATCCAACAGGAACCGATGGAGAGGAAGAAGGCGGAATGTGGAGAGAAGTTGGAAAACAAAGAAGCAGAAAGAAGTAAAGAGAGCTTCAGTTTAAGTCACAAAGGGTCAAGAGATGCTCATGGCTGCCAAGTTACGAGCCCCGGGCCACCTCTCCAAGATGCCCTTCAAATTGCAACCTCTTTTTCAAGAATTGGAACTTGCAGGGATTAAAATATTAAAACATAGTTTTTTTTTTGGGTTAGGTTGCATTGAGAAAGTGATCAGATGCTCTTACATAGTTACATTGTGTCAGATAATAAACTAACACATTTCTTAAACAACACAAATTTTTAACAAGCGGTAGACATTAAAAAAACTTAAAGGAAGGCATGGGCCAAATTAAGAGGGTGTTTCAGATGAAGCTGGAAGAATAGAAGGCATAGGAATGAGGCTGGGCCAAGAAGCTCATGTCATTGTTAGCAGGGAAGTCCAAGAGCAGCTGCAGTGCAGATTCAGACTCCTCCTCCATCTCAATCTCAGTAGAGATACACGAGTCGGGTCCTTCCTCCACGCATGATTTGCTGCAGTTGGTTGATGAAGAAGTCTTGGCGGTGTGGGGCCTCCTGAACGTGTCTCCCACCTCAGAATTCCATAGGCGGAGGAACAAGTCGGAGGGAGGGGTGAGGTTGGAGAGACGGGCGGTCGAGTGAGATGAAGCCTCGTGTGTGTGAGGATGGATCCCCATCCCAACCAGCCTCTTCTTCAGATGAGTGTTCCATAGATTCTTTATCTCGTTGTCTGTCCTTCCCGGGAGCTGAGACGCAATTGCAGCCCACCTTCATTCAACCAACCTTTTCTAATTAATTTTTTCATCTAATCAATGATCATTAACCTATAAAAGGCAGCCTATATACCTACCTGTTTCCGAGAATCCCATGTAGCTGAATCACAAGCTTCTCCTCTTGTGCAGTGAACGGACCTCTTCTAATGTCTGGCCTAAGATAGTTCGTCCATCGCAGTCGACAGCTCTTCCCGCACCGCAGGAGCCCTGCAATCATCTCCGATTAATTTCCAAAATTTGTGGGATTAAACTTATAAGAATTCGTGATATAGTTGAGATGAAATTTGGGAACCGAAAAAAACCTGCAAGTTTGGGGAGAGAACGCCAACTTCCCTGGCCATGTTTCTTAATATGTTCCACCAATTTCTCATCTTCCTCAGGAGTCCATGGCCCCTTCTTCAACCCATTTTTATCACAGCATGGTGCCCTTCCCATTAGGAGGGAGATAGAGAGAGAGAATGTGTGTGTGTTTAGATCCTCAATGATAAATGCACACTATATACCAAATACAACCCTCACACCTAAGACGAAACAAACCAATAAACGGTTTGCTTGAAGTCTATCATTCTCAACATCAATAGTTATTTCCACCAAAAACAACAAGCATCATGCTACTTGAGGCTTTTAACATAAACACTCACACAGAGATGGAAGGGATTCTGAGGCAAGAAAAGTTGATTTAGATGGATATAAACAGCAAAAAACTGAAGAAAAAGCAAGTAGAAATAGAGGAGTGTTTGAATTAATGTTGAATATCATAAATACGAAAAGACAATTCAGAGTGCATTCAATGCTTCACCTCCCCACACTCGCACTGATATATGGGAATTACAGACTAGTAAATCATGCCTTAAATAATTATATATATATATATATTTTAATCCAGACGATATACTACAATTAGTTTCATCAACGCATGGACGAGGATAAATTGAATGATCCATTATTTCCGTAGTCAAAAATATTAAATCCTTCTATTTATTGATCTCCTCCCCACTAATTTATTTCTCCACACACACATACTGACAAATGTTGCTTCAGTTGCAAGAGAGGAATATGATGAACGGGAAAAAACTTTTAAAGTTTATTGCAAAGCATGAGTTAGTTATACTGCAAGAAGTTATCAAACCTAAAAGAACTCAAAAGCTAAATCTACTAGAATTAGAAAATAAAACAATTTATATACTAAAAATTAAAGATATCTCTTATCTTGAAGGATATATAGGAGATGGGAGTGAATCACATATTAAAAATTAGTTTGTATACTAAATAAGAATAAATCTACACCACTGACAAAATATAGAATAAGCCATATAGGAAGGGAAAAACCTCTGTATATTACTCTGTATTTCTGTCTATTTTACCACAACTACAATCCACGAAATATATACTGAAGAGAAAACCTACTGAGCATCTAGCAACTTCTATCCTAACAAACTTAGATGTTGCATCTACGGTATACAAAGAAAGATAATAAAACATGCTGAAATCTAAGGTGGATATTCATCTTCTAATGCCACATCATCATCTAGATCATTCCTCGATTTGTTATCAAACTGTGTGAGGTTTGCTCGTGTGAAGACTCGCGTGTGGTACGTGAGAACCGTAATGCCCCCCCCCCCTAAGCTGGACTTGCCACAAGTTCAGCTTGGAAGATGATAGAATATGAAGATATGAAGATATATTCATATCTAGGGTTTCCTATTATCTAGGGTTTTATATATATCTTATATTATTTTTGATATCTTTTCGCTCCCTATTTATATTCATCAATAAACACTTTTACGTTTGCGGAAAACCCTATCATGGTATCAGCCAGAAAATCGATCCTTCTCCCTCTCTTTCACGTCGCGCACGCCTTTTAATGGCTTCCAACGCTCTTCCCCTCTCCACTCTCATCCATATGGATTTGCTCAAGTATGTCGATGGCTCCCTACCTCTTTCGCCCGCGGCGATCGGCTCACCGACCGGCCCCGCGACACCAAACCCGGCGTTCACTGTCTGGACGCTGCAGGATCAATACCTCCTATGTGTGCTGTTGTCCACCCTCTCCGAAGAAGCCATGGCCAAAGCTCTTGGCTGCTCCACCTCTGGTGCGGTTTAGATGACTCTCAACGCCGCCTTCGCGAACAAATCGAAGACGCTCCTTCACCTCATTCTCGGTCGCTCAGATGGCGCTCACCGCCCTCTGTTCGAGTTCTTCAGATGCAAGCTCAGGCTCGACACACTTCGGACGCCTTCACTTGAGGGGGGATGAGAGAATATGAAGATATGAAGATATATTCATATCTAGGGTTTCCTATTATCTAGGGTTTTATATCTAGGGTTTAGTATTTTTGCATATCTTGTATTATTTTTGATATCTTTTCGCTCCCTATTTATATTCATCAATAAACACTTTTACGTTTGCGGAAAACCCTATCAGAAGATAATGCAGAAAATGAAGCAATGGATAATGCCTTGGTAAAAAGATCAGCAACCTGCTGTTGAGAAGAAACGTGTAGCGGAACAATGAATCCCCGTTTAAAAGCATCTCGGACAACATGGCAGTCAATATCAAGGTGTTTAGTGCGTTCATGAAAAACGAGATTCTCGGTTATATGAATGGCAGCCTGACTATCACACCACAAAGATATTGGCAAAGTAGCTGGGCAAGCAAGATCATGTAAAATATAGGAAATCCACTGCAGTTCTCTAACAGTGACCGCAAGAGCACGGTACTCGACTTCCGCAGATGAAGAAGAAACCGTGGTTTGTTTCTTCGTCTTCCAAGAAACCAAGCATCCACCCCAGAAAACACAAAAACCAGTTAAGGATCGACGAGTGGATCAGGAAGCTCCCCAGTCAGCATCACTGTAGGCGGTGAGGCGGAAGTCATGCAAGAAAGAGAAGAATAATCCTCGAGAGGGACATCAAGCAAGGAAGCGAAGCACATGCACAATAACCGACCAATGAGAAGAGCGTGGAGCTTGAACAAATTGGCTGAACTGCTGCACAACGTAAGTGATATTTGGACGAGTATAGTTGAGATAAAGGAGGCGGCCAACCAGTCTCCGATAACGCTCTGGAGTATCAAGGAGAGGGGAAGAGTCTCGATCAGGAGCTAAGAAGCGGTGTCCGAGAGGAAACGGTGTGGAAGCCGGAGTACAATCCAAAAGACCAGCATCTCGCAAAATATCAGTAGCAAGCTTAGTTTGGCTGATGAAGATGCCCTTGTCTGATCTAACAAACTCCATTCCAAGGAAATATTTGACATCACTAAGATTTTTAATGGTGAAAGCGTCATCCAGAAATGCCTTGGCCTGCTCCATTAAAGCCAAGCTAGAACCTGTAATCAAAACATCGTCCACATAGACAAACAAGAGAAGAAAGTGACCGTTTCGACAGTAATGGAACAAGCAATGGTCATGGGTAGATTGCTCGAAGCCAAAAACTTGAAGTTTGGATGTAAATTCCAAATTCCATTGTCGGGAGGCTTGTTTAAGCCCATAAATGGATTTCCGCAGCTTACAAACCTCACCTGGTTTGACCTTAGAGTAACCAGGAGGAGCAGTCATACATATATATATATATATAGGGGAGTGATCATATGAGAATTCCCCTTACCATGTGAAAATAAGAACTAATCTCGGCCATCCAATTGGTGATCCAACGCTCAAGGCTAAATAAATCCCGTCTCCATTATAGTGTAGTGAAACATTCATTAAAGGGTAATTTTGTAATATTTCTTCTCTCTCCTCTAAAATCATCCTATATCTTTAAATGATCATATCTCCTTTGATTTAGATTATTTTTTAATGTATCATATATCAAATTAAAGGTAATTTAATTATCGTTCAAACGAAATCCATATTGCATATGTTTCGATTTAAAAATCATCGCAATAAATGAAAATTAGTGATTATATGCATAATTCTCGTAACAGTACACGAATTCTTATATAATGAATGGAGTTGCACAATATAATGAATAAAGTTATACTATATAATGCAGAATATGATAGATAAAATGCAATAATTTTTTTCCTGCAAGATAAAAAAAATCATTATCTTTGCATACTGTAGATAATATCATAGTTGTTATAAAAATTGATCATATCTTACTTGTTTTTAATTATGTATTTTTTTGTTATATTATATAAATGTATATTACTATATTATATAATGTCTGTTTGTTAGGTATATAAAGAATGTTTGCTAGGTATATAATGCATGTCGAGGTCAATATAATGCATGAAGTTAATTATATAATGAATACAATAGCACAATATAATGCTTGAAATTATAGTATATAATGCAAAATATGATAGATAAAATGCAACATATTTTTCAGCGAAATCATCATTCATCATTATATTTGCACTTGTTATGTATTATATAGTAATAACATATGCATTATAATGAAAATAATATAATTTTCTCTAAAATAAAAGTAATATCATGTATAATATGCATAATTCTCGTAACAGTACACAAATTCTTATATAATGAATGCAATTGCAAAAGCTAATGCATGAAGTTATTGTATATAATGCAGAATATGATAGATAAAATGCAACATGTTTATTTCAGCGAAATCATCATTCATCATTATATTTGCACTTGTTATTATATAGTAATAACATATGCATTATAATGAAGGTAATGTAATTTTTCTCTAAAATAAAAGTAATATTATATATAATAGAGGAAGTAATGTCGTATAATGATAGTAATATTGTTCTAAATAAAGAGTAATATCATATTATAATGCAGGAAGATGTTTGTTAGGTATATAATGAATGTTAGGTATATAATGCATGTTTCTTAGGTATATAATGCTTGTTTCTTATGCATATAATGCATGTTTGTTAGATATATAATGCAAGTCGAGATATAATATGCAAACAGAATCTTAAATAAGTACATAAGGACAAAAATACCCTATAATGCAGGTTTTTTGAGATAAAATGCCCGAAAATTTTAATAAAATCCTGAGCGTTCATTCATCAAAATCAATGGCGAGGATTGGTTCTTATTTCTTATGGTAAGAGTAGTTCTCACTGGATCGCATCCCTATATATATATATATATATATATATATATATCTTCACTGAGAGACCCATGTAGGAAGGCGTTATTAATGTCCAACTGATGTAAAGACCAGCCACGGGCTGTAGCCAAAGCAATGAACAACCGGACTGTGACCACCTTTGCAACCGGAGAAAAAACTTCAGAATAATCTTCTACTTCAACCTGAGTAAAACCTTTCGCGACAAGGTGTGCTTTGAACCGTTCAACACTTCCATCGGCATGACACTTTACCTTATAAACCCATTTGCAGCCAACAACTTTCTTTCCTGGTGGTAAAGTAGTGATTTCCCAAGTATTGTTCCGTTCAAGAGCCTCCAGCTCTTGCTGCATGCATATCAACCTACCACTTAATGTTAGTTCTGGCTTGATTATAAGAAGATGGTTCTTGTAAAGTAGACAAAAAAGCAACTAAGTTTGCATGGGCATGTGTGATGGGATCGGGCGTGCTGTCTAGATTAATTGAGGAAGGAAGATGTAAAGCAGTGGTAACATAGTCAGTGAGCCAAGCAGGTGGATGTGTAACTCGATGACTACGACGGGGGGAAGGTATAGCAGGAGTGGGGAAAGGAACAGTAGGCTCTGTGGGAACAGTCGGACTAGCTGCGGGTGTGGGAGATGATGTGTGAGGTAGATCATCCAGATGAGAGGAGGGAAGAGGGAAGGATGGAGGTGGAATGTTAGAAGAGGAATCAGGATATGAGGGAAAGAGTTCTTCATGAAAATTGACATCACGTGAAACCACTAGCTTGCGAAGAGAGGGAATGTACATCTTAAAACCTTTCTACCCGATTGGATAATCCACAAAGATCCCAGCTAAAGATTTTGAACCAAGTTTGTCCCTGTGACCTCCCTTTTGTAAGACATAACCCAAACACCCAAAAACCTTCAGAAAAGAATAATCAAGTGTAGGGATTGAGTCTACGATGGACAACATGAGTTGCCATTATTAAATTCTTGCCAAGGATTGTTCTTAGGATATCAGGAATAAATTTAAATTAAATAAACCATGCGAACCTATGCATACTCCTATAAAATTAATTGCAGAGAATGGAATTTAGGAATACCTGATCTTCACCGTTTGATCTACAGATCTAGATCGGAGCCAATAACGATGAAGTAGATCTGGATCTGAATCTGAACAATGGCGGTGGACAGTTGTTTCTACATATCTAATCTTCTGATCAACACCCTTGCTCCTTGGAAATCTGGTGAGGATTATCTACGAAATTGGATCCGAGATCTGGAGAAATCGATCAGTTCCTCCCTATAGATCAGTCGCCGCCGTCTCTCTCTCTTTTCTTTCAACATGCTGAAATCTCATAATGATCTGATAGAGAGAAGGCCTATATATAGTGTTAGGGTTTTGAGAAATCCTAACCCTAATGGGCTTGAGCAGTTCATAGGCCAGACCAGGGATCAGATGCAAATAATAAAGTGGGCCCTCTTTATTAATTAATTCTTCCTTGTTCAACCCAGAACATAATTAATTAATAAAATATTGTTTTAACCTTCACCACGGTAACAATGCTGACTCGCCCCTTTATTACCACGTTATTAGGAACGGGTTGCACCAAACTAACATGAATCACATATTTAAGGTTTTAGACATTAATTAATTAATTTGGCTTATGACAATCAGCCATAGTTAATTAATCTCTTATTTCCTGAGTAATACCACTCACTCCTTTTCACTTATGCCTGAATTAAATAAATCAACCTGCAGGGTTTAGCATAATAAACCTTGTGAGCTCCTCAGGGAATGTCACTATCCTGAAACGGATATGCTTACCTAAACGTCCAGCCTAAGCAGGCCACACACAAATTGCCAACACCCAAAATACGGGTATGAGAGTACATGTAAGAATCGCCACCCTAGTAAATCAAAGTTTGGTCAATCTGTGTGTGCCCCTTATCCTTCAATTAGGTTTAAGATCATAGGAAGTATGTTGGGGATCTGGCTCATTCATATGTCAATGAGAATGACACATCCCACTGTTGATCCCATCAATACATAACCATGTACCGACACATCAAGTAGCTAGGATAAGCCCACTTATGAACCGATATGCCACAACTTTGACCGACAGCCTATCCAGGGATTGTCTCAGCTGTTATACTGTTTATATCTCGCTAGGTCAAACGACTCATATGATCCTCTGTGATCTCCTACACACCATATGGTTATCCATATAAGCGAGATAATATGATATTATGGTTCGTTGTATGTTTGTTTCATCAGACTGCGAGCATTGTTGTAGCAACACATATATGAAGACGAGTGTACAAAACACTTAATCATATATGCTTTCAGTATACAATCCCAACAATCTCCCACTTATACTTAAAACATAATACCATTGCTTTATCAAAGTATTAAGTGTGTCTATACTGTCAATCACTCCCACTGCATTTGCATCACCTCTTGTCACGATTTCTCGTATGATGTGATACCACACATCCTATGTGTTTCACCACCTTGTGAGTCTTGGGTACCCTTGAGTTTGTCATTGCACCAACATGATTACAATTCCATGTGATTTTATTAGGCAAACTCAGAACACACACCTCTAGAGGATAACATCGGAGTTTTACTGCTTCTTGCGAAGATAATGAAGCTCTCAAAAACTCAGCCTTCATATCGGAATATGCAACACACTTTTGTGTTAGATTCCTATAACTCCTCCTCCAAGGTCAACACATAGTTAGAGGTCGATTTCTTTTCCTTATGATCCTCCTGGATACCCGATGCCATTCAACTTACATGGCACATTTGTAAACCAATGTGCTTGTCCTGAGTTGAATTGATATCTGTTTTTTAACATGCTTATAGCATTACAGATATCTAACTTCGTTCATTTACAATATAGAAAGACAACAATCTTTCTTGCTATGAACAACTCACCACAGAATCAACTTAAGCGACTTGAGATACCTGGACAGCCTTTTCTTGTGACAACACAAGACCTTAATTAAAAGATATTCAAAAATCTCATAAGTCCTACTTCTGAAACTGTTCGGATAACCATCTCTTTATGCCTGATAATATCTCCACTCCGTTTTCGAATGTGAAAATACCATCTGCATAATGTGCAAGGAAAACCACGCTTCCGCTGACACATAACTGGTACATGAAACTATCATTCTCGATAGACAATATTGAAATGTATGTTACATGACCTTGAAGCTCCTTTAAGTTCATTCTTGAACTACCTTGGCTTCCAAACATGATGCTTTTCACTTTACTGCACATAACTTATCTAGTTGTTGCATACAGATGTCGTCACCTTTTACCAAGGTACCCGTTTATAAAATTTGGATGATGTCATCTATCTTCCAGATAGTTAGATTCATATGTGCTGTTATGGTCAAAAGAATTCGAATGGGTTTAATAGTTGCAACCAGTGAGAAAGTCTTGTTGTGAAACATACCTTACTCACTAACCTAGACACTAGAATATACTAGGTTACCATTCGAGCATTTTTCTTGTATATCAATCAGTTTCCTATAGCTGGAAAGTTATTTGGCAATCACTGATCCTGATACACAACCATAACCTTTACTGATTCATTTCTGAATTCATGACTTGATGTCATTAAACTACATCATTTGTCTTAACAGCTTCGTTGCACTTTCAGGAATAAGTACGATGTTGTTCGTTATGCTGGGAACAAGTCCAGAGACTGTTTCCACGAACTAGTACCATTAAGCCTATTAAGGCAACCTCCCACTGCATCGATGCTCCTTTTACGTTGTCAGTTAATGGTGCATTAATTTTTGGTTTACCACCTTACACAGGTGACCGTGCAATTGGTACCATACCTTCCAAGGTATGCTCAATATGCCACGGGGTATTTCCTGATGGATTTGAATTGTCTTTTCTAAAATGTTAGAGAACAATCTCACATTTGGATTCATGGTTTCATCCTATACAACTTTCTTGTATGCAGGATACACAAAGCAACCATCTTTTTCGTTTACCTGGAATAGCCCACAAAGCAGTACTAGCTTAAACCTTCCAACCAATCAGTTTCCTATATTAGCTTAACAGCCGAATTACCCTTCATTGCCCTTTGACAGAGTCAAGGTCTGCTAGGGTATTTGGAACTGATTTAGAAGACACTAGATTAAGCAAACATACAACTGCTTTTGGCGCTGTTCCCAAAACAAAAATTTGGCAAAGCTTGCATAACTTATAAACTTTTAAAGAATCTTATTTCATTTTAATCTACACTATCCCAATCGAGGAATAATATGTGTAGTTAACTGGAATGCAACCATTTGCTCTGCTAGATACTGAAAAAATCCATCACTTAAGATACACCATTGTGAATGAACCATAATATTTTTTACGGTCTTGTTTAACTTATTCTCTACCTTAGTCTTGAACGCTCTTGATTAAAGCAAGAGACTAAGACTTGTAGTGAACTAGATAAACATATCCAAATCTTAAATGATTACAGTATCAATGCCTGTTAAGGCAACTGCGGAAGTAGACTCAAACCAGCAAACCAGAGCAAAGACGAAATAATCTATAGGGATACAATCGCGTGTTAAAAGGCCTGGTTACCATCTTATACCTCTAAGTAGTTGTCATAAGTACCATTCTTAGGAATACCTGGATTGAATCCATAATCCCATGAATTACTTAAAACTACTTAAAACTATTTAGACTGATGTAACCTATCTCTATAGAGATTCTTTAAATTATACCTTAGAACACTGATAATTTCTGTAATCAAGTAATGAAGAGACAATCATCCATAATAGAAAACACTGTTGTTCATTCATGATAGATAGACTCTATCGAATAACTGATAATCCATAACAATAGATGAAAAATATGTTTATCAAAACCAAAACAACATCTCTTTAGAAACTTGAATTAAAACAGAGTTTTTAACATACACTCAAAGCAAATAAATCCAACAGCTTGAGAACAATCTCCAGCATCTTCCTTGGAGTTGGTAGTCCCGTCATCCTCAAGCATTATCATCAGCTTGATTCTATGCATAGCGCAACCAAAACATGATTAGTACTCACAGTAACCACTACTCACAAGGAGTAGAAAACTGATACTAAACATGTAAATGATGATGTACCTCGTCCATTGGTGTTAACACCTGAACAATTTGCTTTCCAGTGTCCTAACTTGCCACAACGGTAACACTTGCCCTTTCCTTTAACTTTCCCAGCCTTTTTATTTAGAGCATAAACTCCATTGTTCCCACTAGCAGTTTTCTTGTTCTTATTCCTAGTCGTTCTCTTAGGTTTTGCTCATTTAGGAGCAGCAGACCGGCTACCGGAAGAAACCAAAACTGCTTCCATCAGGGATTGTGCTGCCATCAAGTCACTGAGTAACTCATTAAGAGTATACTCCTTCTTGTTCATCACAACATTTAACCTGAAGTTTTCAAAAGACTTGGGAAGAGAGTTTAGTATGATATCAACTTGGCTTTCTGCGTCAATACCACCACCATGCAACGTTAGTTCATCCATGAGGTGAGTCATGGCAACAACGTGCTCTCTCACTAAACTGCCTTCAGACATTTTCTTACTCACAATCTCCCTCATGAGATTGAATCTGACAGTTCTGTCTGTCTCCCCATAAGTCGCTGTTAGATTATCCATAATTTCACAGGCCTTATCATAATGTTGATGCTGCAGCTGCAGTACCTTACTCATAGTGGTCATCATGTAGCATTTCACTACATTATTAGACTTGATCCACTTATCGTAAGACTGCTGCCGCTCGGCAGTAGCATCAGCAGCTGGGACTGGCAGACAAGGATCACTAAGGACAAACTTGTGTTCTTCCGCAACAAGGATATAATCCAAATTACGTTTCCATTCAAGCAAATTCGGACCATTGAGAGGATTTTGAGCGAGGATATTAATGACATTGTTCATAGACATATCTGAATACAAATAAGCTAAATTAAGGTAAGCACATACTACGAACAATTGAAACAAATATGCATAGAACCTTTAGATAAAACAATGCAATTTGCTTCCTCCAATTGCCCAAGCTAATTTACCGCAAGCTACTTGAGTAGTTGTTTACGGGAAACGCTCAACTAGACCAAAATAGGTCCTTTAATTTCTTAACATGCCAGGTATCTTAAGCAAAAGAAATTAATATTGGAGATCTTAAGACCATGTTCACCTATCCGGAGCAGGGACATCATTCATGAGTTATACTCCAGGCAACATCTAAGCCAAAAATAACCACGAGCCTAACTCCGGACGTTTAGAGCGATTTAGCATACGTATTGGACCCATGCCGCATGCCCCTCACATCCTTTGTTATCTCATTTAGTTTAATCTTAGAGACCAGTGAAAGTTGTCTCAATGCAAGCTACTTGAGTAGACGTTTGCTCAGAGGCTCCCACTTCTCATCTCAAACTAAATATTTATTTAGAAACCTCATCGCACTAGAACTAGTGAGGGACCTCTAATGCAAGCTACTTGAGTAGACGTTTACGCTTTAAGATGCCTCACTTACAGTGAGAGGTCGTATTTGTGGAGGTCTAATGATCATGGTTAAAGAAGAACCAAAATCCAGCTTAGTATTTTAATTCTCAAGGTTTTATGCGCACACATTATTTTATGTTGCCATAAATTATGTCATATCTAAAATTCCATCATAAATTAATATGAATCCTGAAATTTATAGACACAATTTAAAACATAAAATAAATCAATAAAGCATGCTTGATAATTTAAAAAATTACAACACGCTTAAACAGTAAATAATTAAAGCAAATAAACATGCTTTCTTATTATTTACTAGTGCGGACATAATAAATCACATCAGTACGAGAAATAATTAAATAAACAAATAAAATTTTTCGTGGCCCCTCAGATGCGATTACAACTGAAAAATAATTAAATCTAATCTATTACAAGATTTATTTATCAGTACAGCTTCAAACTGGGCCTCCGTTGGACTTGAAATCTAATTTGGATTGGGAAATCAGTATTTTGGCTTAAAATTAGGGTTTCTTGCCCAAACAACAGCCAAACCCTAATTTTTCAGGACTGCGGGCCGCCTCCGGGCTGACAGGCCCAAACCACGGCCCGGGCAGCCAAACCCTAGCCGCAAGCCACCAGGCCAGCCCGCTGCCAGCAACCGGATTTCACACCCCGCAAGCCACCGGGCGCCATCGCTAGCTACCCACGTCGCCGGCGAGTGAAGTTGCTGACCAACAAACAACCACAACCATGTTGCGCTGTGTTCGTGCACCGTGCGCCACCGTGCATGGCCCTGTTGCTCCACCGCCATCCACCTCGCCTGCGGCATCCAAGCCATCGTAGCCACTCCCATACTCACCGTCGAACATCACGGCTCCAGCAGTCACGTAAGATAGAAGTGAATGCAGGCAGGCTGCGTTGTCACCATCACCACGCGCAGATGCGCGGCCCTGTCCTCGCCCGCGACCACCACCTGTGTCCACCTCCATGTGCGCCGCCGCCTGCAGCACAAGCACCACCATGTGCCTGCGCGCGCGGCCACTGGTTCGCCGGAAAAAATGCACGCAGCAAGAGGAAGAAAAGGGCGCAGCCCAGCCACGCGTCAGAACTAGGGTTCCTCAGCACCGCCGGCTGAACCATAGTTAATGTCGCCTACTTTGTTCTTCGTTCTTCAAATCTCGTTATTTCGGATCTCAGATTTTTACAGATTTAAAAAAAATAGAAAATACAAAAATAGATCTAAATAATTACATGATTTTCCCTATTAAATCTAACCACGAGTTTTCTCATGGTAAAAACAGATCCAAAAATAAGAAGGCCACGAGAACAAAACATCCACGATAATTTAAATCCATCCATGAACATACATATTTATTTAATCTCAATTTATCCAAGATAGAGCCTAAGAATACGAACCTGACTCTGATACCAATTGTAGGGATTGAGTCTACGATGGACAACATGAGTTGCCATTATTAAATTCTTGCCAATGATCGTTCTTAGGATATCAGGAATAAATTTAAATTAAATAAACCATGTGAACCTATGCATGCTCCTACAAAATTAATTGCAGAGGATGGAGTTTAGGAATACTTGATCTTCACCGTTTGATCTACAGATCTAGATCGGAGCCAATAACGATGAAGTAGATCTGGATCTGAATCTGAACAATGGCGGTGGACAGTTGTTCCTACTGATCTGATCTTCTGATCTGTTCCCTTGCTCCTTGGAAATCCGGTGAGGATTATCTACCAAGTTGGATCCGAGATCTGGAGAAATCGATCAGTTCCTCCCTCTAGATCAGCTGTCGCCGTCTCTCCCTCTTTTCTTTCAATATACTGAAATCTCATAATGATGTGATAGAGAGAAAGCCATATATAGTGTTAGGGTTTTGATAAACCCTAACCCTAATGGGCTTGAGCAGTTCATGGGCCAGACCAAGGATCAGATGCAAATAATAAAGTGGGTCCTCTTTATTAATTAATTCTTCCTTGTTCAACCCAGAACATAATTAATTAATAAAACATTGTTTTAAGCTTCACCACGGTAACAATGTTGACTCGCCCCTTTATTACCACGTTATTAGGAACGAGTTGAACCAAACTAACATGATCCACGTATTTAAGGTTTTAGACATTCATGAATTAATTTGGCTTATGACAATCAGCCATAATTAATTAATCTCTTATTTCCTGATACCACTCACTCCTTTTCACTTATGCCTGAATTAAATAATTCAACCTGCAGGGTTTAGCATAATGAACCTTGTGAGCTCCTAAGGGAATGTCACCGTCCTGAAACGGATATGCTTACCTAAACGTCCATCCTAAGCAGGCCACACACAAATTACCAACACCCAAAATACGGGTATAAGAGTACATGTAAGACTCGCCACCCTGGTAAATCAAAGTGTGGTCAATCTGTGTGTGACCCTTATCCTTCAGTTAGGTTTAAGATCATAGGAAGTATGTTAGGGATCTGGCTCATTCATATGTCAATGAGAATGGCACATCCCACTGTTGATCCCATCAATACATAACCATGTACCGACACATCAAGTAGCTAGGATAAGCCCACTTATGAACCGATGTGCCGCAGCTTAGACCGACAGCCTATCCAAGGACTGTCTCAGCTGTGATACTGTTTATATCTCGCTAGGTCAAACGACTCATATGATCCTCTGTGATCTCCTACACACCATATGGTCATCCCTATAGGCGAGATAATATGATATTATGGTTCGTTGTATGTTTATTTCATCAGACAGCGAGCATTGTTGTAGCAACACATATATGAAGACCAGTGTACAAAACACTTAATCATATATGCTTTCAGTATACAATCCCAAAATTAGGATCTTTCTTAAATAGCAGTTGATAAGGTGATTTGCATCCGAGAAGAGGTGAAGGGATACGATTGATGAGATAAGTGGCAGTAAGAATGGATTCCCCCCAAAATTTGGTAGGTAATTTAGAGTATAAAAGTAGGGATCGAGCAACCTGAACGATGTGTTGGTGTTTGCGTTCGACAACACCATTTTGTTGGGGCGTATAAGAACAAGACCGTTGGTGAAGAATACCCAGATCACTAAACAAGCGCTGACAGGAAGCATTTACAAATTCACTACCATTATTGGAGCGTATAGATTTGATGGATTTCCCAAACTGTGTATGAACATAATTAATAAAGGTATGAAGAACAGAGTAAACTTGAGATTTGAAACAAACAAGGAATGTCCAAGTACTCCTACTGAAATCATCAAACAAAGTAAGAAAAAATCGACCCCCATTAAGTGTATCTATGTTGTAAGGACCCTAAAGATCAAGGTGAACCAGCTAAAATATATCATGACTTTTTATTGAACTTAGGGGGAAACTACAACGTCTCTGTTTAGACTTGGAACAAGCATCACAAGGGAGATCATTAAAGTGCTTGGGTAGATAAATAAAACTAGATAAGTGAGACAAAACCACACCATACGGGTGACCTAAGCGAGAGTGCCATAAACTAGCTGATAGAGCTTTATTTGAGGGAGATGAACGACGTAGCAGATTGGGTTGGAGAGACAAGGAGATGGCAACTTGAATGGTCTGAGGAGAAAATGAATTTTTGTCCAGTATGTAGAGATCCTTCACAACCCGACCAACAGCTATGAAGACATGAGAGTTAAGGTCCTGTAGCAGAAAACAAGACGAGTAAAAAGTGCATGAAACCTTGGAGTCAACTGCAAGTTTTTTAATAGAAAGGAGATTAAATTTGAAGGAAGGAACAAGGAGAACAAATGTCAAGATAACAGTATCAGAGAGATGCACAGAACCCAAGTGAGAAACAGTTTGAACACTACCATCAGGAAGAGTAATAGGGGAAAAATCAGAGACAGATTGAATGTGGGAGAAGAGAGTAATGTTATGGCTCATGTGACAAGTTGCTCCAGTGTCTACAATCCAAGAATCAGTTGTAATATAATCAATAGAACTAAGATAGAAAGTAGAACGATTACCAGTAAAATCATCGACGAAGGCCATGTTGGCCCGATCACCAGCATCAGTCAATTGGCCCTCACCGGTCATGATATTAAGCTTGTCAATCCCAGCATTCAAAGGGATGTTCCAATCTAAAGGAGAGTCAGCGTCTTGGGTAGCCATCATAGCCTTCTTAGGTTTCAATCCATCCCACCATTCGGGATAACCTTTGAGTTTGAAGCAAGAGTCAATTGTATGACCACTCCGTTTGCAATGCCGGCAGTGAAGAGAAGATTTATCTCGTCTCTCAAACGATCGAGGTTGTCGATCTTCTTTAGACCAAGAAGGGGAACCGCGAGCAGCCATGGTAGCATTGTCAGAGGTCATATGCAACTTATCGGTGATAAGCTTGATCTTCTCGGCCTTTAACACAGTGGAATATATTTTGTTGATCGGAGGCAAAGGCTCCGTTAAAAGAATTTGGCTATGTTCAACACCAAAAGCTTCATTGAGACCCAAAAGAAATTCCATGGCCCGATCCACGCTATCAATATCCGCGAATTGTTGAGCCATAGCCTTTGCGGCACCCCGAGCACCAGATAGAAATTCTGCCAATTTCTTATCACCAAGCGAACGAACAACCTCATTATCTATCATGGATCGAAGCTGACCAAGTTGATCAGCGAGTTCCTTGTGTTTGCCCTAATACTGAGTGACGCTCATGTTGTCTTGCCGCAAATATGCTATTTCTTTCTTAATTTGATATAACATCGCGAAATTGGAGATACCGTACCATTCATCGAGCTCAGTCCACAGATCGACAACATCATTGATATAGGCAAATTGCTGCACGATATCTTTGGAAATGGAGGCTTTAATCCATGAAACCACCATACTGTTTACCTTGTGCCACTTCTGGAAGTATTTTGAATCTTCCGCCGGCAGGAGATAACTACCGTCAACCATGCCAAGTTTTTCCTTCGATC
The DNA here is from genome assembly GCA_026898455.1 of Plectranthus barbatus. NCBI lineage: Eukaryota > Viridiplantae > Streptophyta > Magnoliopsida > Lamiales > Lamiaceae > Plectranthus > Plectranthus barbatus. Next base: position 146,232 of record JAPKLW010001301.1, read on the forward strand.
AGAGAGCCGTAACAACAGCATTCTTCCAAAGCCGATAATTGGAATCAGTGAGGGAAAAGGGAATGAGAGGGGTTCCTGGATGATCAGTGCCGTGTAAAAACAACTGCTCTTCATATCGGTCATCATTGGTGTTGCTAACAGCCATGATCGTCGAAGTAAAGAGCTAAAAATTAAACCATGGCTCTGGTACCATGACAAAATATAGAATAAGCCATATTGGAAGGGAAAAACCTTTGTATATTACTCTGTATTTCTGTCTATTTTACCACAACTACAATCCACGAAATATATACAGCAAGAGAAAACCTACTGAGCATCTAGCAGCTTCTGTCCTAACAAACTTAGATGTTGCATCTACTATATACAAAGAAAGATAATAAAACATGCTGAAATCTAAGGTGGATATCCATCTTCTAATGCCACATCATCATCTAGATAATTCCTCGATTTGTTACTCAAACTGTGTGAGGTTTGCTCGTGTGAAGACTCGCGTGTGGTACGTGAGAACCGTAATAACCACTCATCTCAAAAAATCAATGGTTGAGATTAAAACTTTTTTCCAGATTTCATGTTTTTTGTTTTATAAATCATGCTTAATCGAATTTAGCATGATTTAAGCATGATTTATAAAGTAATTAAGCACGAACAAAAATTATGTTTGATTTTTTAATCTTTGATGCTTTGATCTCAACCATAGATGCTATTAATCCAATGGCTGAGATTCATTCCTATTAAGCACAAACTTTAATTTTAGCACTTGAGTGGATCTGTATGGGGAATTATCTAACAATGCATAGATATATAATTAGATCTCAAATATATTTGAATTTGCTTTAATTAGTTCCCCATTCAATATTTAGAATTTATTTAAAGTTCGAGTGCATTTATATTTTGATTACTTCATCTTTTTTATATGTAGATACACTTTTTTAACTGCATTTATTTCCTTACCAAACTTGAAATTCCCAGATAGATCATATCGAAGTGTATCCGAAGTTCCATTTTTGGTAAGAAGGGGAAAGAGGTATCGAAATAATATTTCAAGATTAAAAATTTGTAAAATCAACTGTTTCTATTCATGTGCTGGGCGTCAAATTTATATATATTAAAAGGCAAAATCCCACCTAAAATAATTTTCCCCCAAATACTTACCTAAAATAAACTTGCAATATATTAGGTAAGTAATATTAAATATGACAGGGATAATATATTAGGAAATCAATAATGTGTATAGAAAGGTTAATAATCACATAAATTCCTAATTAATTATTTTGACTATTTTACTAGATATATTTAAAATATTGGTTGAGTATTCCTCAACTAATTAAGTATATTTTGTTCTAAATGTATATTAGACAATTAATGTGATTGTTAATTTATATTTAATTAAATAGAGCTCAAAAAATATATATAAACAATGAATATGACTATGTGTAATAATTGTAGCATTTTATAGATTTGTTCTTATAATATTTTTTAAATGAGATGTATATTAATAAATTAACATTTCAAAATATAAGGTAAGTAATAAATAGAAATATTTATTTATAGAATGAATGAACTCAAAATGTAAAGATTTCCAACTTACTATAAATTGCAATAAACAAAATAAGGAATGTGTGACCTAATTATATTAAAATATGGAGCAATGGTAATACATTAATTTATATTTATATACAAAATTACAAATATGATACATTTCTAATATAATTTTACAAATTTCAAATCTTTATGTGTACATATATAACTTTAGAATTTATTTTAAATCTTACCTACATAAATAAAATTACATCCATTATTATTTGTCATTTATATTCAATAATTATATCACTCAAATAAAAAAAACCATTCGAGCTAAAATTATGTCATAATTTTGGGCTAAAATTCTGCCATCATTTTAATTATGACATATTTGGACTAGATTTTTATTATAAATACCACAATCTTTTCGGACACTTTAATTGTTTTCCAACATCCATATTCAAAATCAAAGTTGATTTTCTTTGGTTTCTTTCTCATTTGTAATTTTTTTTTTGTTTTTTCTATGATTAAATCATCACATAGAATATGGTTGATTTATCAATTATATCATACTTATTGTATCCATCAATTATAGGAGTTTTGTAATGTGTATCATACATTGTATGAGTTTGCCATATGCACCATGTATATTGATTAATGAATAATATTAATGGAGTGTTTCTTAATTTACGCTACTCATTTTTGTATGTAATTTATGCACTTTTTGTAATTTTTGGTTTTAGCTTTCCTTGCACAATTATAATATTTATGCTTTAATACTATTTACTTAATTCATTGTTCTATATGTTGTATTTCATTTTATACAAACTCTATTATATATTACTCTAAAATTCCAATATATTATTTAATTTTTAATTAATTGAGACGACACAAAAATTATTTGAGCTTGCAAGTTGCATAAAAAAGAAGCAACATAGTTTCCAATTGCATTTTGTTAATGAAATAATTTAATTATAATTATTAATAATTAACTTAGGAGAAACACAAGAAAACCATCAGCAACTTCTTCGAAGTTAAAAAAAGTTGAGCTATAAATTGCATAATAAAAATTATTGTTATTAAACATTAACTTTGGATAAAAATTATACCATCCAATAAATTTAGAATAATTAAATAAAATGTACAATCTAAATTTATATATACCTAAAAGCAAAACCCCATCCCAAAAGTTTTCTCCCCAAAATATATTACCATAAATAAATTCAATTTATATTAGGTAAGTAAAATTAAATTTGGTAAGTGACTAAAATAAGATATAGTAAATATGTAATTACTAATTGTTTTATTATAATGTATAAATAATAATAGTATATTAGGTACATAAAAGTATCAAATATATTAAGTCTTAAATAATTAAATATATTAAATATTAAATATATTCAAAATAATATACATTTATATATTTTATAGTAAATTATAAATAATGATGAATATATGAAATAAAGAAAAAATTAAAAAAATAAATCAATAATATAAACAATTGAAAAATAATGAATTTATTAATTATACAAAACTTTATCTTCAAACTTTACCTTGTTTTGCGGATTTCACAATGATTACATAAAAAAAGAATGAAGGAAAAAAAGTATATTAGCATAATGAAAATCAATATGCTAATAATAAATTAACTTAATTAATACATCTAATAATGTGTATTGGCTATATATCTAATTTCATAATGTGCATTAATTCTTTAAAATTTTATATATAATTTATTTAATTAACATCAGCCCATTTGTCAAGTTTTTTTCTTAAAAAGTATAAATTGATGTTACAAAACATTTATTTGATATAATCATAATTAAATGAAAAACTTAATTAGTGATAATTTCATTAAAGTCTTCATACAACACGATTAGTATAAATACTTAGAATTCTAGAACAAATAGCCAGCCATTCTCATTTTTTGTTTTTGTTTTTGTTATAGTTGATTTTTTTATAGAATTTACTTGTGTTCATTTGTTTGTAGTGATGTATTTATATAATGTTTATTTAATTATATTATTTAGTTTATATTCTCATTTGAGATTGTAGCTAAATTTGAGTGGCGAAAATTTTGAGAGAATTATAACTATAAAAAAATGAAGAAGTGGTTGATTTGCGCTCATTTGGAATTTAAAAAGCATCGATCAAAGGAAATTGAGATCTTTTGTTGTCTTAAAAGTACATTTTGTACAAGGTTTCAATCACATTATTTTTTTTTATCCCTTATGAGGAACAACATAGGCGTTGTTGCACTTTTAGCACAGTTGAAGATCTCAATTTGATCAAAGAAGATTTCACTGTTTCTAATGTACTCTTTTTATGTAATAAATTAAATCACATCCTCCTATTTTATTGTGCATGAATAAATTTGTACATGTATTTATTAATAAATAATATTATATATATATATATATATATATATATATATATATATATATATATATCTATATATATATATGGATTCTGATAGTTGCATATAACATTCTAGATTCACCTTTTTTGGTTTATATATGAAGGATTAACATTTCAAACAAATACTGTTTTGTCAATAATATTTTAAATGACATTTTAATTTTTTTATATTTGAATGGGTAATCATAGATTTTGATGCGGGCCACTAATTTATTACTTATTAATCATGTTTATTATTTAAATTTGATAGAATTGCATCCAAAAATTACACATATTTAAATGCTTATAGAATGAATTTATGAAAATTGAATGTGTTAATATTATATATTTGTTTACCATCAATACACATAAATATATTTCACGAGATTTAAGTATTTATTTACACCTATTTATTTAAATCATATATATATATATATATATATATATATTATTTTTCTTTTAAATTGAGAACAAACATGCCCAATTTGTTGGTGTTTCACATGCAAATAATATTTATGATTGTTTAATGATAATTGGTCATTTTTCATTGGAGTATTTATAATCAAGTTTCATATATTATTTAGAGTAATGAATCATTCTAGGAGTAATCAAATGACTAATTTACATGCGTATTGTCCAAATTATTTTGCTTATATTATAATATATTATATGATATTTAGAGATTAAGGTAATAAAAATTAATATGCGCGAAGATATTTATATTATATTATATTATTACCAATGAATTTCATATATTACAAATTTTAATATAATACTAAATATAATCTCTAATCTTCATTAAATTTTATTTATCATTACTTTTAATTAATAAGTAACGTTAATTTAATTATTAAATAACGTTACCGAAATAATTAATTTAATTTAATTAAATAAAAGCAGAACCCTTACCAAAAAAAAATTTCCCGCCCAATCTAAGCTACAAAAAATAGAACTACAATATATTAGGTAATAATGATAAGTATGGAAAGTTTAATAACCATTATAATTCCTAAATAATTAATATAAGTTATTTTATTATACATACATAAAAATCATATTAGTTAGGAATATGTTTTATTGCATTATTATGGAAAGTCCTTAATCTAATATCGAAATTAATTAATAAAAATAATATAATTATTTTGCTAAGAATGACATTATGGAAATAAATTAATGAAATAATAACTAAATTAAATTATGTACTATAATTAAAGATAAAAAAGTCTAAACTATTATAATTTATAAACAAAAATATATATGTTTAAAATAATATATGTATAGTATACTATTGCAACCAATAAATTAATGATTATTACCTAATTTTTTATATGAAAACCTCGATGAATGAATTTTCTCAATCATTCATGATCATCCCATCAAAAAGGCAAGTCTTAAATTCTTAATCAATTTCGATAATACAAATTAATCCTTGGCTAATTAGAAGGAAATTACAAGCATGTAATTTGATCTTCATTAAATATGATATTTCTATTATGAGCCTCTTAAAATCCTATAAATATCAGTAAGTAGTTAAAATTCACAAATGATCATTTGTAAAGAATTCATGCATGTTTCAAAAAGGAGGAAACATAGTTTACTATGTTGGGAAGTGGAAGTTCTAAATCAAGCTCTGAAGCACCATATTTTACATTTTTTTTTAAATTTTTATGCAATTTTATTATTATTTAGCAACTTTGTGCAAGTAGATTACGATAATTTTAATGTAAGTTGACAATACAATCATAAATATGTGATGACTTTTCCTTGCATTGTATTCATAATCTTTGTAGATTTACTTCTTGCATTTTAGAATAATTGTAATTTTGATTTGACATGATTTTCAACGCTTAAATGAATATAGTCTTTAGTTGAAAGATATTGACACAAATTGTCAAATATATGGGTAAGTTTTGCATTCAAATACCATTAGACATATGAATTTATACAAAATAATATGATTATAATTAAGGAGAAAAAAAGTAAAATCTAAATTCAATCAACCGTCAGAAAACTTTTTTTTTTTTTTTTTTTCTAATAATAGTGTTATTGTTTTACCCATTTAAAAATTTTTCTTTATTTGTACTACATTCAAATTATAGATTATTTTTATGTTGCTATAGAAACGCTCACGAAGAGAGAGAGAGATTTACCAGACAACAAGATGAGGTGCGTGAAGATTAAAGCATTAAATGGGGTGGCATTCAATGTGAGTACTCTCTGAACAACTATACATGCACATGCATATATGAAAGAGAGGGGGAGAGAGAACAAGATTGCATTAATGGCGGAGACACAGATTCATGCAGCATGAGAGAGAGTACGGATCAACTTCAGAAATCGCAATAAACGAACATCCTTTTTCCTTGTGATATGTCTTAAATTGAAAATTGAAACATCTCACTCTCTCTCCAGCTTGGAAGTTTGAAAAGTCTCTTCCTTTCGATTGCCAGATTTCTCGGGCTGATTTCCGCACTCTGCCTTCCTTCATACGTTCTGAATAAACAATTTATAGAATATAATATAGCTATATCGCTTTTGTTAAAATACCACACCTAAACTAATATTTTTGTTTTCAAAATATTTACAAAGCATTTGGTTTATTTTTATGAATTATTATGTATGCTAGTTTTATTGAGTTAAAAGTCCACTGCCCTAGATAGTAATGGTGAACATTTTGTTGAGATGGTGACTTTATGTTTGTGGAATTGTTGCTGCCATTGCAAGGATTCAAGCAGCTTTAGTGAAGGAAGTGAAAACTGGGAATTTGATAATTCATTTTTGAAGAAATAGAAGAAACGTGATTTTAGAAGTAGCAACTTTATTAGTTAGTTGTTGATGTGTTGACACTTGGCATGGCTGGATTAAATCCAACGTTTAGAGAATATAGCAATTAGGAATTAATTTTGTTGATTTTTCTTCACCCATCTTCTTCGTCAATTTCTGGAAGAAGGAGAGAGAAAAAGAGAGCTGGGTTTTCACAGAGCAGCTGGAGAAAAACAAAATCATGAGATTGATTGAGATTTTCTTCCCTCGTTTTGTACTTGTTCAAGACATCTAATAAAAGTGTGTGTGACTCTCCCGTGGATGTAGCCAATTTTGGTGAACCACGTAAATTCCGGTGTCTCGTGTTCTTGATTTGATTCTTGATTAAGCGATTGTTTGGTGTTGTCAACGATCAGATTTTGTGCGCGTTTTCAATTCGTAACAATTGGCGCCGTCTGTGGGAAGCGCTTAAGGTTCTTACATTGCAATAAAGTAGTGAAGCTTGGATCAGCAAGAATTCTGTCACCGGATTTCAATTCAGTTTCTCGGTAAGTTTTGGGTTAAGTTCTCCGTTCTGAATTTTGGGGATTTTTCCATCATCTCTGCAACCCCTCTGTAATCAGCAGTGACTCGCGTGTTTCCTCGGTTTCTTGTGCTGTGATATCTGTTATTGATTTTGGAATTTGGAGTTGGAGGTGGTGGTTGATATTCTGATACTTGGGCGGTTTGATGCCAAGTTTAATCCTGTGAGTGAGCAGAGTGTTGATAATCAGTGTGATATTGCTGTTACTACTTTGGTGAATTTGGTATTGGATTTTTTTCTGTGGCATAACAATCATGGCTGGAAGTCGATTTGAGATCGAAAAGTTTTCGGGGAAGAACGATTTCGAGCTCTGGAAAATCAAGATTAAAGCTATTCTAACCAAGGAAGGGTTAGCCGACGCTCTCCTACCCGATGCAGACAAGGCATTTGTGGGAGAAACTGCTGATAAGAAGGCCAGATTGATGGATAGTGCGATGAGCACTCTACTGCTTAGTCTTGATGATAAGGTTCTACGTGAAGTGTCGAGGGAAAAGACACCGGCTGACATATGGAAGAAACTGCAGAGCCTGTATATGACTAAGTCCATTGCCAACCGTATATACATGAAAAAACGGTTGTATAGCTTCAAGTTCACAGATGACAAGAGCCTCCTGGACCAGCTGGATGAGTTCCATAAGGCTATAGATGAGCTTGAAGGAATAGGGGTAGAAATCGATAATGAAGACAAGGCTATTCATCTTCTCAACGCCCTTCCAAAGTCCTACTCGAACATTCATGATGCTATGGTGTATGGGAGGTCTGAGGGTATAACCCTAGAAGATGTGTTGGCTGCTATTAAACAGAGAGAAATGGAAAAGTTGTCTGATGGAAGAAGTTATGATCAATCAGGTATGGGGTTGTTTGCTAAGCGGGGGCAACAAGATAAGGAAATTGAAAAGCTATCTGAAAAGCAATCCACCGGCATTGAAGGGGTTGGTTTACTGGTAAAGAAAGGTGGTGGAAATACAATGTTTAGAAGGGACTTCAACAAAAGAAGAGAGTTTGATTCTAAAACAACAACACCTATGCAGCAGGAAAACAGAGATCTACAACCTCGAATTGAGACAAGGACTTGCCATTACTGCAAGAAACCAGGCCATTTGATTAAAGACTGCTTCACTTTAAAAGGGAAACATCTATTCCAAAACCGCAGCAATGTTGCTGAAGCTGTGCTAAACTTTGAAGATGAAGTTTTGAGCATTACTGAAGTCAATAGAAGTGAGAGTTGGATACTAGATTCTGGATGCTCTTTTCATATGTGTCAGCACATGGACTGGTTTGTAGATTTGAAGCTAATGGAGAGTGGTTCAGTATTGCTGGGAAATAACAATACCTGTAAAGTAAGAGGCATTGGATCTGTTAGGATCAAGAATCACAATGGCGAATATAAGCTGCTAACCGAAGTTAGATTTATTCCTGAAGTAAAAAGGAATTTGATATCTTTGGGTGTGTTGGAATCTAAAGGCTGCAAGATTGAAGCATATGATGGAGCATTGAAAATCAGCAGAAATGAGAAGGAGATTCTGAGAGGAACACGGATGCACAGTTTGTATTATCTTCAAGCTACAACAATGGTTGAACCTGAAATTGATAAGGATGAACCACATGCTGAAAAGCTGCTAAAGCATTTGGTGATAAACGAACAGAGTAATTCTTCAGAAAATTGGTTAGAAAGTGACAGAGTTAGGAGGGAGATAACTCCTCCTCACTGTTTGGCTGTTACTTGCAACAAAGAGGGACAGAAAATGAGTGGAGGCAAGTGGAAATCTCCAAGAAAGCCACTTTGGAAAATATTTGTGGGTGTTTTGAGGTTTCTTAAGGATTGTGCCTCAAATGTGGGCAAGAGAAGATCACATTCAGATAGTATGTTTAAATCGTTTGGAACAGCAATCATTTGGAAAAAGAAGTTGAAGGCTGCATCTATAAAGAAGGGAGTACCTTCAATATGGTTGTGATGAGTTGATTGGAGTGAGCTGAATTTTGGTCAGCTCTTTTAAGTTCTGTAATGGAACTTAGTGGAGAGGAATACACATGTGTGATGATGGTTGAACACACACAAAGTCAGGAGGGAGATTTGTTGAGATGGTGACTTTATGTTTGTGGAATTGTTGCTGCCATTGCAAGGATTCAAGCAGCTTTAGTGAAGGAAGTGAAAGCTGGGAATTTGATAATTCATTTTTGAAGAAATAGAAGAAACGTGATTTTAGAAGTAGCAACTTTATTAGTTAGTTGTTGATGTGTTGACACTTGGCATGGCTGGATTAAATCCAATGTTTAGAGAATATAGCAATTAGGAATTAATTTTGTTGATTTTTCTTCACCCATCTTCTTCGTCAATTTCTGGAAGAAGGAGAGAGAAAAAGAGAGCTGGGTTTTCACAGAGCAGCTGGAGAAAAAAAAAAATCATGAGATTGATTGAGATTTTCTTCCCTCGTTTTGTACTTGTTCAAGACATCTAATAAAAGTGTGTGTGACTCTCCCGTGGATGTAGCCAATTTTGGTGAACCACGAAAATTCCGGTGTCTCGTGTTCTTGATTTGATTCTTGATTAAGCGATTGTTTGGTGTTGTCAACGATCAGATTTTGTGCGCGTTTTCAATTCGTAACACATTTTAAGAGAGTAATGTTTGATGGAATGTTAGTGAGGGCCATGTTACTAACACTAACCTGCAGCAAAAAACTTTAACACATTGTTATGATCTAAAAATGAGCAAGCTCATTTTGGAGTCCATTAAAGAAGAAAGCCCAAGAAAGGATCCTAAAGTACCAAGGCAAGCTCTTCGACCTCTTATTTCTGGGCCGAACTACCTCTGAGCCGAGCTACACAGTTTGAATGTTGCGAATAGCTACATCATCGAATTGAATTGCATCAAAGTGAAACCAGCTCGAGTGAAGGGACGCGACTGTTCGAGACACTGGTTCGACCGAAGCATTAAGATTATTCGGCTGGAGTCGCCTCCTTGTATTTACTTCCTATAAGTAGGGCTACATTTATTGTAAAAAGACAGATTGAAGTCAGCAATAAATATAGCAATAAAAGCATCAAGTATTCAAGCTCTATTTACAAGCAAGCATTTATATTAAGTTCGTCCATATTTCCTTACTTATTTGTCAAGTATTCTTATTTTAAAAAAATCTTATAAAATTCCACCATTAACAATTGGCGATAGAAGGAGGGCCGAGTAAGAAAGAAAGATGTGAAGTGTGAATAAGTAAGTTTGACACACGATTGTCAAACTTACCTGCGAATAAGTAAGTTTGACACACGGTTGTCAAACTTAACTCGCTTTGATAGGTTGAAGGTAATCTTATCCTTACCGTCAAACTTTGATATTCACATGTCAAACCTTATCTGCTTAACTTTGACTTCTCAATGTCAAAGTTCCGAATCTGTTTGTTGCAACTAATTCCTCACCAGGAAGGTTCAGATCGCAGCCCAGAATCGATGACGGAAGGACGCACACGGAAACAACTCGAACAGATACAATGGGAAAATCCAATGCCTATGACTCGACCCTTAGAGAACCGTAGGCAAGAATGCGAACGAGCCCCTACGACTCAAAAAGAAACCCGGATCACAATTGAAGGATATAACAAAGACGCCACAAACGGCTGTGGAATTCCGTTTGATAAGTCGAATTCGAATTTCAAGGAAGCCACAGAAATTCAAAAATTGAGCTTTCAGAATAAAGGAGAAAACCTCACAAATTTTATTAAACTGAAAACTGCCCTAAAATTGTTCAATACAAGGCCTATATATAGGCAACTCAAACCCTAAACTAATAAGGAAACTATTTTAAATAATTAAAAGGGCATAAATTCGAAAATTAACTTAAATAATGCCCAAACATGTTGGCCCAAAATAATTAAATAAATTAAACTAAAAAATTCAAAAATTAAATTAATCTTCAATTAATTCTCTAATATCAGCCCACCAGGATCTCCATCACTATTGTACCATGTGGTGACACCAGAAAATGGTATAATGCATCTAACTCTGACGTGTCAATGTCTGAGTGCGTTTCAGGTTAAAGAAATGAGGAAGAAGGGAAACTTTGTCAATTTTCCAAAAGAGATGGAGAAAGTCAGAGATCTCTTTAACATTGTGGATAGAAGATGTGAGGAACAAAGTCACGAAATGGAAAGACTTAAAGAAGAGAATCAGTCCTTAAGAAGACAACTTATGAGGTTAGAAGTTTTTCTCACTTGGAGGGAAAAAGATGTCAGTCATCTCAAGGATAAACTGAAGGAAGCTGATTCTTTCTTTGACAAAATAAATCGAGGACCAGACACTCTTGATGAGATCCCTGCCACTAAGACAATTAATGGTAGTGGACTTGGGTATGAAGATCAAACGACTCCCAGTTCTAATCTTTTTGATCCTCAGAACATGATCAAATTTACAAAGGGGGAGTCTGACACCAGAGTGTCAAACGAGAAGGAAAAGTAAAAAAAGTATGTATGTCATTACTGTAACAAGGCAGGTCACATCAATCCTTTCTGCAGAAAAAGGATTGCAGATGAAAATCGGAAAACAGGTTCAATTTGTTTTGTTGTGTATACTTCGTTAAAGATTAACATTGCAGGTACATGGTACTTTGACAGTGGCTGCTCCAGACATATGACAGGCGATCGATCATGTCTGTTAGACTACTCAGAAATTTGTGGTGGTTCTGTAACATATGGAGGAGGAGCTAAATGAAGAATTACAGGCAAAGGAACCCTGAACGTGTCAGACTTCCCAAAACTTCAACATGTGTTGTAAGTGGAAGGTCTTACAGCTAATCTGATCAGCATAATTCAGCTATGCGATGATGGGATGGTTGTCAAATTTGACAAGGACGATTGTGAGGTATGCGATAAAACTAACAGGTATGTTATGTTTGGCAGTCGATCCTCAGACAACTGCTATAAAGCAGAACAAGAAGGAAGATACCTGGTGTCAAAACCTGATGAAGCTCAACTGTGGCACAAGAAGATGGGACATGCAAGTACACATTGCATTCAGAAACTTCTTAAAGCTAATGCAGTCAAAGGAGTTCCAAACCTAAAGTTTAACCCCGACAAAGTTTGTGGTCCATGTACAAAAGGTAAACAGGTTCGTACATCTCATCCCGTCACCGATTCTGTTAACACAAGCACATGTTTTGAATTACTTCACATGGATTTGATAGGACCTATTGAAGTTGAAATTATAGGTCAGAAAAGATATGTGTTAGTTTGTACAGATGATTTCTCAAGATTCACGTGGGTTGAATTTCTAAGAAAAAAGTCTGAAGCCTTTGATCACTTCAAGAAGCTATACAAGAAATTCAAGAAACTCTATCACTCCAGTGTCATACGAATTCGAACAGACCATGGGAGAGAGTTTGAAAACGAAATCTTCAACCAATTTTGTGAAAGAAAAGACATCTCTCACGAATTCTCAGCACCCAAGACACCACAACAGAACGGAGTGGTGGAGAGAAAGAATCGAACACTTCAGGAAATGGCCCGAGTCATGATAAACTCAAAGAACCTTTCTAAAAGGTTGTGGGCTGAAGCTGTAAACACTACATGTTATCTGATCAACAGGGTCTATCTCCGGCCTGGAACAAAGACCACACCTTATGAGATTCTTAATGGTAAGAAACCTAACCTAAAGTACTTACATGTCTTTGGTTGTATGTGTTTTGTGTTGAACGACAGGGATTATCTTACCAAACTGGACACAAGGAGCAGTAAAGCCCTATTCCTTGGGTATGCTAGCAACAGCCGAGCCTATCTAGTCTACAACCTTTACACTCAAACAATTCAGGAGTCAGTCAATGTTGTGTTTGACGAAGCTGGCTCTCTGATTGAGAAGATCGATGAATTAGATGCATCTCATCTAATTGAAAGTTCTGAAGAACTGTCTACCACTGAACAGTCACCTAGTGATCAGCCTACCAGGAGTCAAACTTCACCAAGCATTGACACAAATGAGCACTCTGACACCCCAGTGTCAAACCATGAAAGAAGGGATCCTCCTCTCATAATAAGGAAGGATCATCCGACATCTCAGGTAATAGGAAGTGTTACAGAGGGAATCCAAACAAGGAAGAAAGATCGTGTCAATTACCGAGAGATGGTTAGATCGGTGTGTTTGTCGTCAAGGTTTAATCTCCTACACTCTGCTTATTATTTATCTCTAACTGAACCCAAGAATGTCAAAGAAGCTCTTGCAGATGAATTCTGGATTAAGTCAATGCAAGAAGAACTCAGTCAATTCGAGTATAATGATGTCTGGGAGCTGGTTCCAAGACTGAAGGATAAAAATGTTATTGGAACCAAGTGGATATTAAAAAACAAAATAGAAGAAAAGGGAAATGTTGTGAGAAACAAGTCGAGATTAGTTGCTCAGGGGTATACGCATGTTGAAGGCATTGACTTTGACGAAACATTTGATCCTGTGGCAAGATTAAAATAAATCCGTCTCCCAATAGCCATTGCGTGTGCTGTTGATTTCTCTCTTTATCAAATGGATGTTAAAAGCGCCTTCCTGAATGGGATCCTGGAAGAGGAAGCTTATGTTGAGCAACCTAAAGGGTTTGAGGATCTGTCAAAGCCCGATCATGTCTACAAGCTCAAAAAGTCCCTCTACGGATTATAACAAGCTCCACGCACATGGTATGCTAGACTCACAGAATTTCTGTTGGATCTAAGGTTTGTAAGAGGTAATTCTGATAAAACCCTCTTTGTCAACATTTAGGAAATAATTTTATTATTCCTCAAATTTACGTTGATGATATTGTTTTTTGTGCGTCAGATGTCAAACTTGTAGATGAGTTTGTCACGAACATGTCAAACATGTTTCAGATGAGCAAGGTAGGTGAATTAAATTATTTCTTAGTTCTTCAAATTATGCAACGTCACGAGGGAGTATTTATTTCACAGTCAAAATATGCGTTAGGAATAGTTAAGAGATTTGGATTAGATAGTGCTAAACATATGAAAACTTCCATGGGTAGTAGTGATAAATTATGTAGAGACAGTTCTGGTGTCAAAGTCTGTTGGGAAATCTGGCTAAGTTTCCTTTCCCTCAGTAGCACTCATAGAAATGTTGTGATTTTGATTAAGGGGCGGCGCACGAATCACAAGGCTATTTGTTAGATCATAGTTTTGGTGCATCAAATCCTAAGTCCTACCAGCGTCAGTTTTGTCTCTAGAATAGCTCTAGTCTCAAATGTAAAGTCCTGTTTAGGTCTTTTGAGTTGTAAGTCGTAGCTGATCAAGACTCATGCTGGCTACTGTTCACCAGCATGAGATGTGCTTACCAGTTGAGAGAAGTCTCACCAGCAAAAGCGACTGACAAAGACTCATGCTGACACTGTTCATCAGCATGGAGTAGAGCTATTGACTGGTTACTGTTCACCAGCAGAATATGTGTTCTGGCTGACACTATTCACCAGCGGTGAAGCCACCAGTCACGGGAGATTTCAAGAGATAACATCAGACGAATTGGTAGACCTTGATTGTGCTAAGGAAAGTCACCAGCAGAGACTGCCAGCACTAGATCACCAGTACAATCTACCAGTTGGATGTTACCAGCAGAATTCAAGATTCGCTCTCCCAAAGACTTAGAGACAAAAAGAAGATTCGTCGAGGAATAAACTGACAAGAGGACTTCCTTAAAGTCTATCAGTTCAAGACACCAGTTCCGATTCCTCGTACTGACTTAAAGAGCCGTTCTGACACAAAGAGATCTGTGTCAGATAAAGTGGACAAAAGCATGGCGCTTTCCGGAAATTCCTACCTGCCGCCGTCAGAAGGACATGCGACGACAGAGACCTTTTCCGGATGAGTCCAAACGGCTAGAAATTTGAATGGGATCCTGCGTCTATAAATAGGTTGGAGCTACCAACATTTAAGACGCTTGCACGCTTGCTTCCCAACATTCAATACTCTTCACCTACCGAAAGACTGAAATTTATTACGCTCAAGCAAGTAAAAGCATACAACTTTCGAGGCCTTTCTAAAGGCTATCCGTGTGTTGATTTATTCAATCACGAGACTTCAAGCTTCCAGCTTGTAAGTTACAGATCTCTTTGGTGTACTTTCTCTTCCGAGGAAGTTCACAGCAGCTCTTGTGCCAGCCAGCACTTGAGTTATTACGGGCAGTTTGCCGTATTGAGAAGACTTGTTCTTGGGAGAACTAAACACCCAACTTGCTGTGGAGGTTGAAGTGACGTGCTCGCACTCCACCAGCCGAGAAGAGAGTTGAAGAAGGACAAGGCCGGGAGCGGTTGATCTAGTGAACTGGTGGACGAGGCATTCACCAGCTAGAGATAGATCGTAGGACGCTTGTACCCGATTACTCTTAGTGAAATTTCCAGTGCTACGACTGGAGAGTGGACGTAGATCAGTTGATCGAACCACTATAAATCCTTTGTCTTTTATCAGCTTTCTGCATTTCTTACTGATTTAAAACCCAGCACCCAAGTGCTGGTGTATATCTGAAAACTGATATAACTGTGCAAACAAGGCCAAAAACATTCTAAGTCTTGAGCTATCAGCTGACGAGTCAGTCGCCAGTCAGCTGAGTACTCAGAGTGCCAGTTGACTTACCAGCTGACAAGGTCCCAGTCAGCTGAGTAACCAGCAGAGCGCAAGAAACGAACTAACACATTTTCCGCTGCCAAGTTATACCCTGATAATCCGGGACCAACAAAGTCGAACCAACTCTTTACCGTAGCATGATAGGAAGTCTCTTATATTTGTCTGCTAGTCGTCAAGGTGACGTGGACGATAGGAAAAGCACAAGTGGTGGAGGTTTTCTGATAGGTGCAAACTTGGTGTCATGGTCAAGCAAGAAATAGAATTGCATTTCATTATCAACGGCTGAAGCTGAGTATATCTCAGCAGCCAGTGGGTGCACTCAACTACTTTGGATGAGACAAATGTTAGAAGACTATGGTTTGCCTACTGAAACTCTGACTCTCTTGTGTGATAATGCTAGTGCAATAGAAATCGCTAAAAATCCTGTCCACACTCACGCACAAAGCACATTGACATAAGACACCACTTTATACGTGATTTGGTTGAAAAATGTTTAATTACTTTAAAGTTTGTCTCAGCGAAAGAACAAATAGAAGATATATTTACTAAAGCTTTTGACTTTGAGAGATTCTCATATTTGAGAAAATCTCTAGGCATGTGTAACCCCCCTGCCTAATGGTTTGACTATATGTGACTGCTCGCCAATCTTTGACACTGTGTTGTTAAAGTTTATTATTTTTGTCGATTCATTATTTTTATGTTATAAAACTGAGAGATACAAGAGTGAGATCTCAAAGTTATAAAACATGGTGATTGTGATCTATTTATGTTTCAAATTGACTGGAAGTACTGTGGACAGAAAGTTGTTAGAACTCTGACCATGTGGAATCAAAGTTTATTTGTGAAATAAATGGGCTGTTTTGATTCATTTATCTCATTTAGTACTAAAGATTGGACGTGATTAGGCACACAATATTTGTGGAAGGAATAATGAGATTGTTTTTATCGACATTTTGTAACTTTGACATCCTAGTATCAAACTTGGTAGCAGTCATCATATTTTAAATCTTTTTTTAACTTTATTTTTTTCTTTGCAAGTTTGTTTTATAGTTGTTGCGAATTTTAAGGTTTTTAAATTTTAATTTAACCTAATTCGATTTAATCTGTTTTAATTTGATATTTACCTAAGTTTTAGGAGTTTGTCTTCTAGATTGTTTCTTCATTATCTTTGATTAAAATTTGAATCCCATTATTTTAGATAATATTGTTATATTTGTTACACACCTTGCACACCTCACCCCCTACTTAAGTGTTTTCCTGCAGATACTATTCACATCAATCACTCACGTCTCTCAAGGCACCCTCTCCTCCACACAACCGTTCACCTCCTCTCCCTCACACAACTCACTCAATTCTTTCACATTCTCTCTCTCTAAAACCTCTCATCTCTCTCAATTAACCACCATGGCCGATAAAAATCTCCAAGACCTCATAGCCAAACTCTAGCCTCACCAGACGGAGCCAAGACTCTCCAACGCCTTCTCCAAAGACAAATGGAGAAAGCATCCCAGTCCTCCGCCTCACAACCCGCCATGGAAGGTACCTCAATTCCTCCCTCCTCTAAAACTTTAACCACGCCTCCGGCCACCTCTGAAATTACACCACCACTTACTTCTGCCGCAACCACTCCTCAAATCATCTCGGAACCTTCACCCTCTCACCCTATTGAAATCACTCAACCACCTACTGAACCAACACCCTCTCTCACCACTAAACCCGAGCCGAAAGAACACGCCTCTCCTCCCAAACCTTCAATCGAAGAGTCTGACAAGGCCTTTCATGAAGAAACAGAGAGGATTTTGAAGGAACCCTTCCTCCAACCAGATTCAACCGCTCAATCCTCTAAACCCTTCCAAGATCTACCTCTGTCATCTGTTGGAGTGAACCTTTCTGAGGTTGTACATGAGCCGCCTCTACTTTACGCGCTGTCTGGTCAAGAAGGCTTCCCCATTGATGCTGATCAACCGGGAAATCTGAAGTTGATCTCTGATGTTATTCAACAACTTGAGGTAAAGCAACTGGAGAGAAGGTTCGAAAGGATTTTTCGAAGATACCTTGAAGAAGAAGTACCAAAAGCACGCTGCCACTCGCCGAAAGAAAGTGAAGCCAAGAAAATTCCAAAAGAGCCTCACCGATACCCCTCACAATTTCTCTAAAGATGTTGATGTGCGGGAACAGCCCTTGAAGTCTGACATTGTCCTGTCAGACTTTGAGTCTGATGAACCAGATAGCTCCGATGACGAGGACTTTAAGGCCGATCCTCAAGAAACCGAACAAGCCGAAGAACAAGCTGACTCCAGCGGAGAGCAACGAGAAACAAAAAGGAAGAGGTCTGAAGGAGAGACCTCTGTCAAGAAAACCAAATCAAAGCCTAAACAGTCTGTGTCAAAGTCCAGCAAATGTCCACCAAAGTCAATCTCTCCTGAACAATCCGAGACCAAGCGGTCAAAGAAGCCAAAAGTCGAGCAATCCGAGTTTTTAGAACTCTCATCCTAGAAAGGAAAAGGTACTCTGTCCTCCTCCTCAGACGAAGACTCTGATTATGATGTTGGTCGCTCATACTCTGAGAAGTACTATCACTGTTTGGCTAAGTCACTTAAGGTGCTTTACTCTAAGAGAGAGTTCAAAATTGAGAAAATGATGGATAGTTCTATGTTTTTGAAGTTTGGGTTAGACTTGCTTAGGAAAAGGGGGCTTCTCAAAACTGTGACTGACTTTACTTCGTTTAGCCCTACTTTAGTTCTTAAATTTTTCGCCAACATGCTGAAAGATGAGGTGTTTCAGTCCGACAAACACAAGTTTGGGAAATCCTTTGTTAGAGGGAAGGTTATTAAGTTTGATCCTGATTCTATTAATGCCTTCCTTGAGTTGAAGTCTGAGACTGTTGAAGCCTTGTCAAAGTCTGCTGAAAAGGAGTTGGCTGAGGAACTAACCGGGGGAAAACACAAGACTTGGGTTGCTAAGATGCCGGTTTCAACTCTGACCTGCATGTACGTTGCACTGTTCAAAATTTGTGTGCATAATTGGCTGCCCAACAAGAACATGTCGGTGGTTTCCTGGGAGCAAGCTGAACTTCTATAAAGGGTTGGGACTGGCCTACCCTTCAACTTTGGCCAAGCAGTATTTACTAACACTTTTCATGCAGTGTCAAAGTCAGATACCACCTATCTACCGCATCCTTGCCTTCTCCATGCGCTAATCATTTCTTAAGGAGTCACGCCGATCGACGAAGAACTACAGTCTGACCCCATTCCTTTAGTGTTTGAGCAAAATCTGACCAGAAAGGGAGACACAAGGGTCAAAGACTTGCCCTATGTGCTGAGTGACACTTCCGGGGACGAAGATGTGGATGTTGGTTCTTCTGCTCAAGATCGCACTTCAAAGATTCATCAAGCCAAGCGGCTTATCAAGCAAGCACTGAAGCTGCTACAGGATCTGGAGTAAGCTTTCCTACCTGTATCATTCAGGGGGAGAACTTGGTGGAAGCTGCCGAAGATGTTGGAATGCTGCTTTAACTCTGACCCCCCTGCTGCTGCTTTATTAAAATTTTGCTTTTGAAAACGCTGTTTTAACTCTGACCCCCTGCTGCTGCTTCATTAAAACTTTGCTTTTGAAAACAATTTGTTATGTTTTGATGTTTTTATGTTTTTGCTACTGAATATTTATGATTAAGGGGGAGTTCGTTACAAACCTTGTAATCATTATGTTTTGCTTATGCAATGGTTCGTTTTGCTTATGGTTGATCCATTTTTTATTGCTTTTATTATGGTTGCGCCATATGGATTTGTGGCAATGAATGCTAGTTTGTTATGGATGATCCATATGGAATGGTAACAGGTCGGATAAGCTTAAGGGGGAGATTGTGAAGTGCGAATAAGTAAGTTTGACACACGGTTGTCAAACTTACGTGCGAATAAGTAAGTTTGAAACACAGTTGTCAAACTTACCCCGCTTTGACAGGTTGAAGGTAATCTTATCCTTACTTTCTAACTTTAACATTCACATGTCAAATCTTATCTTCTTAACTTTGACCTCTCAATGTCAAAGTTCCGAATCTATTTGTTGCACCTAATTCCTATCTTTTAGGAAACTTATATCTATCTATTTAATGACGTTTTAACATGTCCTATTTATTAGGATTCAGATATATTATGCCTATTAATTATGTCTTATTAATTATATACTTTATATTATTATTCTAGGTTGTTATTCTAGTTGCTAAATAATAGGGAGCACCTCTACATCTTTATCTAACCCCCACATGAGTTAGTGGGAGTTCATTTTTGTCGTATGAACAGGTAAAGACGTGGAAAAGGGACATGATCCATTGCCAAGTAGTGGAAGAGGTGTACGAGTGCTCCAAGACAAATAAATAGAAGACGAAGAAGACTAGAGACGTGTGGATCTGAGGTTAGACACATTCATACGAGCTCTCTAGGCTGAAAAGTTTTCTCCCAATCATTCACCGAGTACACGAAGATTACAATCGAGTTGTGGAATCCATCTCTGGAGAGTGAATCCTACGGTGGAGGAGCAATTGGGTTGTATTGTGTAGTTTTTGTGTTTGATTGCTTTCGTAGGAATTTTACTAAGGAGTGAACTTAGGAAAATTTCTATCTTGTTTAGTATTTTGTTCTTCACTTGTAAAAACTTTGTTTGAATAAGTGAAAACTATTTTGCCGTGTGGCTCTCGAGGGTTTATGATTTATAAACCTTCGAACAATCAATTCCGCTGTGTCAAATTCTTTTACATTTTACGCTTTGACTTTTGTGTGTCAAACATTATATTTACTTTATCTTTGACACCATTGTGTTAAACTCGGGCACTAAAGTCTATCAACTTTAAATCCCCTTCAAATAATCACATAATATACAATCAATTAGTATGGATAGTCTAAGTATTTCTATCAGTCCTAACTGATAATACTTGACGTAATCAGGACCTATGACTGACAACCAAACTGACATCTCCCAACAGTCAACTTGTTTTCTCTCCCTTCGAAACACGCACGTGATTTCAACAAACTCAAACTAAATTATTAACCAATCCTTATATTTACGTATCCAACTTGATTATGTAATTCAATATTTTCATAAATATTTGAAATGTCGTTAAATTTAATTGATATAACTAAATAGATAATTGAACTAATCCATAAATCATATATGAGTTAATAACAAATCATAATAATAAAATAATCTAAATAAATAAATAAAGTTTCTTTATTTTTTTTTACAAAATACCATAATAATAATAATAATATATATATATATATATATATATATATATATATATATATTTTAACACACAACGAACACACATGAAAATATAAATATATATATATACATATATATAATATAATATATGAGAGAGAATGAAGAATTAATTTTTTTTTTTTTTTTATATATAATTACATACACACATAAGAGATAGAGAGAAACGGCGCCGGACAAAAAGAACAGCAGCAACTACCGGAGCAGCGCCGATCGACGGCCAACCGTGTCGACCGCCGCCCACCCCATCGTTCGGATCAGCCACGATGATCGTCGTCGACGGAGAAGTAGCAGCTCGTGCGAGCTTCGCCGGTCCAATCCCGACGACTTCTGCCTCCCCCACATAACCCAAAATGCTCACAGACCTTCCTAGACTCTACCCACATGCCTCAAATGACCGGAAACTGCAACAATTGCCGGAAAAAATGGAGGTAAAGCTTA
Organism: Plectranthus barbatus; assembly: GCA_026898455.1. Classification (NCBI taxonomy): domain Eukaryota; kingdom Viridiplantae; phylum Streptophyta; class Magnoliopsida; order Lamiales; family Lamiaceae; genus Plectranthus; species Plectranthus barbatus. The sequence continues at coordinate 167,788 of JAPKLW010001301.1, forward strand.
CCGGCGGAAAAATGTTTCAAACTCCGGCAACGGCGTTCCGGTGGCTGGGCTGGTCGTAACTGTATACCAAAATGCTCCCTACGACATTAGGAACACATATATATAAGCTACAAATCGATCCATCAACGTTTAGTATGATTTCTAAACCAATATCGAAATATTATCGTAAACACCTTTACGAGCTTGTAACTCCTCTGATACTCGATGACACGGAGCCTGCTTATATTTATTAGAAACCTTGAAGAACCAGCTCTCGAATGGTGGTGGTAGCGTGGCCAATGGTGTATGGAGGTGGCCGGAATAAAGCAAAACAGAGGCGTTGGCGATGGGGTTGGCGTACAGCGGTTTGTGGAGTGAAAATGAAAATGAAAATGAAATAAAATTGTGATTACTTTTCTTTTTGTTTTGATAATTCATTATCAACCCACCACCGCCTCCTCTGAAATCCACCGTCCCAAACATCCAATTAAATGAAACCAAACAAACATGATACATGGTGTTTTTCTTCGAAATGAAGAATTCTCCCCCCTCCACCTCAGTTCAAATATAATTTCCTCCGTTAACTCGGCTTCTCGGGTTCAAATTAAATAAATAATTATATGAAAACGCTCCATTCGACGAGTCCATCTCATTCATATAATTTTCCAAATTTTCGGAGATAAAAATTATCCAATTTTCTATTTAATTCAATATTTAATTAAATATTAGTTTGACCTCGAAAAAATATTCCGATCGTTTCGTATGCTTCCTTATTTTATTTCCAAGCATTTCCTAGCTCGGTTTAAGAATCAAACCTCCCGAGTGAAAGCTGTAAATTTAATTATATTTATTAATGTTCTAATTAATTTCTGTATGCACTCGTCCATCTTTTATCAATTTGTGATATCACGGTCACTCTCATTTTCTCGAAATGATTCCAATGATATAATAATATCAAAATTTGGATTCTTAAATATCGATGGGCGTTTAATTGTTTCTCAAAAATGAATAAATAAAATATTTGTAAAATAAAAATAATCCTTTATTTAAAATAATTAAGCATAAATTCGCTTAATTTTACACTGGATATTACATTCACCCCATCTTGCAGAAATCTCGTCCTGAAATTTACTAAGGTGCTATAAACAGCCCAGGGTAGTTATCCCTCATCTTATCTTCAAGTTCCCCCATAGCTTCATCGAGCACGTGGTGTTTTCTCAAAATCTTCACAAACGATATTGTTTTATTTCTAAATCCCTGCGTCTTTCGATCCTAAATAGCTTTTGGCTTTACTCCATAATGTAAGTCTGGGTTCAAAGCAATTTCCTCCTATGAATCACGTGTTTCGGATCATACACATATTTCCTCAATTGTGACACGTAAGACACATTATGTACGTTTCCCATATTTAGAGGCATAGCTATACGATACGCTACCGGCCTATCCGCTCCAAGATCTCATAGGACCCTTACGAAACACGATCATAGTTTCCCTTCGGAGGCAAGACCTTTAGAAATACCTTGCCTCCTCTCTCAATCTATAATTCAACTCTTCTTGAATCTGCATAAGATTTTTGTCGACTCTGACCCTCCTAGATTCTGTCTTAAATCTGACGAACAATCTCGATCATCTCACTAAAGACGTCAGGCCTGAGAACTTGTCTCTTTCCCACTTCATCCAAATATAGAGATGAATGACACTTTCTTTCCTACTATTCTGACCAGGCTATATTCTTCTTCCTACCGTTCCACTAATACACGGTCTTCAAGTCCTGATTCATACTCGTATTCATTGGGTGAGCGGTATACAAGTATCATGAGCTTTATTCACAATTTCTCCCTCAAGTCTCCACAGTTAGGCACAAGAATTCTGTTTTTTTACATTAGCGCATTATCCGGCGTTTCCTTGAAATCGCCTGTCTACTTGACTCTGATCTTTTAACATAATTTCTCAAGATTCATATCCTTTCTCTGTGCCTCAATCGTTTTTTTTCTCAGTTCCGGCACGAAAGTCAAAGCAGCTAGGTCACATCTCTTTTTCGCCGGTGGTGATATCACCTCATGATGATGTCTTTCAAAATCTCTGATTAGACTATTCTCTTTGGTGAGCATACATCCTAATTGTGCTTCTCTTTTATGGCTCAAAGCATCAGTTACAGAATTTGCTTTGTCGGGGTGATAGTTTATTGTCAAATTGTAATCATTGACTAATTCAAGTCATCTCTTCCGCCTCATATTCGAGTTCTTCTGCTCGAAGAAGTACTTCAAGCTCTCACGATTCCTGAATATGGCACACTTGACTCCATAGTGATGGTGTCTCCAAATCTTTGATGTTTGAATTATAGCCGCTAACTTAAGATTATGAGTCATGTAATTCAATTCATGCGGTCTCAATTGTCTCGTCGCATAAGCTATCACCTTTCCATTTGCATAAATACACAACCGAGTCTATTCTGGATGCGTCGGTGTAAACTTCAAAATTCTTATCTAACTCTGTCACTGCCAAAACTAGCGTGGTTGTCAAAAGCGGCTTCCACTTCTGGAAACTTTCTTCGCAATCATTTGTCTATTCAAATTTTGTTCCTTTCTGAAGTAGTCGTGTCATCGGTCTTGTAATTCTCAAGAAATCCTCGATAAACCTCCTATAATATTCTGCTAGTCCAAGAAAACTTCTGATCTCTTTCAGCGTGGTTGGTAACTTCCACTTCATCACTGTCTGGATCTTCGATGGATTTGCTCTAACACCGTCGGCTGACACGATGTGACCAAGAGATGTTACTTCTCTTAGCCAAACTTCACACTTGCTAAACTTGACGTATAGCTTCTCATTCCTGAGAGTTTGTTATACCTTCCTCAGATGCTGTTCGTGTTCTACTTCCCTCTCCAAGTAAATAAGGGTATCGTCGTTAAACACCTAAACATAGCTATCGAGATAAGGATGAAATACCTTGTTTATCATGACAAACTTATAATCATTAATCTGGGAAAACGGACTCGCTCCTTTGAGTTAACCCTACAATCATCAATCCTCGATAAAAGAATAACAGTTCCTTAATGTCAATTTATTTAGCTCTTGATAGTCGATGCACTTTCTCATTGAATCATCCTTCTTCTTGACAAATAAGACCGATGCTTCCCAAGTTGACACACTTGGTCAAAATGAGTCCATGTCCAATAATTCTTATAATTGAACCTTCAATTCCCGTAATTCCTTCAGTGCCATGCGGTATGGTGCCTTGGAAATCAGAGCTGCTCCCAGTTCTAAGCTTATCGGAATTTCACCTACCTATTTGGCAGCATTCTTGGCGATTCCTCTAGAAACACGTCTTCAAACTCCCTCACTACCGATATAAGAACGCCTAGTCCTCAGGCTTGTCTGGCATGCGCTGAAATGACTGCACATGTTGCCTACTTCTAAACTTATAAACAAACGATTCTTCGTTTCCTGGCTGCGGAATAATAATTCCTTTCGTAACGCAAGATCGTCGCTTTATTTTCCGACAACCAATCCATTCCTAAAATCCCGTCTACGTTATACATGTTCATCACGTTCATTTCAGCCACTAGAATCTTGTGTTTGTATGATCTGATTCTCAGATTACAGCATACTAAGGTAGTTGTAATTATTTCTCCTGAAGGCATTTCTATGTTAAGTTCATGACGACTCTTCTCTTCCTTAAGCTCTAATATCTCAACACATGCAAATGAAATAAAGGTATGGGATACTCCAGTATCAATTAATACCATGACAGGTAAATTATTAATAACACCCATACCTACGAGATTTCCCTCGTCTACATGGTGATTGACAATTTTATCTACCTCCTCCTCGATTACCGGCATTGCCTCTCTAAGGCTGTTGATTACCTCTGATCGCCTTTAGTTGTTGTCTGACCGACTTTGGGAAGTTCTGACGGCTTCTTTCCTCACTTTGGGGTGAAGAACACTGTCTGGCAAATTGTCCTGTGCCTCCACAATTAAAACACTTGTTCACTCCCTTCAGGCACCCTCCTGTGTGTCTTCGTCCACAGTTGCCACAGTTCGGCAATTCCATGTTTCTCTGCTCATTCCTGGGAGTCATATGTGTATTAAACCTCTGATAGGTCTGATTGAAATTGCGCCTTTGGAAGTTCTGATAATTTCCCTGATCTGGGCGCTTTTAACTATTTTGACCCTGGTAAGACTGCCCTGGAGTGTCTTCCCACTTTATTTTCTATGCCGGGGCTGGAGGTTGGGGTTCCTGAGCTCCCCATATCGGCATCTCTTTCTTATTCTTTGAGGCTTCGATATCCAGAGCCATACTCAACAATTCCTGGTAGCTCAATCTTTTAATCGTAGCCAACTGCGTACAAATGTCTTCCCTTAAACCCTCTCGAAATTTGTCTGCCATCTTCTCAGGTGTATCCGCATGATGCAGTGCAAGTTGTAGTAATTCGCCAAATTTCGTGTCATATTCTTCGATAGTCATCTTGTCCTGTTCTAGTAAGAAAAATTTAATCTCCTTATCCCTTCGATATTGCTTCGGGATAAATTTCTCGTACATAGCTCCCTTGAAGCTCTCCCAACCTATCTGTTGTCGCTCGGTCGGTGCTAGAGATTTCTCATATATTTCCCACCAGCGATCTGTCTTTCCTTTTAGTTGGTAAATCATACAGTTCACCATTTCCGATTCCGTGCACCGCATGTGCCGGAATATCTTCTCCAACTCTCTCACCCAGTCTTCCGCAGCTGCAGGACCTTCTGTCCCGTCGAAGGTGGGTGGTTGTTCCTTGCGGAAGGTCTCCACAAGCTTGAAAGATGATGTGGCGGTTGCTCTTTCAGGTGGGGGCTGGTGACCTGCACTCGACATGGTAACACCATCTCCATCTGATAGAATTTTGTACTCCTCAGAGTCATGAAACATAGGGGCTTCTTCCACTATCGGAGCCTGGGAATTGTTTGGAGGATTTGCTCTTCCTCGACCTCTTAAACGTCCTCGGCCTCTTCCACGGCCGCGACCTCTTCCACGTCCTGGGTTTTCCATAGTCCCGGATATTCTGTAATGTCATAATTTAATTAGTACTGACATATATAACCTTTAGCGAAACAACACATCAAATTCTAAAACACGCCATCATCCAACAAACTCAATGTTCATAAAACAGAGTAACAACTGACAAAACATAAAACGAAGATCAAGGCACAATAACACATAATGTCCGTCCTTTCTCCAAACTCCATACCACATAATACATCATCATCAACTCATAGATGTCTCTAGGCAATAATGTAAGCCTGTAACTAACACTTTCTCGAGATATTTTGGGTTTTCCCGAACTAGATTGGAAGTTCAATCGCAAACTTATTCTCTGAGATATTTCCGGTTCAACAGTATCCATAGTTTTACTCACTTAAACTCAATTCACAAGATTGAGCTATATCCACATATTTCTAGCTCTCTTTCATGTTCCCGCCCGATCCGGTTCTATAGAATTTACAATAATGTGCTTGATCATCCACTATACTTAACTAGTAGAAATCTACTAGCTTTCGAAGGAATAACTTGGTTCACCCATGTTCATGAGAACGAAACATGATTCATCATAACAGTTCTAGGTTATCACCAAGTAATGCTTCGCATTACAGAATCACAATCATTTCCAGTACTTCGTACTTGGTTCTGCACAAAACAATAACATACCTTTAAGCCCTAAGTCGCTTAATCAAGGTATCATAAAATCAATATAGCATAACTTAATTGTATGCAAATAACGAAATCACAATCAGTGCATTCATGCACAAATCATTCTTAGACATGTGAGTAGCGATCTGCCCACCGCTCACACTCAAACCAAACTACATATAACTCAGATACTTCCAAGTTCAACCAAGACTGTGGGTTTTATTTCACGTCACCCACAATAACACCAATAATAGTTCAATTCCCAACCAAGATCATCATTATCCATCCAATTAGTGCTTTTTCAAAGCGCAACAGTTAGTCAGTCAATCCTGATCCATCCTAATCTAACCTCTAAGGTTAGTTCAATCATTCAACCATTTTAACAGCTCAACTCACGATTAACCCATCTTTAAGCATTAACACCAAAATTTTACATTGCTTGCAAAACATATTTCAAAATCACCTATTTCGAAACCATACTTTCATAAGGTCACCTTATTGGTGCCAAAACCAAAATAGTTTCGTCAAAAACTTTTCATAAACAATCAACTTCACAACATATGGCGTCAACCGATTTCTTCTATTCAACTCACAACAAAGTCTAGTACGTCCATACTAGACACAAAATCAATACATGTTTTCCATAAACATTTCAATCAATCCTTAATCAGCACATGAACTATTTTCAAATCATTTTCGATCCACTTTCGATCAACACACAAAATACTTTCAAGCAATTTATAGCCACAATCAAAATTGTGCTATCTTTTCAAAATTTCCTTCATTCAAACTTTTCAAATATCCAAATCATCAAACAACTTTTGCAAGCAGGCAAACTAAAACTTTCAAAATGTACCTCAGGTTGTGCATGATTAAGTAGGGTGTAAAGCACGAGCAGTCACTTCGATCAATTCGCAAAATCAGAACATTTTAAAACATGAAACTTTCAAAACAGTTTCAAAACCATTTCAAAACCTTCGCTCTGATACCACTTCTGTAACGCCCCCATTTGACATTCCCAACTATGGGGCACGCTACAGTCGTGGCCAATAATTTTCAAACATTTTATAATCGAATTCAGTGGAAGATTTGAATGAGAGATAAGATAATTTGAAAATGACAATTTAACTTTCACAAATACATTGCCATTCATAAGCAGAAACATAAGATAGTTAAACATTTGATTCTTCAAAACATTTGAAAACACGGGAAGGAAACAATTCAGAGAGTGGTGCAACAGTGTGTGAAGCGTAGTGGAGATATGCATGTGAAGATGCATATCTCAGGATCTTTCAAAAGCTTTACAAAGTCCTGCATCGTCTTTACACCAGTGCTTCTCCATCCTCGCTGCTTAATCTGCGTATTTTAGAAATAATATGAGGGGCTGAGTACTAATGTACCCAGTGGAAATATGCCCGAAAACATACATTTTATATATGAAGGCTATGCAACTGACGCAGATACACACAAGGTTTTTTTGAAAAGATCCATGTCATCTAAATCATTTAATTTCGCTGATCAGCTATCTACCATGTTAACATATCTGCTTACCGTTGTGTAACGGGAAGCTGACCCACTTCCACGTTATGATGAGTAGCTGGGAATGGACAAGCCACTCAACCCACTATCATCAATTTGTGCACAAGTCTCAGTATAATCCCTTGAGATTCGATCGATTTCAGAATCCATCCTTATCTCTACCCTTAGGTATCAGCACGTCCGTTGAACTACCTATTCACACCGTCAAGTGCTCATATTTAAGGCGTCTACCTTTGCTTTTAATGAGATTAGCACAGTAAGATCCTGGTTCATTCTCATTAAATAATATCTCTGTAGCGTCAACTGACAGAGGTAATATGATAACACAAAACAGTTATGCATAGCACTCCCATTTTAGAAAACTGAGCAATAAAGCTCGGAAAGCATTTTATTTTACTGAAATAATTTCCACCTGTGTTATGCTTACGGAAGTAAAGATGCTCTCGTTAATCGTGCAGTTTGAGCTGTATCCCCTTTAACTTTAAATCCCCTTCAAATAATCACATAATATACAATCAATTAGGAAGGATCGTCTAAGTATTTCTATCAGTCCTAACTGATAATACTTGACGTAATCAGGACCTATGACTGACAACCAAACTGACATCTCCCAACAGTCAACTTGTTTTCTCTCCCTCCCTTCGAAACACGCACGCGATTTCAACAAACTCAAACTAAATTATTAACCAATCCTTTTATTTACGTATCCAACTTGATTACGTAATTCAATATTTTCATAAATATTTGAAATGTCGTTAAATTTAATTGATATAACTAAATAGATAATTGAACAAATCCATAAATCATGTATGAGTTAATAACAAATCATAATAATAAAATAATCTAAATTACTAAATAAAGTTTTTTTTACAAAATACCATAATAATATATATATATATATACATATATATATTATTTTTAACACACAAAGAACACACATATAAATATAAATATATATATATAATATAATATGAGAGAGAGAATGAATAATTAATTTTTAATTTTTTTATATATAATTACATACACACACGTAACACACACATATATGAGTTAGAGAGAAACGGCGCCGGACAAAAAGAATAGCAGCGACTGCTGGAGCAGCGCCAATCAACAGCCAACCGTGTCGACCGCCGCCCACCCCATCGGTCGGATCAGCCACGACGATTGTCGTCGATGGAGAAGCAGCAGCTGTTGCAGCACAACACAGCAGCAGCTCGTGCGAGCTTCGCCAACCCAATCCCGGCTACTTCGGCCTCCCCCACACAACCTAAAATGCTCACAGACCTTCCTAGACTCTACCCACATGCCTCAAATGACCGGAAACTGTAACAATCGCCGAAAAAAAGTGGAGGTGAAGTTTACCGGCGGAAATATGTTTCAAACTCCGGCAATGGCGTTCCGGTGGCTGGGCTGGTCAAAACTCTATACCAAAATGCTCCCTACGACATGAGGAGCACATATATATAAGCTACAAATCGATCCATCAACGTTTAGTATGATTACTAAACCAATATCGACATATTATTTTAAACCGACGGGTTACCTTTACGAGCTTGTAACTCCTCTGATACTCGATGACATGGAGCCTGCTTATACTTCTTAGAAACCTTGAAGAACCAGCTTTCGAATGGTGGTGGTAGCGTGGCCAACGGTGTATGGAGGTGGCCGGAATAAAGCAAAACAGTGGCGTTGGCGATGGGGTTGGCGTACGACGGTTTGTGGAGTGAAAAGGAAAATGAAATTATATTGTGATAAGTTTTCTTTTTGTTTTGATAATTCATTATCAACCCACCACCGCCTCCTCTGAAATTCACCGTCCCAAAACATCCAATTAAATGAAACCAAACAAACATGATACGTGGTGTTTTTCTTCGAAATGAAGAATTCTCCCCCCTCCACCTCAGTTCATATATAATTTCCTCCATTAACTTGTGTTCTCTGGTTCAAATTAAATAAATAATTATATGAAAATGCTCCATTCAAGGAGCCCATCTCATTCATATAATTTTTAAAATTTTCGGAGATAAAAATTATCCAATTTTCTATTTAATTCAATATTTAATTAAATATTAGTTGGACCATGGAGAAATATTCCGATCATTTTGTATGCTTCCTTATTTTATTTCCAAGCATTCCCTAGCTCGGTTTAGGAATCGGACCTCCCGAGTGCAAGTTGTGAATTTAATCACATTTATTAATGTTCTAATTAATTTCTCTATGCACTCGTCCATGTTTTATCAATTTGTGACATCACAGTCACTCTCATTTTCTCGAAACGATTTTAATGATATAATAATATCAAAATTTGGATTCTTAAATATCGACGGGCGTTTAATTATTTCTAAAAAATGAATAAATAAAATATTCGTAAAATAAAAATAATCCTTTATTCGAAATAATTAAGCATAAATTCGCTTAATTTTACACGAGATATTACACCAAACTTATCGACTCGATTCCTAGTGGTCGACGCTCCATCGGCATATAATGTTTTGATAGGTCGATCATGGATTCATGCTATGAAGGCCGTACCATCGTTCTATCATCAAATGATTAAATTCCCAACTCCATGGGGAGTTCGGACTATAAGAGGAGGCCAACTTGACTCGAGGAGTTGCTACGAAGTAACTCTTCGGACAATGCATATGATAGGGTCCGAACCAATTGAAGGCAGTTTGGAAGTTCAGCTCGACGTAGAAGAGCAATCTCGAACTACCTTTGTCGGAGAAAGATTATCCGATGAACAAAAGTCCGAAATGCAATCTTTCTTTTCACAGAATGAGGGAAACTTTGCGTTCTCTCATGCGGATGTGCCAGGCATTGATCTATCAATCATCTCTCATCGACTGCGAGTCGATCCGAAGTACAAACTGGTAAGGCAAAAAAGAAGAAGATTTGCCCCCGAACGAAACGAGGCCATTGTCAAAGAAGTCAGGAATCTTCTCAAGGTAGGGTTGATTCGAGAGGTAAAATATCCCGAATGGCTCACGAACGTGGCCGTAGTTAAAAAGAAAAATGGAAAGAATAGGGTTTGTGTGGACTACACAGATTTGAATAAAGCTTGTCCAAAAGACCTTTTCCGCTCCCTCACATCGATCGACTCATAGGTACTGTTGGTCCCGGTTTTTCAGAGTATAAAACGTTACGATACGCAGCGGAAATAAAGTTAATTGTTTTCTTGCACGCTACTTACACACAGCTGACAACTGGCAACTGGTCAGCTGGTGCTGGTTACTCAGTACGCAGCTGACAACTGGTCAGCTGGTGATTCAAAACTTAGAATATTTTAGCCTTGTTTGCACAGTTATTTATCAGTTTCAGGATATACTCCAGCACTTGAGTGCTGGGTTTAAAATGTGAATGAAATGCAGAAAGCTGATAAATAACAAAGGATTTTATAGTGGTTCGATCAATCGATCTACGTCCACTCTCCAGTCGAAGCACTGGAAATTCCAGTAAGAGTAATCAGGTACAGGTCTCCTACGATCTATCTCTAGCTGGTGAATGCCTCGTCCACCAGTTCACTAGATCAACCGCTCCCGGTCCTGGATCCTTCTTCAACTCTTCACAGCTAATGGAGTGCGAGCACGTCACTTCAACCTCCACAGCTAGCTAGGGGTTTTAGTTCTCCCAAGAACGTAACAGTCTCTACGGCAGAATGCCCGTAATAACTCAAGTGCTGGTAAGCACAAGAGCTGCTGTGAACTCTCTCGAAGAAGAAAGAACACCAAGTGAGATCTTTAACTTACAAGCTTAAAGCTTGAAGTCTCGTGTTTGATAAATCAACACATGGAAAGCTTTATGAAAAGCCTCGAAAGTACTTTATGCGTTCTTGCAATAACTTCAGTTCTTTCGGTGGTTGAGCAGATGAGTAGAATCATTCAATGTGTCAACCGAGCAACCGAGAGTTCTAATGTTTGAATGTTGGTGGTTGCGACGTATTTATAGCCGCAGGAACCGATTCAAACTTTCTAGCCGTTTGGACGTATCCGGAAAGGTGTCAGACCTCGGATGTCCTTCTGACGGCGGCAGGTATGTTTTTCCGGAAAGGAACCATACCTTTGACCGCTTTATCTGACACAGATCTCTTTGTGTCAGAACGGCTCTCTCTGTCAGTCCGAGGAATAAGACTGGCGTCTTGTGACTGATAGACTTTAAGTTATCCTTCCTTAAAGTCATCCTTTGTCAGTCGATTCCTCAGAGAATCTTCTTCTTGTCTCTACGGCGCTGGGAGAGAGAATCTGGAATTCTGCTGGTAACATCTGACTGGTAGATCATTCTGGTGATCTTGTGCTGGCAGTCCCTGCTGGTGACTTGCCCTGGCATCATCAGAGTCTACCAAAAGTCTGGATGTTAATTCTTCTCGGAATCGCCCATGACTGGTGAAATCACCGCTGGTGAATAGTGTAAGTAGGAACACGTATTCTCCTGGTAAGGTTTGTCAGCCGCCTGCTGATGAAACCCTTCCCAACTGGTGAACAGTAGCCAGTCATATGCGCTTCTCACCGCTGGTGAACAGTGTCAGCACGAGTCTTTGTCAGCCGCCTGCTGATGAAACCCTTCCCGACTGGTGAACTGTAGCCAGTGGTAAGCGTTACTCATGCTGGTGAACAGTGTCAGCATGAGTCTTGATCAGCTGCGACTTACAACTCAAAAGACCTATACAGGACTTTACATTTAAGACCAGATCTATGTAGAGACAACTGACGCTGGTAGGACTTAGGATTTGATCCACCAAAAATATAATCTAAACAAGTAAGCTACTGGGAAAGGAAACCTTAGACAGATTTCCCAACAGGTACCACAGCGGGGTTTGGGATAATGAGTTTTATGGATCCCTTCTCGGAATACTATCAAATCAAAATGTATCCCCCAGATGAAGAGAAGACAACTTTCATGACTAACCAAGGAATCTATTGCTACAAGGTCATGCCGTTCGGGCTCAAAAATGCTGGTTCGACCTATCAAAGGTTAATAAATCGTATGTTCGAACAACAAATTGGCCGAACCATGGAAGTGTATATAAATGATATTCTGGTTAAGTCAGAAAAATTCGAAGACCATCTTCGGCATTTGGCCGAAGCTTTTCAGATTCTCAAAAAGTTTAACATGAGGTTGAACCCTGCAAAGTGTCTCTTCGGAGTTTCGTCCAGAAAATTCCTTGAATATGTAATTAGTCGAAGAGGAATTTAGGCCGACCCACTCCAAATAAGGGGGATCCAAAACATCCAACCACTCCAGAATGTAAAGGACGTACAACGGATAATTGGGAAATTAGCGGCCATCAACACATTCATCGCACGATATTCAGACCGAACGAGATCATTCTTTTCCCTTCTCTATAAATCAAAGAAGTTCGAATAGACGAAAAAATGCAACGAAGCACTCAATTCCCTCAAACAGTATCTAACAAGTCCACCCATCATGGTGAAGACAGAGCATGGAGACGAACTACAATTGTATATGGCTGTTTCGGAAGGAGCCATAAGTGTTGTCCTCGTCCGAAAAGTGGAAGGAAACCAACATCTTGTATATTATGTCAACCGAACACTTCTCGATGCCGAAACACGGTGCCCAGCCTTGGAAAAGCTCATCCTTGCCTTGGTCATGGCTTCAAGAAAATCGAGACCATACTTTGAATCACATCAAGTCAAAGTAGTTTCATCTTTCCCACATGTCCTATCCAAACCAGACTTATCTGGAAGAATGATGAAATGGGCCATTGAGCTCGGGGGCTATGGGCTCCAGTTTGAGCCGAGAGCACCATAAAATCCCAGATACTGACCGACTTTATCGCAAACTACACACCCAAACTACATGTCATGGCCGAGATCAAGCTCGGATCAACTTCGGACAATACAAAATTCTGGACCCTTGCTATAGACAGCTCCAGTAATTCTAGGGGGAGTGGAGCTGGGATATTACTTGTATCCCGTGAAAGATGAGTCATTGAAAGAGCAATATACTTTGAGTTCCGAACAACAAATAACATTGCAGAATACAAATCATTAATTGCCGGACTACATCTAGCACTGGATCTTAAAATACAAAAATTAAAAATTGAGTCCGACTCTCAGCTTGTCGTCAACCAAGTTCGGGGCGAATTCCAAGCAAGAGATGCTCGGATGTTAGCATATCATGAATTGGCAAAGGAGCTCGAATCCAAGTTCGAGAAAGTAGAGGTCACACAAATACCCCGAGAAGAAAACTCACATGCGGCCCTAGCTAATTTAGCTGCGGCTGCAAGTTTATGGGAAACCCGAACAATCCCACTAACTGTAGCACATTGGCCAGCTACCAGGGACCGCGAGTCTGAACCAATGGAGGTCTGCCCGGCAAATGAGTCCCAAGAATCATGGATGACTCCAATCATGAAATATCTATCAAAGGGAGTTCTACCACAACAAAAGGTCGAGGCCATTATATTAACCCAAAGAGCTGCACGATTCGTCCTCTTGGACGAACAACTTTACAAAAGGTCATTCAAAGGGCCATTACTAAAGTGCGTATCTGAGGAAGACAGCTCTTTGGTCCTCACATAAATTCACTCTGGAAGTTGTGGGAATCATTCGGGCTCCAGAAGTATGGCCCATAAAACCATCACGGTTGGATTTTATTGGCCGACCTTAAAAAAAGATGCCTAAGAAGTATTTCGGAAGTGCGACAGTTGTTAAAAGTTTGCAGGATTGACACATTTGCACGCCGAACCACTTCACTCATACATACCTGCTTGGCCATTCTCTCGATGGGGAATCGACATCATGGGAAAATTACCTAAGGCCAAGAGTCAAAAAGAATATTTGGTAGTGGCCACTGATTTGTTCACTAAATGGGTCAAAGCCAAACCACTTTCTCGAGAATAGGACACCGAGATGATTAACTTCTTATGAGAAAATATTGTCTGCCGATTCAGACTACCTTGGGAAATTATTACGGATAATGGGCGACAATTCACCAGCAAAAAGTTTAAAGACTATTGTGAAATAATTAGAGCTCGACTTTTATTTTCAACACCAAGATATCCCGAAGCTAATGGTCTGGCTGAGTCATCTAACAAAACGATCAGTAATATCTTAAAGAGAAAACTCTCGGCTAAAAAATCGGCTTGGGTCGAAGAACTACCAGCCGTACTGTGGGCCTACCGAACTACATATGAAATAGGTACAGGAGAGACCCCTTTTTCTCTCGCATACGGTGTTGATGTTGTATCCCCTATCGAAGTCATTCAAGGAAGTCCGAGGATTGAGCTATTCGATGAAGAACAAAATAAAGCCAAACTCTTCGACTCACTCGAGCTGCTCGACGAACAAAGGATGGAAGCTTCAGGATGAATGACTCGGGTTCAAAGGACTATGGAGAAGTTCTACAATAAGTCAGTTTGACTTCGGTCATTTCGAACCGGGAATAGGGTTCTTCGGTAGGTCTTCCATAATACTCAAGAACTTAATGTAGGAAAATTAAGACCGAGCTGGGAAGGGCCCTATGTTATTGATTTAGTAGTTGGAAACAGTGCTTATCAACTCCGAACTCCCAAAGGAAAGGCAGTCCCGAACGCGTGGAATATCAAATACTTGAAAAGATATTATTTTTAGATTTCACGCCAGTTCAAACTTATGGTTCGAGCTACAGTCAAAATAGTTTGTACTTTATTGTTCAGGAATTGTAAAAATAGTTCAAGTCAAGGCTTGTATAGGTATCAGAGTCGATTTGAATTATTAGTAGCTCGGTTCAAAAAATCTTGTACGACTTACAAATCAATTGGAATTGTTAGTCAAAGTTTCAGAGTTTGTTCGGATATTTGACTCGATCAAATTTAGTTCAAGTAGCAAACATATATAAGAAAGAACCATCCATGTCATACTGAATCAGAATAAATAAGAGAAACTATTCAATCACAAAAAGATGCAAAAGTTTACAAATATGCGAAATAAAAACAAAGCGAATTGTTCAAGTACAAATTTCTGAAAAAACATCATGTATTAGGGTTCGGCTGCTCCTTGCTTGACTGGTTCGGGTCGTGTTGCTCATCCCGGTTCTGCTCGTCTCTTTCCAAATCATCCTCCAAATGCTTCGAAAAGGTCTCATCATCTTGATTTTCTTCCTATTCATCTTCAGACCTTTCAGAAGCAGTTGGAGTGGAATTGATGAAGCCGAGATCGAGCTCCAGAAAGTTCTCCTTCACGACCGATTTCACCTTTTTTCAAAACATCTCTTCCATCATATTGAAGGTGATCGAGCTAGAAGGAGTATTCATCAGTTGAGCAAGACTCAGACCTTCACCAGTCGTCCGAGCTAGCTCCAGGGCAGTCTTCGCTTCAGCCACCTCGGTCTTCAGTTTTTGCTCAGTGTCAATGTGATGGATTAATATACTGAAATCGTTATGATTGGTATATTATGTACAAGGTCGATTGGTTAAAATACTGGGAATCATAAATGTTGTATGTTCATCTCCTGTCTGAATTAACAAACATGTGTCGCAAACGTAATTTTCCTCTTATCTTGTCGATAGGGAGTGAAGGGATTCGTGAACTGAATCACGAAGTCCGTTTGCCAATGATCGTTAATTGGAATATCAAAATTAAATTTCTATGCCTATGATTAATCCTAGCATGCTCCTATTGAATATGCATAAGGGTGTTTATGCGGAATACCTAGATTGCGAAACCCTGAAGAACGAGTGCGCGGAGATTCCTCTTGATCTTTCCCACGCACAAAGATTTAATTCCTAACAGATTGAGGAAATAAATCTTATGAAAATAAAAAAATTATTTTTGAAAAACAAGGAGAGAGGGAGAAGAAAAATCCTCCTGATCTGATCTTCTGGTATGTATCCCAACTCAATCTGAATATCTGGTGAAGATTCCCTTTAGATTGCTTGCCCGGTTGAGAAGCAGAATTTCCACCTCGTTCTCAGATCTAGTCGATCACCACAGCTCCCAAATTCTGGTTTGCTGTGTGCAACTTATGATCTTGTGGTGTATTGAGATCTGAGGAACTGAGGCCTATTTATAGGAAAATACTGGACTTCTATTGGGCTTGAGTTTCATGGGCCAGACCAGGGACCAGAATGCAAATAGCAATTGAGGCCTATCAATCAATTAATTCTCATATTCAACCCAGAATATAATTAATTAATTAATATTGATTCATTCCACCATCAATACTGTCCTACCTATTTGCTACCACGTATTGAGGTACGCGTTGCATGGGCTCGGTATATCCCCACATTTAAGGTTACAGACATTCGTTAATTAATTTATGCTCTGACAAGCTATTTATTTAATTAACATCTTATATTCCTGAATCAATCCACTCAAACCTTTTCACTTATGCTTGAACTTAATCAGCCTGCAGGACTTTTGCATAACGAACCTTTTGAGATGTTCAGGGAATGTCACCTTCCTATACTGGATGTGGTTACCTAGTTCCAGTACCAGACAGATATTACCCAAGATACAGATATACAAGCTCAACTAGAGCCTTTCACTGCAACTCAAAGTAATACACTAACTGCATATACTTCTGTACCTTCAAGTAGGCTTAGGATCTCATCAAGCCTATACCGACAGTTTATCCTAGAACTGTCTCAACTGTGATAACCATTTATATCTCGCTAGGTCAAACGATCATTACGATCTTCCGTGATCTTCTACACACCGTATGATCTCCCTATCGACGAGATAAGAGGATAGTTGCGTTTGCGACACATGTTTGTTAATTCAGACAGGAGATGAACATACAACATTTATGATTCAATCGACCTTGTACATAATATACCAATCATAATGCTTTAAGTATATTAATCCATCAATCTCCCACTTATACTCAAAGCATTATACAGGTGCTTTCCAGAGTATAATGTGTCTAAACTAATCTGGCTATTACATCAAACATTCTACGTGGATAGCTTTGCCCTCAGCCTAAGGTTACGTACATGCATCTCGTAGACCTTCTGAGGCAGAGCCTTTGTGAATGGATCCGCTAGATTATTTCTTGTGTCAATCTTCTCTACTAGCACATCACCCCTTGCTACGATTTTTCGTATAATATGGTACTTCCTTTCTATGTGTTTTGTAGCTCTGTGAGTTCGTGGTTACTTTGAATTAGCCACAGCTCCTGAATTATCACAATATATTGTGATTGTCTTGGGCAGCTTAGGAATCACGTCCAACTCAAGAAGGAAGTTTCGAAACCATACTGCTTCTTTCGAAGCTTCAGAAGCTGCCACATATTCTGCTTCCATGGTGGAGTCCGCAATGCACTTTTGCTACTCCTCCACGATATGGCCTCACCTCCCAATGTAAACACATAGCCAGCGGTGGACTTCTTTTCGTCTCGGTCTGCCTGGAAATCCGAATCAGTATAACCCACAGGGCACAACTCCTCACACTGATAGACGAGACAATAATCTCTAGTCCTTTTCAGGTATTTGAGTATGTGCTTTACCGCGGTCCAATGCGCCTGTCCAGGGTTAGATTAGTATCTCGCTACCATGCCTACAACAAAGCAGATATCTGGCCTCGTACATAGCATTGCATACATGAGGCTCCCCATGGCCGATGCATACGATACATTCCTCATTTCATCTTTCTCCCTTTGTGTCACCGGACACTGATCCTTGGAAAGATATATGCCATGTCTGAAGGGTAACAGACCTTTCTTGGCAGTTTGCATGCTAAAACGGGCAATCACAGTATCCACATATGACCCTTGAGACAAGGTCAGCATCCTCTTATTGCGCTCCAGCAATACTTTTACCCTTAGGATGTATCCTGCCTCCCCAAGGTCCTTCATATGAAACTGTTCGGATAACCACCCCTTTATGCCCAACAATACTTCCACATTGTCACCAAATAGGAGAATATCATCTACATAAAGTGCAAGGAACACCACGCTTCCGCTGACACATAGACGGTACACGCAACTCTCGTTTGAGCATTGTGAAAATCCATAGGATTTAATCACAACATCAAAACGCAGATTCCATGACCGTGAAGCTTGTTTAAGTCCATACATCGACTTCCTTAGCTTCCAGACAAAATGTTCTTCGCCCCTCTGCACATAACCTTCTGGCTGTTGCATATAGATGTCCCTACCTTCTTCAAGGTACCCGTTTAGAAACGCGGTTTTGACATCCATCTGCCAGATTTCTAGGTCCTTATGTGCTGCTATGGCTAGGAGTATACGAATGGACTTAAGCATGGCTACCGGTGAGAAGGTCTCGTCATAGTCTACACATTCTTTTTTACTATAACCCTTCGCCACCAGCCTTGCTTTGAAAGCTGTAATTTCACCATTCGCTCCTTTCTTTCTTTTGTATACCCATTTGCACCCTATGGCTCGACAACCATCTGGCAAATCAGTTTTCTGGCATAAATCCATTGTCGTAATGGATTCTATTTTTGAATCCATGGCGATCAGCCATTTGTCTGCATCTTTATCAGATACCGCCTCGTCATATGTCCAGGGATCGGTATCATCCAGTTCATTTTTCGGGATCAAGTTAGAAGACTCTCCCACGAATATATACCTTTCGGGTTGGTGGATAACCCTCCCACTGCGACGAGGCATTTAAACCGTGTCAGTAGTTGGCACAGTACGCGTTGGTCCCATACCTTGCATTAGTGGAAGTGTTGGTATAGCCTCACTCGTTATAGGTGGATTTACCATTACACTGGGCTTTCCTGATGGAATTGCTTCCTTGTCCTCAAGCTCATGGAGGACAATTTTACTCTTGGATTTGTGGTTTCTTACATATTCGTCCTCCAAGAATCTTGCGTTGGTACTGACAACAACTTTCTGATTCTCAGGACAATAGAAATAGCCACCTTTTGTTTGCCTGGGATATCCTACAAACAGCATCAGCTTACACATACTTTCTAACTTATCAGGTTCCTTTGTCAGCACATATGTTGGACAACCCCAAACCCTCACTCTGTTCAAACTTGGTTTTCGCCCATACCAGAGTTCCAGAGGTGTTTTAGGAACTGATTTAGAAGGTACCAGGTTAAGCAAGTAGGCCGCTGTCTCCAAGGCATATCCCCAACACGAAATAGGCAAGCTTGCATAACTCATCATCGACCTGACCATTTCCAAGAGAGTTCTATTACTTCTTTCCTCTACACCATTTTGTTGAGGGGTTCCTGGTGCAGTCCACTGGGATGTAATCCTGTTATCTGACAAGTACTGCAAGAATTCGTTACTGAGGTATTCACCATCACGATCTGATCGTAATGTCTCGATAGTCTTTCCTAGCTTTTTTTTCTACCTTATTCCTAAACTCTTTGAATTTCTCAAAGCATTCAGACTTATGGCGAAGCAAATAGACATATCCGAATCTTAAGTAATCGTCAATGAATGTGGCGAAGTACTCATAACCTCCACGAGCTTGCGTGGACACTAGTCCACATAAGTCACAGTGGATCAATTCCAACACATTCTCTGCTCGAGACTGACTTGCCTTAAAAGGCATGGTGGTCATCTTTCCCTCTATACAGGACTCACAGATTCGATGCGGTACCACTTGAAAAGAATCCAAGAGCCCATCGCATGCTAATCTTTTAATCCTCTTTAGATTGATGTGACCTAGTCTCAAGTGCCAGAGATATGTTTGATCCTCATTGGAAGAAAACTTTCTCTTTAAATGATTATTATTATTGGATGAGTTTGCAACATTCACGGAAGATTTATGCATACAATCAATGATATAGAGAGAGTCAATCAGTTTGCCATGACAGATAACACCGTTATTACCAATGATAGAAACTCCACTATCAAAAATAACTGAATATCCATCACAAAATAACATGGAAACTGAAATTAAGTTCCGCCGAAAAACGGACACATATAAAACATCTCTCAAAATCAAAACATTATTTTCAAAGCATAAAATAAAATCTACAATGGCTACTGCTGAGACTTGCTCTCCGCTGCCCATTGAGATGGTAATCTCATCTTGCTTCAGCTGCCTTGTCGACCTGAACCCCTGCAAAGTATAACAAACATGATCAGTAGCTCCAGTATCCACTATCCAAGAATGGGTAGAAACCGATGATAAACATGTTTCCGTTATAAATGCTCATGACGTACCTTGTCTCCCCGTGCTAAGCACTAGACAATCTACTTCACTTCCCTTGCGTTTGCATGGCCTGATGACATCTTCTGCTAAATCAGCTTCATCTAACCTTTTAAGCATTTTCTTTGCTTCAACAACTGTCTTGTCAAAAGCTGACAAAGTTGGAGCAAATTCCAATGCCCTAAGGTCAGATTCCTCTCGCATCAGGGCTAAGAGCAACTCAGGAAGAGTAAACTTGCGCCTAGTACCGAGGGACTTGATGAAATCATTATAAGAATCAGAGAGAGAGTGCAGGACAATGTTTATTTCTGCCCGCTTACTGACTTGTCCACCTCTCTTTCTGTACTTTCTCATAATTCTCATCATAGTGACAAAGTGCAGAAGCAACGAACTCCCATCAGTCATCCTCTTGTAGACCAGGTCCTCCACAAGATTATAACTGACAGTTCGTCTCACCTCCCCATAAACTTTCACAAGGTCCCTCCATATCTCAACAGCAGTTCGGAACTTCTTGTACATGAGCTTTAATTCTCTAGACAGACTCTTCATGATGAGTCTGCGGGCAAACTCATCAGAAGCAACCCATCTGTCATAGAACACTCGCTCATAACCAGTTCAGTTCCAATACTTGGGAGATAGAGGGTCCATGTAAAGTATATGGGCATGTTTTGCAGTGCAGAGTATTTCCATGAAGCATAACTTCCATTCAGGAAAATTCGGACCGGTTAATTGGTTTTGTGCTAAGATATTGATCACATTCGGTAAAGACATGTCTGAAAACAATAAATTAAAGCAGAAACTTAAAACATAGTTGCAAACTATTGAAACAATTAAATATTGAAACCTTATGATAAAGCAATATTAATGTTTCCTCCAATTTGCCTAAGTATTACTATTGCAAGCCACACATGTGGACGTTTACAACAAAACACTTAACCAGACTGAATCTTTCAATTCCAGTCCTTTAATTCCAATCCATGCCCGAGTTCCTTAGACAAATGGAATTAATAATTGGAGACTAACTTAAGACCATATTATCCTACTGAGCAGGGACAACACAAATGAGTTATACTCTGGATAACATCTAAGCTAGCTTACCACCAATGCCAACCCTCCCATATAAGGATCTATTAGAACACACCCGATCCCTATAGTAAGGCTGTCTCATTTAATTCAATCCCTAGAGAACTTATGAAAATTCAATACGCAAGCTACACATGTAGACGTTTACGCATGAACTCCCACTTCTCACATGAAATAAATGTTTGTTTTAAGAAATCCTATCTATTAGAACTTATGAATAATAAATTAAGTAAGCTACACATGTAGATGTTTACCTAATAAATTACCCACTTTCAATAAAGGATCTCTTTGTGGAGGTCTTACTAAATTATGAGCTTAGTAATTTTTAGTTCATAAGGTTCAATTGCACAGATTATTTTATGTAGCCATAATTATAACATTGCTAAAATTCTATCATGCGTAGCATGAACCCCGAATTTACAGTTATAATTAATTACACAAAATAAATCACATAGCATGCTTTAAAGCTATAAATAAAAGCAGTAAACATGCTCCTATTATCTACAACATGCTTATATGCTGCGCAATTAAATTAAACACATATATCATGCGAAGACAGATAATAAAACAAATAAAAAATGTCCTCGTGGCCCCATGATACAAAATAAAAATAATTCTAACTATTACAGGTTGGAATTAATTATACAGATCTTCGACTGGGCTTCCACTACTTGGACTGTGATCTGAATTTATTTTCTGAATCTTGGCCTCCAAGATTTGATCCATCAGAAAATTGGACAACTGGGCCAGTTAACCATATCGCAGGCCTAGACACACATTGCAAGCCCAATAACCCACGAGAACTTAGCCCGACGAGCCACCACCGGCGAACCACCACCGCCGGCGACTCGCCACCGCCGTGAGGGCTCCCGGCACGTGCAACAGCCATGGTTGTAGCCCGCGATGCTGCCTTCTCCGGCTGTTGCCCGTTGTGCATGCCGCTGCTTCGGCTTGCCCCGACAATCGCTCGAACCGCCGTGCACCATCTTCTCCATCGTCGGCTCACCTAGGCTCGCCAAAAAACACGCACGAGGTGCGGAGGAGACGCGCGCTCCGGCTCGCACCCGCAAACCCTGGGGTTTGCGCTGGTTGCGGCCGTGATACCCCCACTTGCCGCCGTCGCCGGCCTCCGCCTCCCGAGCCATCGCCACACCACCAGGTCCCGCCGCCGTCGCCCGAAGGGCGCCCGCCTGCCACCGGCAAACGCACGCAGGGTTCTGCAGCTGCGCACCCCCGTCGCGCCCAGGCTGCCCTCGCCCGCCATCCCGGCAGGCGCTAACCTCCTAGCATCGCCATCCCGAGACCCCCGCACCGCGCCTGGCCGCCTGTATGCCGCGCGGCTGCTGCTTGTCGTGCGTGCGCCGCGCGCTGAAACCTTAGGGTTTCCGCGGGGCTGTGCCGCCATTGTGGCCGCCGTGCCCCTCACCACGCGCGACCGCAGTGCACGGCCTGCTGCCATGCCGGCGCCATCGTGCGGTCCTTCATTCCTCGTGTTCTTTGTGTTCTTCGTTTTCTTCATTTTCCATTTTACTGATTTAATTTTTAAAATAAAAGATTACATAGAATAATCCTAATTACAATCTAAAAATCTAAATCTAACCACGGATTTATCTCGTGGGTGAAAAACAAATCCATATAAAAGGGCGGATAAACCCGAGAACCACGAGGACGAAAAACATGAACATACAATCCAAAAACCCATTCAATCATTCAATAATAATTATCATGCAGATCATAGGCAATATTATTTTTCCGATAGAGCTAATTAATTCAACCTGACTCTGATACCAATTGAAGGGATTCGTGAACTGAATCACGAAGTCCGTTTGCCAATGATCGTTAATTGGAATATCAAAAATAAATTGCTATGCCTATGATTAATCCTAGCATGCTCCTATTGAATATGCATAAGGGGGTTTATGTGGAATACCTGGATTGCGAAACCCTGAAGTACGAGTGCGCGGAGATTCCTCTTGATCTTTTCCACGCACAAAGATTTAATTCCTAACAGATTGAGGAAATAAATCTTATGAAAATAAAACAATTATTTTCAAAAAACAAGGAGAGAGGGTGAAGAAAAATCCTCCTGATCTGATCTTCTGATTTGTATCCTAACTCAATCTGAATATCTGGTGAAGATTCCCTTCAGATTCCTTGCCCGGTTGAGAAGCAGAATTTCCTCCTCGTTCTCAGATCTAGTCGATCACCACTGCTCCCAAATTCTGGTTTGATGTGTGCAATTTATGATATTGTGGTGTGTTGAGATCAGAGGAACTGAGGCATATTTATAGAAAAATACTGGACTTCTATTGGGCTTGAGTTTAATGGGCCAAACGAGGGACCAAAATGCTAATAGAAAATAAGGCCTATCAATTAATTAATTCCCTTATTCAACTCAGAATATAATTAATTAATTAATATTGATTCATTCCACCAGAGAATCAATATTGTCCTACCTATTTGCTACCACGTTTTGAGGTACGGGTTGCATGGGCTCGGTATATCCCCACATTTAAGGTTACAGACATTCGTTGTCAGTACCATCGCAAGATTCTTGGAGGACGAATATGTAAGAAACCACAGATCCAAGAGTGAAATTGTCCTCCACGAGCTTGAGTACAAGGAAGCAATTCCATCAGGAAAGCCCAGTGTAATGGTAAATCCACCTATAACAGGTGAGGCTATACCAACACTGCCACTAATGCAAGGTATGGGACCAACGCGTACTGTGCCAACTATTGACTCGGTTTAGAAGCCTCGTCGCAGTGGGAGGGTTATCCACCAATCCGAAAGGTATATGTTCATGGGAGAGTCTTCTGACTTGATCCCAGAAAACGGACCGGATGATACCGATCCCTGGACATATGACGAGGCGGTATCTGATAAAGATGCAGACAAATGGCTGGTCGCCATGGATTCGGAAATAGAATCCATTACGGCTATGGATGTATGCCAGAAAACTGATTTGCCAGAATGCGGTCGAGCCATAGGGAGCAAATGGGTATACAAAAAAAAGAAAGGAGCGAATGGTGAAATTACAGCTTTCAAAGCAAGGCTGGTGGCGAAGGGTTATAGTCAGAAAGAAGGTGTAGACTATGACGAGACCTTCTCACCGGTAGCCATGCTTAAGTCCATTCATATACTCCTAGCCATAGCAGCATGTAAGGACCTAGAAATGTGGCAGATGGATGTCAAAACCGCGTTTCTAAACGGGTACCTTGAAGAAGGTAGGGACATCTATATGCAACAGCCAGAAGGTTATGTGCAGAGGGGCGAAGAACATTTGGTCTGGAAGCTAAGGAAGTCGCTGTATGGACTTAAACAAGCTTCACGGTCATGGAATCTGCGTTTTGATGAAGTGATTAAATCCTATGGAATTTCACGATGCTCAAACGAGAGTTGCGTGTACCGTCTATGTGTCAGCAGAAGCGTGGTGTTCCTTGCACTTTATGAAGATGATATTCTCCTATTTGGTGATAATGTGGAAATATTGTCGGGCATAAAGGGGTGGTTATTAGAACAGTTTCATATGAAGGACCTTGGGGAGGCAGGATACATCCTAGGGGTAAAAGTATTGCGGGAGCGCAATAAGAGGATGCTGACCTTGTCTCAAGGGTCATATGTGGATACAGTGATTGCCCGTTTCAGCATGCAAATTGCCAAGAAAGGTTTGTTACCCTTCTGACATGGCATATATCTTTCTAAGGATCAGTGTCCGGTGACACAAAGGGAGAAAGATGAAATGAGGAACGTGCCGTATGCATCGGCCGTGGGGAGCCTCATGTATGCAATGCTATGTACAAGGCCAGATATCTGCTTTGCTGTAGGTATGGTAGCGAGAAACCAGTCTAACCCTGGACAGACGTATTGGACCGCGGTAAAGTACATACTCAAATACCTGAAAAGGACTAGAGACTATTGTCTCTTCTATTAGTGTGAGGAGTTGTGCCCTGTGGGTTATACTAATTCGGATTTCCAGGCAGACCGAGACAAAAAGAAGTCCACCTCTGGCTATGTGTTTACATTGGGAGGTGGGGCCATATCATGGAGGAGTGCAAAGCAGAAGTGCATTGCGGACTCCACCATGGAAGCAGAATATGTGGCAGCTTCTGAAGCTTCGAAAGAAGCAGTTGGTTTTGAAACTTCCTTTTGGAGTTGGACGCGATTCCTAAGCTGCCCAAGACAATCACGATATATTGTGATAATTCGGGAGCTGTGGCTAATTCAAAGGAACCACGAACTCACAGAGCTACAAAACATATTGAAAGGAAGTACCATATTATACGAGAAATCGTAGCAAGGGGTGATGTGCTAGTAGAGAAGATTGACACAGGAAATAATCTAGCGGATCCATTCATAAAAGCTCTGCCTCAGAAGGACTACGAGATGCATGTACGTAACCTTGGGCTGAGGGCAAAGCTATCCACGTAGAATGTTTGATGTAATAGCTAGATTAGTTTAGACGCGTTATACTCTGGAAAGCACCTGTATAATGCTTTGAGTATAAGTGGGAGATTGATGAATTTATATACTGAAAGCATTATGATTGGTATATTATGTACAAGTACGATTGGTTAATATACTGGGAATCATAAATGTTGTATGTTCATCTCCTGTCTGAATTAACAAACATGTGTCGCAAACACAATTATGCTCTTATCTCGTCGATAGGGAGATCATATTGTGTAGAAGATCACGGAAGATCGTATGCTGGTGTGGGGTACACATTGATAAGGACCTAAGTCGAGATTGATTCTTTTATCTGACATTAAAAGAATCTAGATCTCTATGGCTTGATGAGATCCTAAGCCTATATGAAGGTACAGAAGTATATGCGGATTGTGTATTTCTTTGAGTTGCAGTGAAAGGCTCTAGTTGAGCTTGTATATCTGTATCTTGGGTAATAGCAGTTTGTGTATGACTGTCTGGTACTGGAACTAGGTAACCACATCCAGTATAAGATGGTGACATTCCCTGAACAACTCAAAAGGTTCATTATGCTAAGTCCTGTAGGCTGATTAAGTTCAAGCATAGGTGAAAAGGTTTGAGTGGATTGATTCAGGAATATAATATGTGAATTAATTAAATAGCTTGTCAGAGCTTAAATTAATTAACGAATGTTTGTAACCTTAAATGTGGGGATATACCGAGCCCATGCAACCCGTACCTCAAAATGTGTTAGCAAATAGTTAGGACAGTATTGATTCTCTGGTGGAATGAATCAATATTAATTAATTAATTATATTCTGGGTTGAGTATGGGAATTAATTAATTGATAGGCCTTATTTGCTATTTGCATTATGGCCCCTGGTCTGGCCCATGAAACTCAAGCCCAATAGAAGTCCAGTATTTTCCTATAAATAGGCCTCAGTTCCTCAGATCTCAACACACCACAAGATCATAAGTTGCACATAGCAAATCAGAATTTGGTAGCTGTGGTGTTCGACTAGATCTGAGAACGAGGAGGAAATTTTGCTTCTCAACTAGGCAAGGAATCTGAAGGGAATCTTCACCAGATATTCAGATTGAGCTGGGATACAGATCAGAAGATCAGATCAGGAGGATTTTTCTTCTCCCTCTCTCCTTGTTTTTCGAAAATAATTGTTTTATTTTCATAATATTTATTTCCTCAATCTGTTAGGAATTAAATCTTTGTGCATGGAAAAGATCAAGAGGAATCTCTGCGCACTCGTTCTTCAGGGTTTCGCAATCTAGGTATTCCTCATAAACCCCCTTATGCATATTCAATAGGAGCATGCTAAGATTAATCATAGGCATAGCAATTTATTTTCAATATTCCAATTAACGATCCTTGGCAAACGGACTT
This sequence comes from Plectranthus barbatus, assembly GCA_026898455.1. NCBI lineage: Eukaryota > Viridiplantae > Streptophyta > Magnoliopsida > Lamiales > Lamiaceae > Plectranthus > Plectranthus barbatus. Next base: position 194,952 of record JAPKLW010001301.1, read on the forward strand.
CGTGATTCAGTTCACGAATCCCTTCACAATGTGCATTTGGACCTCGGCCATCAACTCCTCATTGAGCATGTCGGTGCGGTCCCTAGCTTGGGCCAGCTCTTCGACTGTCGACTATCGGTCCTTAGTCAATTGCTCGACTAAGTCCTGCAAACTTTTTAGGTTCGCAGTGGCAACCGATAGCTCGGATTCCAATTGATCGCGCTCCTTGAGGGTTGTATCTCGCTCTTTTTCAGCCTTAGCGAGGTCCTTGCATTCCTCCCGGAGGCTTCGGAAGCAAGCTTCATAGTCCTCGACCATTCCACAGAAGCCCTGAAAAGAGTCTGTTAGCTCGGATGTAAGGAAAACAAAATTAATATTAATTATTGCAAGTTAATATGTTCGGCCTACTAGGAGGGAATTGCGAGCATTCTCCAGAAAGGTGCGCTGAGCTGCCGCTTGTTGGGATTGTATAATGAAAGCATATATGATTAAGTGTTTTGTACACTGGTCTTCATATATGTGTTGCTACAACAATGCTCGCTGTCTGATGAAACAAACATACAATGAACCATAATATCATATTATCTCACCTATAGGGATTACCATAAAGTGTGTAGGAGATCACAGAGGATCATATGAGTCGTTTGACCTATCGAGATATAAACAGTATCATAGCTGAGACGGTCCCTGGATAGGCTGTCGGTCTAAGCTGCGGCACATCGGTTCATAAGTGAGCTTATCCTAGCTACTTGATGTGTCGGTACATGGTTATGTATTGATGGGATCAACAGTGGGATGTGCCATTCTCATTGACATATGAATGAGCCAGATCCCTAACATACTTCCTATGATCTTAAACCTAACTAAAGGATAAGGGGCACACACAGATTGACCACGCTTTGATCTACCATGGTGGCGAGTCTTACATGTACTCTAATACCCGTATTTTGGGTGATGGCATTTTGTGTGTGGCCTGCTTAGGCTGGACATTTAGGTAAGCATATCCGTTTCAGGATGGTGAGATTCCCTGAGGAGCTCACAAGGTTCATTATGTTAAACCCTGCAGGTTGAATTATTTAATTCAGGCATAAGTGAAAAGGAGTGAGTGGTATTACTCAGGAAATAAGAGATTAATTAACTGTGGCTGATTGTCATAAGCCAAATTAATTAATTAATGTCCAAAACCTTAAATATGTGGATCATGTTAGTTTGGTGCAACCCATTCCTAATAACGTGGTAATAAAGGGGTGAGTCAGCATTGTTACCGTGGTGAAGGTTAAAACAATGTTTTATTAATTAATTATGTTCTCGGTTGAACAAGGAAGAATTAATTAATAAAGAGGGCCCACTTTATTATTTGCATCTGATCCCTGGTCTGGCCCATGAACTGCTGAAACCCATTAGGGTTAGGGTTTCTCAAAACCCTAACACTATATATATGCCTTCTCTCTATCAGATCAAGTAGAGTTTTCAGTATATTGAGCAAAAATTAAGAGAGAACGGCGGCGGCTGATCCGGAGGGAGAGACTGATCGATTTCTCCAGATCTTGGATCCAACTTGGTGGATAATCCTCACCAGATTTCCAAGGAGCAAGGGAATAGATCAGAAGATCAGATCTGTAGGAACAACTCCCAACGCCATTGTTCAGATTCAGATCCAGATCCAGATCTACTTCATCGTTTATTGGCTCCGATCTAGATCTGTAAATGAAATGGTGAAGATTAGGTTTTCCTAAATTCAATCCTCTGCAATTAATTTTGTAGGAGCATACATAGTTTTGCATGGTTTATTTAATTTTAATTGATTCCTGATATCCTAAGAACGATCCTTGGCAAGAATTTAATAATGGCAACTCATGTTGTCCATCGTAGACTCAAACCCTACAATTGGTATCAGAGCCAGGTTCATATTCTTAGGCTCTATCTTGGATAAATTGAGATTAAATAAATATGTATGTTCATGGATGGATTTAAATTGTCGTGGATGTTTTTGTTCTTGTGGCCTTCTCGTTTTGGATTTGTTTGTTCACCACGAGAAAATTCGTGGTTAGATTTCATAGGCAAAAATTGTAATAGATTGTAGATCTGTAATTTTTGTATTTTTATTATTCAAATCTATAAAATTGAGATCCGAAGGAAGAACGAGAAACGAAGAACGAAGAACAAAGAAGGCGACATGATTAGGGTTCAGCCCTTCACTCAACAAAACTCGCTGGCAGCGCTGTGCTATGGCGAGTGGCGGCGGCAGGCTGAAACCTAGGGTTTCAGTCATGTGGCTGGGTTGCGCTCAATTTTTCATCCATTGCTACAACCACCGGCCAATGGCTAGCTCTCCATCATCGATGGCGAGTGCTGGGTGCGGCGGAGGTGGGCGGATGAAGCTGCGGTGGTTGTGCTGACTACTCAGCTGCGCGCAACAACGAAAGCAATGTGCGAGGGTGGCGGCGGCGCGCGGCAGACCTATGCTGCGCGCGGCTGGGCCGCATCTTCGCCGGTGTTCGCGTGGCCACCTTCATCTGCGGACCGCGCTGCACAGTGACGATGGTGTCGGACGAGGAAGCCGCGCACGCAGTCACGCACGACGGTGGTCGCAGTGGCCGTGCGGCCATGCTGCTACGTTTGTAGCTTCTCCTTGCATGTCTTAGTCACCGAAAATGGTGACAACGGCAAGCGCGATTGGCTGGGCTGACGGCAGGTGAAGCAGGCGAGGTGGCTGCTGCGAGTTCCGGTCGCAGGTGCTGCATCTAGGGTTTCCAAGCCCAGGCCGTGGCTCGGGCCCGACAGCCCGGAGGCAGCCCGCAGTCTAGAAATTAGGGTTTGGTTCTTGTTTTGGGCCAGAAACCCTAATTCAAAGCCCAGTTGCTGTTAAATCAGTTCAAATCAGATTTCAAGTCCAACGGAGGCCCAGTATGAAGATCTGTACTGAAAAAATAAATCTTGTAATAGATTAGATTTAATTATTTTTCAGTTGTAATCGCATCTGAGGGAGAAATTTTATTTGTATATTTAATTATTTCTTGTACTGATGTGATTATTATGTGGGCACTAGTAAATAATAGGAAAACATGTTTACTTGCTTTAATTATTTACTGTTTAAGCATGTTGTAATTTTTAATTTATTAAGCATGCTTTATGTGATTTATTTTATATTTTAAATTGTGTCTATAAATTCCAGGATTCATATTAATTTATGATGGAATTTTAGATATGACATAATTTATGGCAACATAAAATAATGTGTGCACATGAAACCTTTAGAATTAAAATACTAAGCTGGATTTTGGTTCTTCTCTAACTAAAATCATTAGACCTCCACAAATACGACCTCTCACTGGAAGTGAGGCATCTTGAAGCGTAAACGTCTACTCAAGTAGCTTGCGTTAGAGGTCCCTCACCAGTTCTAGTGCGTTGAGGTTTCTAAATAAAACATTTAGTTTGAGATGAGAAGTGGGAGCCACTGAGCAAACGTCTACTCAAGTAGCTTGCATTGAGACAACTTTCACTGGTCTCTAAGATTAAACTAAATGAGATAACAAAGGATGTGAGGGGCATGCGGCATGGGTCCATTATGTATGCTAAATCGCTTCTAAAAGAGGAATGAAGGAAGCAGTGGGAGCAGTCTTGCCTTATCAGTTAATTCCAAATCTCTTGCTAAAAGTTCTTCTTAATCGCGTCATAATGACATGAAGAAGAAGAATGGTAAAAGAGAGAACAAAGGAAAGAAAGATAACAAGAAGGACAAATGTTTCCAGTGTAGCAGTCTTGCCTTCTCAGTTCATTCCAGATCTCTTGCTAAAAGTTCTTCTAAATCGCGTCATAATGACATGAAGAAGAAGAATGGTAAAGGAGAGAACAAAGGAAAGAAAGATAACAAGAAGGACAAATGTTTCAAGTGTGGCAAGAAGGGTCACTGGAAAGTAAATTGTCGAAGTTTGGTAACTAAGGGATAAGGTACGTTATCTTTTGCATTGCTTGTTGAAACATGTTTAGTATCGGTTTTCTAATCCTTAGTGGGTAGTGGTAACTAAGGTCACTAATCGTGTTTGCTACACTTTGCAGGGAATCAAGCTTAAGGCTTGAAGATGGCGGGATTACCATCTCCAAAATTGATGCTGGAAGTTGCTACTTCAGCTGATGGAGATTTTACTTTGATTTTATGTTAAAAACTCTGTTTTAATTCAAGTTTCTGAAGAGATGTTTTTTGAGAAACAATATTTTTTATCTATTGTTATGGATCATCAGTTATTGGATAGAGTTTTTTTATCATGATGAATAACAATGTTTTCTATTATGGATGTTTATCACTTCATTACTTGATTACATGAATTATCAGTGTTCTAACGTATAATTTAAAAGAATCTCCATAGAGATAGGTTACATCAGTCTAAGTAGTAATTCATAGAATTATAGATTCAATCCAGGTATTCCTAAGAATGGTACTTATGACAACTACTTAGAGGTATAAGATGGTAACCAGGCCTTTTAATAGGAAATTGTATCTCTATAAGTTATTTCGTGTTTGCTCTGGTTTGCTGGTTTGAGTCTACTCCCACAGTTGCCTTAACAGGCATTGATATTGTAATCATTTAAGATTTGGATATGTTTATCTAGTTCACTACAAGTCTTAGTCTCTTGCTTTAATAAAGAGCGTTCAAGACTAAGGTAGAGAATAAGTTAAACAAGACCGTAAAAACATTATGGTTCATTCATAATGGTGTACCTTAAGCGATGGGTTTTTGCAGTATCTGGTAGAGCAAAGGGATTGCATCCCAGTTAACTACACCTATTATTCCTCGTTTGGGATAGTGTAGGTAAAACGAAATAAGATTCTTTAAAAGTTTATAAGTTATGCCAGCTTTGCAAAATTTTCGTTTTGGGTACAGCGCCAAAAGCAGTTGTATGTTTGCTTAATCTAGTGTCTTCTAAATCAGTTCCAAATACCCTAGCAGACCTTAACTCTGTCAAAAGGGCAATGATGGGTAATTCGGCTGTTAAGCTGATATAGGAAACTGATTAGTTGGAAGAAAGGTTTAAGCTAGTACTGCTTATGGGCTATTCCAGGTAAACGAAAAATGTGGTTGCTTTGTGTATCCTAGATACAAGCAAGTTGTATTGGATGAAACCATGAATCCAAATGTGAGATTGTTCGATAACGTTTTAGAGAAGACAATTCAAGTCTATCAGGAAATACCCCGTGGCATATTGAGCATACCTTGGAATGTATGGTATCAATTGCACGGTCACCTGTGTAAGGTGGTAAACCATAAATTAATGCACCATTAACTGACAATGTAAAAGGGGCATCGTTGCAGTGGGAGGTTGCCTTAACAGACTTAATGGTACTAGTTCGTGGAAACAGTCTCTGGACTTGTTCCCAGCTTAATGAACAACATAATACATATCCCTTAAAGCACAACGAAGCTGTTAAGACAAACGATGCAGTTTAATGACGTCATGTCATGAATTCAGAAATAAATCAGTAAAGGCTATGGTTGTGTATCATGATCTGTGATTGCCAAATAACTTTCCAGCTATAGGCAACTGATTGATATACAAGAAAAATGCTCGAATGGTAACCTAGTATATTCGAGTGTCTAGGTTAGTGAGTAAGGTATGTTTCACAACAAGACTTTCTCACTGGTTGCGACTATTAAACCCATTCGAATTCTTTTAACCATAACAACATATATGAATCTAACTATTTGGAAGATAGATGACGTCATCCGAATTTTATAAACGGGTACCTTGATAAAAGGTGACGACATCTGCATGCAACAATCAGATAAGTTATGTGCAGTAAAGTGAAAAGAATCATGTCTGGAAGCCAAGGTAGTTCAAGTATGAACTTAAAGGAGCTTCAAGGTCATGTAACAGACATTTCGATATTGTCTTTCGAGAATGAGAGTGTCATGTACCAGTTATGTGTCAACAGAAGCATGGTTTTCCTTGCACATTATGTAGATGGTATTTTCACATTCGGAAACGGAGTGGAAATATTATCAGGCATAAAGAGATGGTTATCCGAACAGTTTCAGAAGTAGGACTTATGAGATTTTGGAACATCTTTTGAATTAAAGTCTTGTGTTGCCACAAGAAAGGGATGTTCAGGTATCTCAGGTCGCTTAAATTGATTCTGTGGAGAGTCGTTCATAGCAAGAAAGATTGTTATCTTTGTATATTATAAATGAACGAAGTTAGATATATGTGATGGATTTATATACTGAAAGCATTATGATTGGTATATTATGTACA